>CM021100.1:324533325-324853286 GCA_007115665.2 Sequoiadendron giganteum
ACACATTTTCCTTCAAAAGGAACACCTTAGTACATAATTACCACATCCCTATGCTCAACAATATAAATCACATTGGTTTTCTCACATATAATTTTATAAAGGGTACACATAGGTGGATCGTGTATGAGAACCAATCCACCCTTATCCAAAGTTGGATACCCTATATCTCAACTTTGAGGTACAACACACATCTACTAGTTTTTACATGACATCTCTTTCTTGAGATCTTTAGGTACTTTTCATATTATGCCACTTAAGTAAGACACACAATTTTCCATTTTACAAGGCTTGTTCATTTCTAGCTACATATAGGTGTTACCCATGGGTATATCATGTACTATGCTATTTTGAAATGTTATTTTCCTTGGTCTTTAGATTCTTCATCTTGTCTCAGTTTGAAGTCTTTTCCCTTATTTTAACCTTCATCATAGGATTCTCCAAGTTTCTAACCTCTTGTCGTGGTTTCTTTAGGTTTTACAACCTAAGTCGCTAGTGTCCAATGTTTTCAAACCTTTTCATGAGGTTCATGAGTTTTCTAACCACTCGATAGTCCAACTTGGTCTCTTCTCTTAGCATCAAGTGTGTCGGTGCAATGGTCTATCCTATGTAGTCAAAGAGTCAGATGTTTTCATAACCTCACAACTCTCGACTTTGGTTCTAAAGTTTCAATGTTCCACGATAGGGTGACATAATGTTCATTCCACTTGTTTCAAAGCATCACCTATTCATTTAAAGACATGTATAGTACAACTAAGACATTTCTTGTCACGAGTTTCCAAAAAGTGCACAAACATTTGGGTTTCTTTTACTGAGGATTAAAATAAAATGCCATATTAATGCAACACCAAACACACGTCTTCTCGATGACATAACTTGAGGTGGTAGAATTTTTGCTATTTTTTTATTGAATTTTCTTCTTTTGCAACTACTCCTCTAGGTTATGTGTGTTTCTTTATGTGATGGGATCTCATGTAGTACATAATTGGAAATCGTTGGCTCAGTGTAAGGTATATTGAGATCAAACCTTTTAAGTTGGAATAATTCTGGTTGTTGGAGAGTAGGCTAGCTCATGCCAAAGGATATCTAGAATTTGTGCTAAGTGTGGACCTGATAGGTGCATGTGCTAGAAGGTACATTTTGGAAATGTGAGGGATTAAAGCCAGAAATGGGACAATAATTGTGAAGATTTCTCTTGAAGTTGTTTCCTATGCATTGAGGATTCAAGAAAGGGAACTTGTGGAAGACATGTTTGTTGTAGTGGAAGGTGAGTTCTTCAGAGCAAATAAAGACTGGTGTAAAAATTCCATGGATAAAACCTGGTTGAGGTAAGAAAAGAGAGGTAAGTAGTAAATGTTGACCAAACTTAAAAGAATGCTTTTCAAAGAAGGAATTTTAGATGTTATTTCTTTACTACACTGCGTTGTTGGAAATGCAAAAATTGAGTTATTTGAAGATTGGATGTGTCGGTTTATCTTGACATTCTGTGATGAAGATATTTTTATTAACTGGGCTGAAATTATTTGCTTCCATTTGAATGAGAAATTAATTAATTTCCATCAGACTGCTACTTTCCATATGTGTTTTTTCCTGATATACATTATAGCTAGTCACAGGTCTTTCTAGCATGGGTTGTAGCCACAAGGACCCCCAAATTTAGACATGCCTATGTATAAACGCTTTCCATAGTTCACTAAAAAATTTGGAATGGGCGAGTTTTGTCATGTTAATGATGCATTCTTAATGGAGGCCATGAGGAAGTTAGATGGAAACCTAGAGATGAATTTTTCTCGAATCAATTTCTCTTGTATCAAAGTTTGGGAGTTTCTATGTCCAGTTTGATAAATTTTCCTATTTAAGAATAGGGGGTTTTGAGAAAGCCCCATTGAAATAACCTCGCTATCTTGGAGATTTACTAGTATTTCTAGAATTTTTTTGATAAATGGTCACAATTAATGTTAAGTATGCAAATATGGGGAAATGAGGGTATGTTTTCCCATTGTGACCCCTTATTTTATGAGCAAAAATGACTAGGTGGCCAAGGGAGCTGAAGGAGTCCTTAAAGAATATAACCTCCAGTATCTGTCTATGAGGGATAGTTTTGATAGTAATATTTTTGTGAATCAAAATTTGTATGGGAGGAGTTCTTATTAGCACCACCAATCTATCAAGGATTCCTGGAAAGACTGTATTGATGAGAATGAACTCTTGAGAAGAGATTATATGAGGTTAACCCTAAAGTAGATACAAGCCTTTGGTATTTCATTTCAAATTCCTAAAAATTTAACTGAGGATTTGGTGGTCATGGATCCCAAATATGAAAATTTTCCTAATAAATCTCACCTTAACGTTGATTAGAACAAAAATTAAGTTTTTGATATGAGAGTGTGTGCTGCTCCAATGCTTAAAATAACTCAAGACTGGTTGGATGGGAAATGGCGGAAATTCATCGCCCTTGCTCAAGAGCCTTGGTCATCACAAAGGAATGAACAGGGGTCTTCACAAAAATTTGGTGTAAGTGTATCATCAGGGAGACCAGATGCGAGGTCTTCTAGTGAAAATTCACAGTCAAGAGGTGATGGTGAGAGACTAGAAGAAATATCTAAGTTGAATTCAGTCTGTGAACAAGACAATGTGCCTTCTCAAACCCCTATGAAAAAGACTAGTTAAATGAAACTGGTGCTTGCAGGCTCTAAGGCTATCTTTCAGAAGATTGGTGAAGATAATACTTTCCCTCCTTTGTTTTAAGTACGCACTTCTCTGGTTGAGAATTCACCCATTAACCCTAGTGACTTTTGTGCACTTTTTGCACACACGCCCCACTGAAAGTAGGGACCCTCTTTTGCTCTCTTTTTTCTTTCGCTCTTGGCATTTTTGGCCCTTTGTATTTTGAGGATTTTCTTGCTTAGGCATATGCTTTGATGTACATCTTCCCTGCTGGAATAGTCCATCTTTGATATATACTAAAAACCTTAGGTTTTGGACTCATTCTGGGTTTTTCGCTATACTCGGGAGAATCCACTCCTCGCAAAATTTCCTGGTTTCCTTTCGAAACCCGGTGACAACTAATTTTCATTGAAAATCCAGAGATTCTGGTCCTTCATGGAATTTCATCAAGACGAAATTTCTTTGAATTTTCGTCACCTTGTCGAATTCCCGAATTCTGGATTGACCCATCTTGACTGCATTGATTGTGCGATTGTCGTAGTGGGTATTAAGTCAAATTCTTGGGAGTTTTGTGTCATTTGAATTTTATCGTTTTCTTCCTTTTTCTGGAGTGCTTAAGCTTGGGTGTTGTTGCTGAATTGGGCATTTGGAATTGGATTTGATTGTTGTAGTTGGATTTTCTAGAGGCCATTTGTGCTTTGTTTTGTTGTCTTGTCGACTTCTATCATTTTGATTCTCTTGTCTTCATGGTATGTGTACGATGCTTCCCCTTCTTTAGTGAGTGAATCGATTTCCTTCATGGTTTGCATGTTTGAGCTGTGAGTTGAGGTGTTGGCATGGTAGGGTTTGGTTATTTGAGCTTGCATTTATGGCCTTGTGTCATTTGGGGTTCAAATTCTTGTGAGATTGAATGATTGAGTGTATCATGGTTTGGGTTTTCCCATCCTATTAAGAAGTTTACCCCAAGTAAGCCCCTGGGCGTGCCCTTTGTCTCCTTCGTGAGAGAGATTACTTGTATAGGTCAAGGTGAACTAGTTATCAACCTTGTCATCGGGAGAGTCAAGTTCATGCTTGTCTTGTGTGATTCATGGCAGAAATTTAGGGTTTTATGCCTAGGGCGACATCGCCATCCCCTCTCGTTTCCCTTTGGGTAACTTTTAGATTCGAAATTGATTTGTAGGGAGTTCAAATCATGTTGTTTGGGGCTCTAGATTCCCAAATTTGTGATCGTTTGATCAATTTGTGGGAGGTCATGGGAAAACATGAACATCCGGGTTTTCAACATCATTGCGGAATTCCTTAACTACCAAAATTTCCTGACCTTTTGGTTTTCCTTCTATCTCCCGAAGTGTGCATTAATCCAAAGATTCTTGTCCTTCATGGAATTCTATTGGGACTAGAT
This sequence comes from Sequoiadendron giganteum, assembly GCA_007115665.2. NCBI lineage: Eukaryota > Viridiplantae > Streptophyta > Pinopsida > Cupressales > Cupressaceae > Sequoiadendron > Sequoiadendron giganteum. The sequence goes on from CM021100.1 coordinate 324,537,392, forward strand.
TTGCCCAGTTTGTCTGTCCCCTTGCTGATTTCCCGAAAATTGAGTTAAGTGGTGAAAATTGCATTAGTTTCACTAGAATCCATGGCTTCAGGATTTTCCTGAAAGTTCTTGGCCTCTTCAATTTCTCGGAGTGTGTGAATTATTGCTATCCTCATGGATTTTCATCCCTGGTGGATTTTTCTGAGATCTTGTTAACAAGGAAGAATTGAGGAATTGCATGAAGTTTTCTTAATCATTATGCATTCGATATTAGATTTGGACTTGTTTTAAGATGCTTCATGTTGCTTTATAGTTAATAGCAGTTGATTGAATGGTTGTGGGATGCTAGTGTGCCTACTTTGCTAGAATCCGCTTGGCTAGGAATTTCCTGAAATTCGACTCTAGCGTGGATTTCGTGGAAGGGCTAAAAACCTGAACTTTGAAATGATTAAATTTTATGGAGGTTTTGGGCATTTGGCTTATCAGGAGATTTATATTAAGGATGGGCTTATCTTTTTAATGGATTAACTAGTGTTCCATGTGATTTTTACTATGGTTTTTGTTGAATGTGGGCTAAATCAAGTAAGGCAATGACAAGTGGAACCAAGGGTAAGGTAGTGGACCTAGGTGCAAAGGGATCTTCCATTTCTAAGGTAGAAAGAATCAAGTTGGATATCGAGAGTAGAACTTCAGAGAGAAAACTCTCCTCTATCTGGTCAGGGGTGATTGATACCAATGTTGGACTATGGGAATATGACGAGTTCAAGACAAGGATGGAAGCATAGGACCGTCCTTTGCTGGCTAAGAGAACGGTGGAATCATAATTGGCTCATGTGGCTAGATTTCCCCCTACAGTGCAGTGTTATTAATTGGTACTTGAGTGTGCAAGGCATTATGATAGAAGTACACAAAGGATAATTGGTCCCCAAGGGAGGATTGTGGAAAATTTGAATCTAGTGTCCAGAGCCCAGACTTTTGACATGCCTGATAGGTCTCATGTGGTGGATTTTGACATGGACGTAGCAAATAAGTTCTATGAGGAAGATACTATCAAATCCCATCAGGTTATCAATTCTTGGTTGGAGAAGCCTAAGTCCCATTTCTCCAAGTTTCCCAAGTAGTTGGTTAGGCTTAAGTTCAAGAAGGAGTATTATGATGTCATCACCCTTCTCAGTAGGGTGGTAGGATTAAAGAATATAGGAATGTTCAAGAATTGGATGCTCCATGTTATTGCTAGGATGGAACAGGGTATAGACTACCACTAGGCATGCATTATAAGTGCTAGGATTCATGAGAAGATGTGCAATGTCCTGCAAACCAAGAGTTTCACAATGACCTCTTACCTATTTTATGCTTTGGCTAGGTTTCACCCATACAAGGGGTGTGTTTGCACAAGGTGCAATTTATGAAGTTTACCCATAGCTACACCTAAGTAACTCGAGCTATAGAAGGGTGAATGATGTATTGACCATGTATATCCCTAGGCTTCTCCAAAGTGCAGAGTATGTCCGGATTTCAGATAAAGCCAAGGAATTGATCAAAAGGTTTGGAGCTTGGTTTATCCAGTTCCCCACCTTTTCATACAAATGGATTGATGGTTGCCAAAGGGCTCCATATAGGCTCCCTAGGTACCCTACTAATCAGGTTGTGCTCCTGGAAGTCACAAGGTAGATCTATGACTTTGATATAATTGTGAAGAGGGAAAAGCACAAGACAGGATTTGGTAATGACTTTCATTTGAGGATAGGTACTAATGAAGTATGCCCCTCTATCAACTGAACCCATTATTTTGAGGAAGATATGAGCACTCTTGGCTCTCCTTCCACTCTAAGATATCTAGATTTGATATAACTGGTGAACCCTAGAGGAAGGAAAGAAGAGAATATAGCCACACAAATAGCATAAAGGACTACTGGGCCAATCTTGGTGATGAATTTGAAGTTAGAAAAAAGAAATTATCCAGGTTACTAGTCAGCTTGGTGCGGTTGTAAAACATTAGGGTTGTTCCTAACTAGGTTGAGGAATATGGGAATCTAATCCAAGGCCATGACTTTGAGGTTGTGAAGGATAAGCCAATTAAAGAGGTTGATTGGCTCGAGGAAGAGAAGATAGAGCTAGAACAGGTCATGACTCCAATCATCAAGTATACCAAGCTCTGGCTCAAGCATTAGATGTTGGAGTTGGAAAGTGAGGGTGTGCAATGCACCTATGATCTCATGGGAGACTTGGAGTTTCACTCTGCATCTGAGGAGTCACTGTTGGCATAATTAATTATTTAATTACACTTTATTAAGTTTACTTAGGTTTTTCTTAAGTAATAATTAGTTTACTTAATTAATAAGTAAGCTTTATTTAGTTGAGTTGTTTTTAGGTCAATATTAGGGTTGAATACATTGCTTTTATAAAGAAAATCATCTCTTGTAATATCTTACTTTTGAATATATCAATTTGCACATCTTCATGCAAAGCTCTTGCTTTTTATTGTTTTTCTCTCCTTTGGAAGGCCTTTTGGTTTGCATAAATAAAAAATAAAAATAGACCTCAAATTTGTGTAGAGGACTGAACCAGCTTTCCAATTCCACAAGAATGGCGAAAAAAGGATCACCGAGTGAAAATATATGCCCTCCGGAGTGAAAACAACAACATCTGAGTTCAAGGACCTACAAAATAAAACTGGAGCATTATTATGATTCTAATATGGTTTCTTGTAAATAGAATTATCTTTCCTTCCTTGTCAGATTCAGGTTCCAATGCTTCTCTACAACAGGGCATCTCATTGAGGGGGGGTGGGGGTTGTCCCACTGGGTTTTCTCCTCTTTCTCTTACTCTTTCATTTCATTTGTACATGGGTACCTGATTAGGCCTTGTTGTCGAGACCCATTCATGCTTTCTTGCATTCATCTTAGTGTTTAGGTGCATGCTTTTTTAGTCTCTCTAAGTTGCAATTATGGGAGGGTGTTGGTGTAATTAATTATTTAATTACACTTTATTATGTTTACTTAGGTTTTTCTTAGGTAATAATTAGTTTACTTAATTAATAAGTAATCTTTATTTAGTTGAGTTATTTTTAGGTCAACATTAGGGTTGTATACATTTCTTTTATAAAGAAAATCATCTCTTGTAATATCTTAATTTTGAATATATCAATTTGCACATCTTCATGCAAAGCTCTTTCTTTTTATTTTTTTTCTCTTATGTGGAAGGCCTTTTAGTTTGCATGTCTGATCTTGGTTTCTAATAGTCACCTGAATAGGATCCTAAAGGAAAAACCAAGGTGGGCTCTCCTTTTAAAATCAAGATTAAGGATGTTCATATAGAGGATGTAGGAGAGGTAGAAAAACAAAGAAAGTATATGGCCAAGAAGAGGAAGCATGTTTCAAGAAGGAAGAAGGCTGAGGGAGGTGAGAAAGAAAAGGAAAAGACAGGTGTTCCCTCACCAAAGAGAAGGATAATTGTGATATTATCACAAAAGGAGGCTTCTAAGGTAGACGAAAAGGTTGAGACACCTGTGATAGAAGTAGAGAGTTCAAGGGAAAATACACAAGTATACACTAGGAGGTCAAGGACTCCTTCCCCCAAGGATGTTGCGCCGAAAGAAAGTGCTCCCATGACTTCTCCTTCCATCGAGCATGAAGACATCCCTCCTCTTCATGAGACTGGAAATATGCTAGATGAACCAAAATATGTTGAAGATTCTAAGGACCTTGATGAGAAGAATTCCAGGAGGGTGAGCTCTACAGTGTTGAGCTAGAGATAGATAAGGTTATGCATTCTCCCTTGGTAGTTGGTGGGAATTCACTTGTAGGAGGTGAAGAGGATAGACCTTCTCTTGAGAAAGAAGTGTTAGCTAAGACTCCTTCACCAGTACATGAGAAGGAAGAACATAATACAAATAAGGATGATTCAGCTGAGAGGATTCCTGAGGAACCTAGCATGGAGAAGAGTGCACCCAATATTCAACAAGACCAAGATGGATGAGAAAAAGTACAATCAGAATCCACTGTTCCAGGATGCTTGGATAAAGAATTGAAAATTAAACAAATTTTAGTGGATGACACTCCTCCCAATTGGGATGACCTACTGGAAAATATTGGAAAAGGAAAGACAAAGAAGAAAGCTAGAGTCATGTCCAAGATTGAGAGGTATGATGTGAATAACAGGGTAGTCCACATTGCTACTCCTACTCCTGGAAAGGATAGAGATGAGGTGTCTGGAAAGGATTATAGCATGCAAACTATCAATATTGGGCATGCTTCCATGGAGCAAGACATTGAAGAATATGAAGGATACAATGTTGTCATCCTTGGTAGATTAAGGAAAGAGGCACAGGCTAAATCAGAGTTAGAGAAATAAAATGAGAAACTCAAGAGATATTTGCAAGATTTGATGAAACCCTTGCAATCCATCAGTGCTTCCTCATTTGTTGTAGGCTTCTTACGCTAGAAGACCATATCAAAGTTGGAAAAAATGAAGAATACCACACATGTTAAAGCCAGTTCATTGTAGGGGGTGCAAACCAAGGGATATAATGCTATCAAAGACAACCTTTCGACTGGAGGAGATCCAATGAGGTCATTGGATTGGATGAAGGGTGTGTTGACTTAGGATAAGGAAGATATAGATCTCCTGCTGCAAAAGAAAAGGACTATCATGGAACACACTGAGGATCAATTGGTAAAGGATGGAATTCTCCCTTCCTCAAGAATTGCAGAGCCTTAGGAATGGTTTGAAATTCTGCAGATGAGGCAAAAGGCCTTGAAGAAGATATATAAATAGGGAAGGCAGATTGAGGACACTTTGACTAATATCTAAAATAGGTGTATCTCTTTCTTTGAAGTGATGACATGGAGAAATAAATTTTCTCCAAAGCATCTTAACTTGGAGCAGTTAAGAAAATGGTGGCAGGATGTATATTCTCCAGTCAGTGAGGACCCTATTACCGAGCATCAGTTGGATGATGCTGCAACCTACATTGTAGTCATTGATAGGTATCAAACGAATAGGGTGGATTGGGATAATATAGTAAAGCAGTCAAGGGATGATATCAAGTGCCTTGAGAGGAGAGTTAGGGTTTCGCCTATGCCACCTATTGTTGACTTGGACAGGGTGTTATTGTTGGTGTAGGATAAGGTGGAGCATGCTAAAGATAAAGGGGGAAGTAATTAATGAAAGGGTACATCAGAATTTTGCTTCCCCATTATTTTCTCCTCTTCCTTCGCATGCATTGGGCCGATTTTTTGGATACCCTAGCCCGACTTGGATGAAATTGGTGCAAATTGCACATTTCATATTTTTTGAGTTTCTCTTGGCCAACCCATTATGTAGCCATTTATTATTGTAAACCCTAACTGGGTCGACATATCTTGGGGGGTTCTCTATAAGTTTGGCGTTATGCCTCATTTTTAGGGTTAAGCTAGATGAATTTCACATTAGAGAGAATTGTAAGAGAAATAATTAGAGTTAGAGTTTAGTTTATCTTTTCAAGCAAGTGTTGTAACATAAGATCAGAATTTTTTCCACTTTCGATGATTTAATACAAGCAAAGACATTGTGATTTGGTGCCATTCTTGTGTTGAGTTTAAACTGGCATGGTTCTTGATGTTCTATCTTTAAAATTGCTTAAGTTATTTGATGTTAGATGATTTGATGGTGTTTAGGGTTTTTTCTTGAACTGTTTGCAGCAATCTCTAGTCCATACTTTTTGTAGTTAGCTGATTGTTAGCTGCTTTGCAAAGTTAGCTTGGACTTACAAAATTGTGCTTAGTTCAATTATGATTTTTTTTTCATTTCAATTGCAATGGGGTTGTCTTGAATGAATATGCATGATCTGAAAATCTTTAACACCTTAGAATATTGCACTATTTCTATAAGATTGCAAATTTATCTAGGTTAAACATGAATTAGTTTCTAAGGGATTGGTCCATTTCGAGCATCTTATCTTATGAATTATTAATCTTAGTGTTAGAATTAGTATTAGAATTTTCTCTGAAACCGTTATATTTTGTTATTTCTTTTATTATTTGGGTTAGATTTAGGCTTTGAAGTATCAACATATTGTTAGATCTGATAAATTCGAGTCTAGTATTTCCTTGTAGTAAGGTCCCTTTGTGATTACTAGCATTTTCACATTATCTCTGAGTTGTTTTATTTGCATTATCAAGACCTAGCACTAGAGACCTCGGGGTTATCTCTTTTCCCATAGAGATTTAACTTTCAAGCGAGATAGGATATCATATTCTGTCTGAGTTTTTGATGTGTAGAAAATACCATCAACAGTGAACCTCAAAAGACTACCAATGGAAATAAAGATTTTGGTTTGGTAGCAGCCTCCCCAGGATGGCTAAAGAAGGCAATAGAGAAGAAGAGAAAGTATACTCCTACAATGAAAGTTGGAGTATATACGGTTGCAAAGTTTCTTCAAGGTTCTTCAAGACCTAAGAATGTTAGAAGGATGTCAAGGATGGTGACTGATACTACCTCTAGAAATCAAGTGTTAGAAATTGTTGATCCTGTAAAGGATTTGGGTGAAAATGAAATAACATAGGCAAAATACAAGATCACACATGTTGATATGGGGCCTCCGACACTTGAAGGAGATGTATACCATGCCAATTATTCTGTTAATGCCTTGATTAAAAGAGTGAACTAAGAGATAAAGGAAAATGTAAAATTGCAATCTCAAGTCCTTGCTTTGAGTAACTTCATTTATTCCATGGTCACTCCTCCTGCACTCAATGAAGCCTCAATTTCTTAGGTAGAGGGTATTGATGTGCTTACCATGCGGAAAATTAAAAATAATTTGAGCTATTCTAGAGCAGCCAATGAGTGGCTTGATAAGATGTCTCAGGAGGCTATGTTATTTCTTAATAAATTTGTGCTCTTTTACACTCAATTTACTAACAAGAGGAAGGAGTTAGTGATAGAACTTCAGCAAGTCAGGAAAGATCAAACCAATCTCTATGTGTTGTCTTAGGAAATGAAAGAATTGATTTCTATGAATCATGCAACATTAATTGGTGAGAAAATTTTGAATGATCCTAACGAGTTAGACCCTTCCTAGTCTGATTCATTGGAGTGGAAATTGAATATGTATGATAATCTGGTAAAGGAAATTAATAAAACACTTAAACAATATTTTGAAATGTTAGTGGAAATTAAGGAGAATTGTCATAATCTTGAGGTGGAAATTATTGATGAGCTTGATTAAAAGATTCTAGATATGAAGGAGGTCTCTCTAAAATTTAGAGAGACATTCAATAAGGAAATAGCTGATCCTGCCACGGTAGCATGGGAATCCTTCTCAAAGCTCGGTAGATTGCAGATCCACCTAAATTCTTATAAATTTGGAGGGGATAGAAGGTTTGAGATATTGGTCGAGTCTGACATTGCTTTCGCCAAATGGAGAACCAGGTTACAAATTACTACAACGTCGGGGAGAAAATATATATTTGCAATTGTCACCAAATATCAAGATTACAGGTCCATGATAAAGATACAAGAAAAGTTGTTGGAGAAAGAAGCGGTTTAAGTTCTGGAAGATGAAGGAGATGAAACAAAAAGAAATGATGCATAGTTATTTTCAGAAATTCAAGTTACTTTATTTAATTTTGGCTCTTTCAAGTTAAAGACTATTTTAATTATTAGATGTGGTTATTTCCAAGAAACCGTTACTAAAGACAATTGGTTTAAGCTTTAAATATGGGATTGGTCGATGTAGTTAGGATATTTTGGGAAAAACTTTGATTTTTCTCATTAGAGAAAAATCTTTTATGCTTTCAAGTTTTTGCAGCTATCTTTCAATATAGAAACTCATATGGTGAAGTTCATGCAAACATAATATTTGTGTTGTGGTGTATGGATATTTTTTTCATTATCCTGAATATTTTTCCAATGGTTATCTATGTTGATGTTATGGATGTTTAATAGATGGTGTTGCTATTGGCTGTTTATCTTTGAATGAATGTTTATGGAAATGGTTTGATTTCAGTTGAGGAAAATTTATGGGTTCTGAAAGTGATTCAAGTCTTTGTGCTTTGGTTTATGATTCGATGGTGGTATGCCTTTCAAATATTTTTGGTTAAAAACAACACCTTTCTTTTCTTTCTAGTTAAAATAAATTTGAATCTCTATTCATTGTATATCTTGGAAGGTAGCTGCCACCTTGTAAAATAAGCAGAGAATCGGTATGAAATATCATTATATCGGTTCAACTATTGTTACATTTCTCATCTGTGGGCATAGGAATATAGAGTTAGGTGAAAAATTTGTAATCCACCAATAGGTAATCATTTCCATTTTTATTATTTTAACATTCAATAAATCTTCAAAATAAAATAAGTCCATAGTTCAAATTTCTATTTTATTTCTATGATGTGACCTACCAATTGCATCATACTTTCTTATTTTGGTACATTTCACTTATTTGTTTTATCACTCATATTGCTATCAAACCAAATAAATCAATTTTCTAATTTATTTTCCTAGATCCATCTTAGTTTCATTTCCTGTTCCTAGCATGATTAGGTTTTCTATGTTTCAATTTTCCTATTTTTACCACCAAGAAACTCTCTTTTTTTAACATATTTATTTGGAATTCCTATTTTCAAGGATATTTTAATGAACATTTCTAAAAAATCTTGACATATGTAAAAAATTCAGGTAGTGTGTAAATCTTAAGCACAATCATCATTACTAATCCTTAGGTGCATAAAGAGATGTAAAATTTCTATATCTTGAAATTAAATCATTTTATGCATTCTACATTTATCTTACCACATTCAAGTCTCATCAAGTCAATCAATCACACACAAGAAGTAAGATTCTCTATGTAATATTGTACCTATAACTAAATTTTGACTCTTATAATGGCATTGCACAAGAAGTTTCCATAATTTTAATTAAATTCCAAAATTATTCAAAACACGATATTAAATGGTATTTTCCACAATACCTCTTATTCTTTGAGACATATTTTAATGAATTCTCAAACACTTACATTCCAAAAATCTTTTTACTTGATTCCAACTTCATGATAGTGTAGAGGATGGGATTCACTAAGCCCAAGTCTCTAGGACTCAAAAGAGCCTAACGGGAGTGAATTTCCATCAACTATCTCAAGACTACCTCAAGCTTAACCAAAAGGGAATAGGATGAAAAGGAAGGTCAAACTAAGCTCTATTTTCCTTATGTTTTACGATGGAGGTTTTCAAGAAATAAGTGAGTAGACCTTAAAGGTCTCAAACTATAAAGTCACTGGCTCTCATCTAGAGAATGCTAGCACATGAGTTAGTTGACAATGTGAAGCACTATCATTTTAGAGGCACATTGGCATCTTGTACAGATAGAGAGTAGGATTTACAAAATGAAACTCACAAGGCATGCTAACAACCCGAGAGTTTTAATTTGAAAATTTAACAGATATGAATAAATTCATGAAATGAAGAAAACAACAATAAGAATACTATAACTTGGAAAGATATAATATTCTAATAATGAAATGATTAAAGAAGAGAAGAAGGCCAACTCATGAAAGGTCCAGTTCTCTCACAAGCTCCTCATGAATAGATCACACCTACACATAAAGCAATGGAAAGTGTTTTGGATATGTATTGGACCTTGCCTAAGTGAAGCCCCCATTTTGGCAATTCCACCTCCAAAAATAGACAATAGACCACATGATATAGAAATGATAAATAAATAGCTTTATTAGACACAAAAATGTAGAGTGCAAAGACAATCTAAATTCTACTCTAAAAGTAAGACAATGCAAGTAAATATATAGATATTACCCCCCTTCCCGTGTGCTTGGAGAAGTCGAGAGAGGAAGGAAGAGATCAAGACAACCACACCAATGGAGTAGAGATTTGAAAAATTGCAATAGAAAATGGTGTAGAGTGTGAAGCAAGGTGAGAGAATGCAAGAATGAAGTGATGGGAGATCAAGAGAGAGTGAATGGAATTTCAAAAGATATGCCTAAAAGGTATTTTTGGAGCCAAATAGATATTTTCGGGTGGTTAAGATTTGGAGATGGACATTGCATTCACAAGGTGGATGAAAACCTAACATCTCCAATGTCTCTTGATGCAATAATCCTATCAAGACAATAGTGCAATACGAATACGTCTACATAGCACGCTGACGTCCTACACATCACCAATAGAAAACAACAAGGATATGTGTGAAAATCAAGACAAAGGTGGCATATTTTTGCATTGTTGAGTTTATAAGGCTAAATTGAGGTAATATAATGGGAAATTGCATTAGGCACAATTTTATGCCATTAAATTTTCCCCCACTTTAGCGAGCATATGTGTCTAAGCATGTGCGAGCTAAAGTAGAAAGAGATTTGTTCGTGTTTTAATTTTTCAGCTAGGCTTTTAAACTCTCTAAGAGATATCGGTGATCACGAAATGGGGTCCCTGAAAAAAACTCAAAAAGTGGAAGTGTTTTTGTTGTTTTTCATAATTTGTCACACTTGGACTGAAAATTTGAGGCACTTACACAATGAATTTTTAAAAAAATCAGTAATATGAAAGTTTGAATTTTGAATCTAGTTTCTAAATATGTAAATTATTCAAATACCCAAATTGTAGAAATTAAATTTTGATAGGGATCTATAAAAACCACTTTTTAAAAGTCCCTGTTTTTTTACCATACCATGCATGTGTACGAACACCACTTTTTGACCCAAATAAAAGTATTTTGCTAATTCCTTTTGAGGAAAGAGAGCTAACAACATGAAGATTGATGAGGAAATTTTTTTGTAATTTTTTGTTCAATATATTTTTTTTTATTAAATTTTTATTGGCCTTAATTGTTGTTTTTAAAAATCAACGTGTACGGACAACATAATTTGACCTAAACTAAATATTTTTTGAAACTTTTTTTTTTCATTCTGTAAAGAATTGTCTAAAGATTGATGTCATATAATTTTTTTTACAAGAAACTTCACCAAAAAAAAAAGTTATTAAAAAACAAAAAAAGTCTGATATTTCATGTTTAAGGACTAGTTTGCTTTGAAATTAATTTAAAAATATCAAATATAATCCAATATTAATAAAAATTATATATTTGGAAACTAGAAATTGTGTTCTGTAATGGGTTTTAATTTTATAGATTGATTCAGAAAAAAAGTCCATCAACCATATTGTCAAAGATGGACATTCTTCTTCAATCTGCCTTAGTTTTTTAGTTGCAGGTCAAAGGCTAAGGCTCGGATTGCCAAGCCTAAAACCAAGGCTGCAAGTGGGTTGGAGATTCAAGTTTTTAATAATGCGTATGCGTTTTTAAAAACGCGTACGCGTTACAAAACGCATATGCGCTCTTTATTTGTTTGATTATTTAAAAAAAAAAAAGCTTTTTAGAAACGCGTACGCGTTTCTAAAAAGTATTTTTTTAAAAATAAATTATTTGTATGCACTCAAAAACGCGTATGCGTTTTATAACGCGTACGTGTTTTATAACGCATACGCATTTTTTTAGGCTCGGGTACCCAATGCATAACGCATACACATTTTTTAATAACGCGTACGTTTTTTTTAATAACGCATACGCGTTTTCTGCGAGATTTTTTTTTTTGGCTGAAACTTCCCCTCTTCGTGGACCCAACTTCTTGCACTTACCCATACCAAATTTCAAACTTTTCTTTGTAGATCCTAGTTTACTAGTTACAGATTTCGGTTTTGGCTTGAAACCCTAAATTGGGACTAAATTTCCCCTACTGTCATATGATTCCTAGTGTGCTTCAATAGTCATAATTATGGGATTGTAGACCTTGTTTCAAGCATCTTCAATTTTCTAGGTGCACCGAGTTGTTTATCTCTAGTTTTCTATTCTTATTTGAGTTCATTTTCTAGGTCATATAGTTAGGTTTTGCATGTTACTTTAATTTCTTGTCTTTTTTATCATTTTCTTAGTGGTGAATACCCCTTTTATCTTTAATCACACCCTAGGAGACATTATAGCAGATTTGTTTTCTCAATTGCACCATTAGATTGGGATCTCTAGGGTTTCCTGGAATGAAACTAGAGAAAAATAGGGTCCCCTAAGTTGCCCATCTCCTAAAAGGTGGTAACACCACTCCATTTCCTTGTGTTCATAAACCAACATAAATCCCCCACCAAACAAGGGTTAGAACCATGATACACTATTTTGAATCTTCCATTAAGGTTTGTAGTCAAGTGGATTTGATATTATTTCTGATTCACCTCCAAAATTGGGACAAATGTGATTTAAGACCTAGATCTCTTTTCCAAATCATATATATCTATGAAAAATTATGAAAAACATCATGTATGTTTCTTTTATTTTTTTGGTAAGGGAAATGAGACAAATATAGGTATAATACATCCTCACACTATAGTTCATCACTGAACTATGCCCATAGTGATAAATAATTTTGTTTTTCATATTATCATCTATTCAAATTGATTAGGGTTGGAAAAATGGTTTTGTATATCACCTTTCTCCAACAATCATTCAAAAATGTCCTAGGAGTCCTAATTGGATTCACTATCAACCTCACAAGGTGAGCCAATTCTCAACAAGGAGGACCTAGGGGCTTCTTTTAGCTTTTAGGGGTTCACCACCAATCAAATGCTTGGAAAAGACAAATAAACATTCAACTCACAAAACCTAGTAATGCAAGCTAAATGAGGGATATACATGATGAAATTTAACAACTAGAAGTTATGATGTATGTACCTGGGAACTCTAGAAATACAATGAGAATTATAGAAATGCAAAGAAGTTGTCAAAATATGTTGAGGAGGACAAATATGCCTTTACTGTTGTCTTAGTCCCAATGCTATTTTTTGGGGAAAATGCAGAATCTTCAAATGCCGGAACATGATCCAAGGGTATCTCTACAAAATTCCACCTAGAGGACTAAGATGCCCTTAATTTGTCTTAGTCCCGATCTAATTTTTTGAAATTTCAGAGTGTCATCTTGAGATTCAAGGTTTGTATTCCCTTCTCCACCATCTCTTTAGATCTGAACCTGCAAAATGTTCTGGAAAACAAAGGAAATTGGATTGATTGTTTATATGGGTTTGCCTTGGTCAAACCCCTTGTTTGGTAATTAAACCTTGATGAAAAGCATAGATCTAAAAATGGAAATGTGTGTGTGCCCTAATCTTAAGTGTGTCTAAGATTATGAAAGCTATAACATGGAGAAACCCTATTCAATTGTGTTAGAATATAATTCATAAAATGCAAATGAAAATGAAATATAAAGGAGATCTCTAATCATCCTAATAGGCTATAAGCATGATTGGTACCTTCCTTAGGCAGAAAATAGAACAACAATGGATGATGGAATCAATCAAGAAACAAGTCATTAGGCTTGGAAGAATGGCTAGTTACATCTCCAACCTAGAATCTCTCATGATCCTCCATAGGCATCCATTATTAGTCTTTGGAAATGGTAGATCTTGACATGAAAATAGACTTGAAAGACTTGAAAACACTAGAAGGCTACTCCAATACTTGAAACTCTCCTTCAATCTTGCTTCACTTGTCTCAACTTTCTTCTACCTCAAATATTATCTCAACTTGCTTCAACTTAGGTGAAGATGGGGTGTGAATATTACTTTTATAGGCATTCTTATCTAGTAACCCAATCATTAGATGCCAAAGGCTGGAAAAATACCAAATAAATTCAAATATTTTTATTTCCCGCTCTTAATTCTCGAAAATAAAGCGCTCGGGACTAAGATTCCCTAGGTGGTGTCTTGGTCCCACTAGGTTGGAATAACATGCCACCAAGGGCATCTTGATCCCATAAGGGCTAATTTTCAACTTTGAAAGGTGGGCTACCAAGATTAACAGTTGTTTATAGATTTTGGTCAGGTTAACAGTTGAAATATGCTTTGAGATGCATAAAAAGGGGTCTTAAGGACCCATAACAAGTGACCTAAAGAGAATTTAATGCAAGGAGTGCTAAAATGGGTCTAAATTAAGTGTGAAAATGCAAAGGTATGAGGTATGCATTTTTCTACATGACATTTAGCCCCAACTTTAGCGCCCATATGACACTACATGCATATGCAAGCTAAAGTACTTCAATAAGTAACTTTATAAAAGGATACTCATATGGATTTGTTAGGGAGAATGAAGCCCTCACTATAGTTACCTACAAAACCACAACGTGTTAGGAACTGCATCCTACACCACAGATTCATTAGTAGCTCAAAAATAATCCTCTTATCTAACTTGCTTAGCAAATTACATTCGAGGGTAGATGTATGCCCCCCCTTGATTCTGCTTGCTTTATGGAGGTGGAATAAAGGTAGCAATCTGACCACATCAAATTAGACAAGTCCATCATACGGAATTTATAAATACCATACCACCTAATGAGAGACATTTGATGAGAATGGTAGCATAACCATGATTTTGACACAACAAACGACATCAAAAATAGAGTTCTCTAGCTCTAGATATGTTGGTTTAAATAAAAAGAGCTTCTTTTCTTTTTAACACAAAGTTACCTAAAAATGCATGTATAAAATGTTAAGAGAGAAGGTAAATTTCATTCAATTTATCTTTTACCTTTTGCAGAGTGAGCTTGGAGTAGAGTGAGCCACCATGCTAAGCAAATTTCCATCCACCTGTCCATGGATCGAGCTTCTACGGGAGGCAATTGTAAGAGGTGAGCTATAGTCTATTGTGAGTGGATTTCACCTTCTCTGTACTAAAATTTAATCAATTTTTTATGTTTTATGATTTATTTAGATGAATTTATAAGCTAGGGAGGGTTTTTCTTTCATTTTTATAGATTGTTGCAAAGTGTCTCACTTTTTTGAAAAATGTCCCAATTAAGGAATAAAGTGTTTAGAATCCTTAATTAAGATATCCTAGAGAAACTTTAGCACACTTTTTGACCATTAAATCACAAATTTAAGATTTTAAGATGTTTTAAATGAAATTTTCCTTCTTTTCTTATGGCAGACTGCACCCTAGTCGCACCAACACCTAGGAAGTCATACGTTCAACCATCTTTGATATCTTGTTGATCAGCTACATGAGGAGGATGTGCAGATTCTCTAGCATATGGGTATCTACTAGGCCTATCTCTTGCCAACCATGTGGTATCATGAAACCATGTTGATGATGCTAGTAGAGAGATGGGATGCAGAAACCTGCACCTTCCATCTACTAACAGGAGAGATGATAATCACACTAGAGGATGTGCACTGCATAATGTAAGTGCCTATCTAAGGAGAGAGTGTATTCCTAGCATAGGGCAAGAGATTTGAGGAGATGTGGGAATACATCGAGTATTTCTTAGGCATATCGGTTTGTCACAGGATCATGGGATTGTGCATTGAGCTATCATGGCTTCTTCATGCACATTCACCACTAGTCAGATGCATCTTTAATTTCACTAGCACACTCATACTAGTCCCCGATGGTCATGAAGGACATTTGGAGGGGGGCTAGTTCACATGATTTGAGACATGGAGAACTAATTTTTCATCTTCACTTGGGGTCAGAGCATACTGGTGCACCCATACTATTACTTGGGTCATCTCACTTACAAAGAGCTGCACAACATGCTGCACTACACCCTACTTCAAACTTGGATCCTAAAGCACATTACTTATACCTAGACTATAGGATTCCCAATTTCCACAATGGTGGGATACCCATAGGACTTTAGTTATCCCCTTAGGTAGGCACGGTAACATGATGATGTACTATTTTGGAGGAATAGAATTGATAAAATGAGTGAGGAGGACATTGTTTAGAGACCCTATTTGATAGAGATATTCTAGCCGGACACTACAAGATAGCTAAGGTGGATGTAGAGAGACAAGCTTTTGCTAGGATGGTGTGATCATGTAGTGAGACCCTTCTACTACGATCATGCATGAGACAGTTTGGGCAAGTACAATGATGACCATGGCTACAAGATTCATACAGGAGGTCAGTACAGAGTGCTCGCAAACTATGGGACCTCAAATGAAAGACAACAGACAATGTCATCTTGAGCGATGTAGAGGAGGAGGATACAAACATGCCCCCAATCTACGATGTGGACTATGTCAACATGACAAAGGAGTATGACGAGTTGTGGGAGATGGTTTAGCTAGGATCTATCTTTCCTATGGACTATACTATGGGCTTCAGAGGACCTTTTCTAGATCCAGGGAAGGAGGACAAAGAGTTAGGAAGGAGGGTAGATCTAGCAGATCTATTCCTAGAGGGGGATGAGGAGTTAGAGGAGGATAGTGACTATGAGGGGGATGAGGATGATGAGATAGAAGATGAGAAAATCTAGTCAATGAGTGAGGAAAGTGACAAAGGTGAGGCTAGTCCTCCTAGACCTGAGTGGAGAGATACATTTCCCACATGAGTTACAAGGTTACAGTCTACACGTGCTAGTGTCTGGGAGCACAGGGAGAGTATTAGGGAATTCGAGATCCCTACGGATAATGCTACAGACACAGGTGATGATATTTATTATTATGTTTTGTTTTATGTATATCATTCTCATGTATATGTATATATTATGATGATGTATACAATTATTCTTATGATTTCTATCTTGCAGGACCCATGATAGATCCTAAGGACCTCTTCTTATGTGCAACTATAGAGATAGTGCCACCCCTTCCTACAAATAATGCTATGGCCACAAAGTACATACCCCCAACTTTCATGGCGGAGCACATGGATCTATTCGATCCTTATGTGAGGCTCAAGGGAGCATATGATGACCTATATAGTTATGTTTATCAATTTGAGGGTCAAGTATTAGCACTGGTGGTAGAGTTAGAGGAGGCTCAAGCAGCTTGACGATATGAGAGAGAGGCTATGTTACAGTTAGAGGTCGAGCAGATGTAGAGAGAGAATGTCAGAATCTAGGTTGATAGAGACCATGCAGAGAGAGAGCATGTGGAGGCACTGATACGTGAGGGTGAGTTACATGGGTCACTATGAACTATGCGAGAGATGTCTAGCATGAGTAGATCCTGATCACACACCGCCATCTCTCAATGGGCATGTACGCCACATTTTGAGAGATCCAACAGTCGTAGGCCATAATGACATTGTACTATTGATGAGATGTATTAAAACTTTTGATATATATATATATATATATATATATATGAGCATGTTTGGAATTTATGGTTGTGTGTTAGATGGAAATGTGATTTATTAAATAATCTTTGTTAGACTATTCAATAAATATCTCCATTATCTAACTATATTTTCTTAAGTTTTCTTAAATTTATGATGTTGTATGTTATGCTAAATTAAATGCAAATAAGGATTTAATGTAACATAATGTACACCATAAGGTCTGAAGAGCATGATACCCAAAGTAAGAATCCAAAACCACATTGGACTCACTACCCCACAATTCAAGACATAAATGACTATGTGTCAGGAATAAATAAAGTGTGAGAGACAATGGCATACTATCCATTAACTCTAACAACATTTCTTTAAAGATTCACACTATTAAAAAAGTTTAGGCATAGTATTGACACAAATGTGCGGTATTGATAGGTTCTCGAAGAGGTGTACCATCCATTTTGGATATCAGGTATGATCTAGACCCATAGATCTCTTGAACTACATAAGGTCCTAACCACTGAGGGCTAAATTTTTTTTTCTCTATTGGGTTGGCATTCACATTTCACTGATTTGCATATAGCATGAAATCACCCTTGTTAAATGATTGATGGATTACATGGTCATTATAACTTCATTGCATTTTATTATGATAAGCTTGAAGATGCCCGATGGTGTTAATGTGCCTTTCATCAAGCATTTAGAGTTGGCGTAATCATTGTTACTTATAAGTATTGTCATCAATTAGCCCTTGAAGAGCGATTCTTAAGGAGGGAATCTCTAACTCCATGGGGCATAATTGCTGCAGCCCCATAAACAAGGTTATAAGGTGTGTTTTTAGTTGAAGTTTTGATACTAGTACGATAATTCCATAACACATTTATTAATTTTTTGTGTTAATCTTTATTATGTTTGTTCACTATTTTTCTTAGGATTTGCTCAAGAGTTTTGTTAGTTGATTCAGCTTGCCCATTAGATTGCGGGTATTAAGGCGAGAATCGATGTTGTATATTAATTTTTTTGAGAAATTCTTCACATAATTATTTTTAAATAGTTTTGCATTGTCTTAAACTAATGTGGAAGGAAGTCCAAAGTGAGAAATAATGTGTTCCAATATGAAATGACATATTACATTAGTTGTTGTTGAATGCAAGGGAATAACTTCTACCCATTGTTGAAATAATTTGTTCTTGTGATTATAAACGTGTGTCCTATGGATGAGGGTGGAAATATTTTTCCAATAATATAAAAACCCCATACCAAGAATAGCCAAATAGAAAGTTTTGTATGAAGCTCGAAGGTAGGAGAATGAATTAAGTTTTGATGCTCTTGACACTTGTGACATTTCTGAATGTATTCAAAGCAATCTCGTTACATGTTCTTCTAATAATATCCTATGCAGATTAGCTTTTGAACTAATGATCTTCCTCCTAAATTCCTCCCACAAGCACCTACATGAGCTTGTTCAAGTGCTATAGGTATTTTAGATTGCTTAGGACACCTAAGCAAAAAGCCATCAAAGGATCGCTTATATAAGATGTCTACTAGGATGATATATCTAGATGCAAATTTTCAAAGAAAAGAGCGAGTGTTTTTATTTGTTGCCTCAGGAAAGGTTCCATATTTGAAATAATTGAATATTGTATTATACCATTCACTTGATTTTTCAGTTATTTTTGCTAGCACTTCATCTTCTTTATCATCGATCGATGGTTTTATAATTATATGCACAATAAAAGTGAAGTCTTGTGAAGGATCTTAAGGGGAAATAAGAGAAGCTACAATTTCCATTGCATCTGCATGACAATTATCTTTTTGAGGGATGTTATCAATGTTGAATGATTCAAACTTCTCTAAAAATTTCATTGTGAGATCCTTGTATTTTGATATTTTTTCATGTTTTTTTATATGTTCCATTTATTTATTTCATAATTAATTATAAATTGCCAAATATCTTAATGTCTCTAGTGCCCATAACTAGATCGACATGCAATCCAGTGAGTAATGGCTCATATTCAATGGTTTTGTTTGTACATAGGAAATTTAACTGATATGATAAGGAAATAGGCTCTTGTACGGGTGGTTTTATTACAACCCTTGTGTCAGAGCCAGTTTTGTACTTAGATCCATCAAAATATAATTCCCATGTATCTTCTTCGATTTTCAACATGTTATCATTAGGGAAAGAATCATTACGATGTAACACTAAAGGAGAAGGATCATCAGCCAACTGGTCAGTCAAGGCTTGGCCCTTAATTGCTTTTTGTGAAATAAATTTAAGGTCAAACTCAGCCAACAACATTACCAACTTAGCTAATTGTTTAGATAAATATATTTTAGTGAAAATGTGTTTAAAGGGTCAAACTTCATCATTACTTGTATTTCGACATTCAAGAAGTAATTTTTACACTTACCAGTAGCGAATAAAAGAGCCAAACATTATTTTTCTATTGTTGTGTATCATTTCTCATAATCAATCAATGTTCGACTAATGTAATAAACGATATGTTCTTTACCTTTTTCATCTTGTTGAGCAAACAATGATGCAAGAGCATGGGCTGATGTTGATGTATAAAGGATGAATGGTTTATTTTGCATAATGGGCTGTAAAATAGATGGAGTGACAAGATAATCTTTCAAACTCTCAAAATCTTGTTTATAATCCTCATTCCAATCAAAATGTATGCCTTTCTTGAGAAGATGTGTAAATGGTAATGTTCAATCTGCTAAGGATGCTACAAATCATTGAATGAATTGAATTCTTCCTTGTAAGATATGTAATTAAGAGATATTTCTAAGGGGTGGCATGTTAACTATAACATCAATTTTCTTTGTGTCCACATCAACGCCTCTGTGAGATATGATAAAACCTAAAAAAATTCCACTATCTACAACAAAGACACACTTTTTTGTTTTCAATCTCATGTATTTTTGAATTCGCTCAAAAATCTTCCGAAGAACATTCATATTGTCTTGTCTTGTTAAAGATTTAGCTATATAATATCATCAACATAATATTCCAAAATCTTATGTATGCAATCATGGAATATCAACTTGTCATAGCTCGTTGATATGTTGTACCTGTGTTCTTTAATCAAAAAGGAATCATAACCCAACAAAATGTTCCCCAAACAATTGTAAATGTTGTTTTGTACTGATATTAAGGGTTGATGAAAATTTGATTGTATCCAGAAAATCCATCCATGAATGACAAAAAAGCATGTCTTGTAGTCCAGTCTACTATCATGTCAATATTAGGAAGGGGAAAGTCATCTTTTAAAGATTATTTATTCAAATTATGAAAAATTGTACACATCCAATTACAATTGTTAGGTTTTGTGACTGCGACAATATTTAAGATCCAAGGAGAATAATCTATAGGTCTTATGAAACTAGCCTCAAAGAGTTTTTCAATTTTTTCCTTAACTATCAAGGCTATTTTAGGGTTCATTTTTTGAATCTTCTATCTAACGGGCTTAGCAATTTTAGGAAGGACTATATTGTGTGTTACAATTTTAGGGTGAAATCCTAGCATATCTGAATAAGTCGAAGCAAAATTTTTAGGCAAGTCATGAAGAAAGGTTGCAGTATCCTCTTGTTCTCTATCATTGGGGCATTTTCATATCTTAATGAATTTCTCTTTATCATTGATGTCCATTGCTATATCCATTGAATCTCCTAAAGGAATTGTTTTTGATCTCGAAAATTCAAGATTGTATTCTTCATTATTCATGTCGATCTCACCATTCTCTTTTTCTCCATCTTTTTTTTTTATGCTTATCATAGGACATGTAACCTTTTTCTTGTGAGCAGGAGTAGATGGTTTATCATAAAATCCTATAATTTTTTTCAAGGCTTCATCATCTTCAAAGTACTCCCATGATGGTTTAGAAGTCATATCAAGCAATTTTGGATGTTTCAAAGTGAGATATATTTTTGGTTTACATGTAATGGTGTTGATGTTTAATGAAGGTCTCTTGTTTTCTTGTGTTATCTTAGAAGGACAGTATCCCAAACCATTTTTCATTTCTTGCATGTTAGATTCTATAGGAACACAAATTTCTTGTTATTTCTTTCCACATCGTTTTCCACTATAACCTAATTGTTTCAAAAGTTCATAACCTCTCCCATAAATTTTTTCCATTTCTTTCAAGATTGGTGGTTGTTGATAGTCTATATCATCAAAGTTAGTTGTGTAGCTTATGTCTTCTTCAAGAGTAGATGAGGTATATTTTTGTGAGTTTTCTCCCGAGTTCTGTGTTGACTTAACCATTGGTTGATTTTTTTTTCATCCTCTTTTCTTGTGATTATATACTCTCTGATGAATGAAGGTGTTAACTCCAAGGAACCCCAATCATCATCTACTAATTTTGACATTGTTTCCATCTCTTTTATTTCCACTATCATAGGATCTATTTTTGATGTTGGAGTTAATGTTTTCAGAGGACTGGTAGTTCCTTTTTCAATTTGCAAGAAACTTCCAGGCTTTTGGTCCATCTCAATTTGGTATATCTTGTTCTTATAGACATACTTCATCATATGATGAAGATTCGAAGGAACCACATGCAACTCATGAATCCATGATATTTCTAAAAGAAGATTGTATGAAAGTTCATGAGGCATAACATGGATAGAAGTTGGTAGGGTAGCCTTTCCAATTGAAATATGTAAAGTAATCACACTGAGTAGTTTCTTTCCTATATTGTCAAATCCTCGAATCGATAAGGAATCAAGCTTTATTTTTTATTTATCCACTCCTAGCTTATCTAAGAAATTTACATTGCACACATTTAGAGATGATCCATTATAAAAAAAAGATCCTTTCAATTCTAATGGTGTTGTATCTGGCTATTATCATGAATGCATCATATTTCTTTTGCATTTCCAAGGGAGGGGGCTTTTTTTGGTGAAAGGTAATGTCTACATTAATTGTATTAGTTCCTTGCATTAGATTTGCCACATTATTTGTGTTTGTAGTAGGAGGAACCACAACTTGTTGTAAAGTTGTTTGAAGCATTGTGTGGTAACTAGGTGAAGCTTGAATAAGATCCCATAAGGATATCTTAGTGGGTCTATTCTTAAGTTGTTCAAGAAGATCATACTCCTTTCAACTATGCAATGATGAACAAGGAGCACTAGGCAACACAAGATTTGACAATGGTATCGAAACAAGATTAGGTTGAGGTTGTATATTATTCCTTGCGTTATGTGTATGAGGATCAAAATTATAATTCAATTTTTGCGACACATTTTCTCTAGGTGCTTCAAGGATAAGGAAAAGATTGTTTGAAGCTTGAGGTTTGTTTGAAGGTGGATAAAGGATAACTTGAGGTTGAATGACATTTACTTCTTTTTGTTTAGGTTCTCTTGAAAAATCCTTAGTGGATTAACCTTGCAAGAGAAAGTCCTCAAGGGCTTCATCTAACATATCAAAGCCATCACTACTAAAAGGATTGGTTTTGTTAATAAGTTGAGGTTGGATGAAATTTACTTCTCTTTGCTTGGGATTGTTTGAACAAGCCTTAGTGGGAAAACCTTGTGAGTTGAAGTCCTCAAGGGCTTCATCTAACATATCAAAGTCATCATGACTAAAAGGCTAGAGAGTTAAGATAAATTTGAAAAAGGGTTTTAACATGCTTATGTAACCATACATATATGCTTGTTTAAGTTTAATGTTTTGCGTTTTACGATTTGATTTTCTAACAATATGAAAATTGCAATGATCTATCTTTATCAAGAAATTGTAAATAGAAACTATGAAAATGCATGAAATAGTAAATTGGAAAACTGAAACAAAAAACTAACTATAGCAAACAGAAGGAAAAAAATGCACTATTTAACCCCAAAAACTGTAACCAAAAACTACATAGGGAATAAGATGTCAGGAAGGGAACATTCGTCTTCCTAATGAGATTTAGAGGTTCCAAAAACTAGAATAGACAACACACAGCTTATACAAGATTCTGGATCAAAAACCCTGAGAGGGACTAAGATGCCAATAAGGGTGTTTTAGTCCCAGTAAAGGTTTTTATCAAAATAAAGATAATATATGAGTTGATAACTGTGTTCCCAAGTTGTCTACTCAACTTGGGATGATCCAATGGATCTTCGCCAAAAATTGAAGTTACTCATTTTTCTCCAAAAATGGAATCATCAGAAAGAGTTGTGAATCTTGACTCCAACACAACTCGAACAGAGTCAAATAGAGCTATGGAGCTCGAGTTATGCTTGGTCAAACCTTGGTCAACTCAGGCCTCAAGTCAGAGAAAAAGGAAAAAATTCAAAGTCACAAAAAGTTGTCAACATTGGTCTCAACATGAAGAGCTCATTGAGAACTTTCCAATATTGTTTGTTTCATGCGAATTGGAGTTTGTTTGGACAAGTTACAAGTAGTCAAAGATTATAGTTGACTAGAGTTGACCAGGTATAGTAATGACGTCAACATGATGTCATCATGCTATCATGGACCACTCAGACTCCAACACATGGTACTGATGTGGCTTAGAGATGTGGGAGACTATTCTATCCAACATATAAGGTGGACAAATCACTACTTGACATGTGGCATCTCCTCAACAAATGAGAACATGCCACGTGGCACTCTCTAGTTCCATCGATGGTTTCCATGTTGTTGTAAAAGAGGATATGGGATTTGATCCCCTAGCCTACCTCCTCCCATTATGCAAGCCTACCAATGCGCCATGTATAGCGCTTACAAAATAGAGCGGTAGGCATTATATTTAAACAATTAAAATCTGCCATATAGAAGCCAAAAGGCCTAATTTAGAGGAGGTGGGGGTTGAACTACAAACCTTCGCAGGCCTAATATGGATTCTCACCACTAGGCCACTGAATATTTTGGTATATATGGGCTGTAAAGTTATTTTTAAACAACTTCTCAAAACAACAAGGGATTCTCACCACTTGCCAATATGGGTGTTTTAGTCCCAGTAAAGGTTTTTATCAAAAAAATAACAAGATATGAGTTCATAACTGTGTTCCCAAGTTGCCTACTCAACTTGAGATGATCCAAAGGATCTTTTCCAAAAATTGAAGTTACTCATTTATCTCTAGAAATGGCATCATCAGAAAGAGCTATGAATCCTCACTCCAACACAACTCGAATAGAGTCAAACAAAGCTACAAAGCTTGAGTTATGCTTGGTCAAACCTTGGTCAACTTAGGGCTCAAGTTAGAGAAAAATGAAAAATTTCAAAGTCACCAAAAGTGGTCAACACTGGTCTCAACATGAAGAGCTCATCGAGAGCTTTCCAATGGCATTTGTTTCATGCAAATTGGAGTCTGTTTGCACAAGTTACAAGCAGTCAAAGGTTACAATTGATTAGAGTTGACTAGGTATAGTGATGATGTCAACATGATGTCATCATGCTGACCTGGACAACTTAGACTCGAACACGTGGTACTGATATGGCTTAGACATGTGGGAGGCTGTTCTATCCAACATCTAAGGTCGACAAATCATTACTTGACACGTGGCATCTCCTCAACAAATGAGAATGTGTCGCATGACACTCTTTACTTCCATTGATGGTTTGCTTGTTGCTATAAAAGATGATATGGGATTTGATTCCCTATCCTACCTCTTCCCATTATGCAAACCTATCAATGTGCCATGTATAACACTTACAAAATAGAGTGGTAGGCATTATATTTAAACAATTAAAATCTACCATATAGAAGCCAAAAGGCCCGATTTAGAGGGTGCGGGGGTTGAACTACAAACCTCCATGGGCCTAATATGGATTCTCAGTACTAGGCCACTGAATATTTTGGTATATATGGGGTGTAAAGTTGTTTTTAAATAGCTTCTCAAAACAACAAGGGGTTCTCACCACTTTCCAAAACGGGTGGTTCATTCTCGGTAAAGGTTTTTATCAAAAAACCAACAAGATGTGAGTTGATAACTATGTTCCCAAGTTGCCTACTCAACTTGGGATGATCTAAAGGATCTTCACCAAAAATTGAAGTTACTCATTTTTCTACAAAAATGGCATCATCAGAAAGAGTTGTGAATCTTGACTCCAATACAACTCAAACAGAGTCAAACAAAGCTATGGAGCTTGAGTTATGCTTGGTCAAACCTTGGTCAACTTAGGGCTCAAGTCAGAGAAAAAGGAAAAAATTCAAAATTCACCAAAAGTGGTCAACACTAGGCTCAACATGAAGAGCTCGTCAAGAGATTTCCAATGGCATTTTTTTCGCATGAATCGGAGTCTATTTGCACAAGTTACAAGCAGTCAAAGGTTATAGTTGACTAGTGTTGACCAGGTACAGTGATGATGTCAACATGATGTCATCATGCTGACATGGACCACTTAGAATCCAACACATGGTACTGATGTGGCTTAGCGATGTGGGAGACTATTCTATCCAACATTTGGGTGATCCCACAAAGCTGGTTTACAATTTCTAAGAGATTCTGATTTTTGTTGAAATCACATATTTTTAGAAAATATAATTATTTAAGCCTTAAAAAATTTTATTTTAAGGATTTCAATTGAAAAGGGTTGGATCCAACCACCTTAGATCAAACCCCCTTGGATAGAACCCCGCTAATTTTAAACCATACCTACAACAAAGTCTCCTTTACACCTATCAAAATGCTGATGAAAAATCACTTTTGATTTACCTTTTGGGGGATCAAATGAATTAATTTAAAATTTATTTGAAATGATCATGGTAGTCCTTGAAATGAGCTATCCAATGAATATAATTTTAATATGTTTTGGTTTTATTATGTATGTGGTTTTTTTGTTTTATTAAACAAAGGTTTTTCACCGAAAATCAAGCTCTCTATTCTGCACATGTGGAAAAATAGCATATTATCATAATAAAATTTAAAAAAATATGTTCAGGCTGGGTATTGATGTCCTTGATCCATTAAAAAAATAAAATTGAATTTTGATATATACATAAAAATTTATGTTGTATACAGTCTACCTATGTTTCAATTGTAATTGGTTTGACTTTGAAACTTGATTAAGGAAAAAATATTTAATAAAACACTATGAAACCAAATGAAAGTGCTATATATCATAGTTACAAATCTAAATTCAAAAAAAATAGAATTTATCCTTCATACAAAAAAAATTATGTTGTATATGATGAACATCACTCCTTAAAAATGTTGTTTTTCAAAAAAAGCTAGTTTTCAAAGGAGATGGAAAAAGAAGTGCAATATGATTCCAATTCTTTTTTTAAAAATATATTTAGAATGGATAGAATAAATGTAAAAAATCACTAGTTCACATCATTTTCAAGTTCCTCACGGTTTAGTCGCTATAGGAGCCTAAAAGTGAAGATTTAGTAAAAAAAATCTTAGTTCAGTGTCCAATTTGCCCAAAAATTGTAAACCAGTATTGTGGGATTATCCATCTGAGGTGAAAAAATAACTACTTTACATGTGGCATCTCCTCAACAAATGAGAACATGCCACGTGGCACTCTCTACTTCCATCAGCGGTTTGCTTGTTGCTATAAAAGAGGATATGGGATTTGATCCCCTAGCCTATGTCCTCCCATAATGCAAGCCGACCAATGCGCCATGTATAGCGCTTACAACATAGAGTGGTAGGTATTATATTTAAACAATTAAAATCTGCCATAAAGAAGCCAAAAGGCTTGATTTAGAGGGCATGGGGGTTGAACTACAAACCTCCGCGGGCCTAATATGGATTCTCAACACTAGGCCATTGAATATTTCGGTATATATGGGGTGTGAACTTGTTTTTAAATAACCTCTGCAAATAACAAGGGATTCTCACCACTTTCCAATAAGGGCGTTTTAGTCCTAGTAAAGGTTTTTATCAAAAAAATAACAAGATATGAGTTGATAACTATGTTCCCAAGTTGCCTACTCAACTTGGGATGATTCGAAGGATCTTCGCCAAAAATTGAAGTTACTCATTTATCTCCAGAAATTGCATCATCAAAAAGAGCTATGAATCTTGACTCCAATGCAACTTGAACAGATTTAAACAAAGCTACAGAGCTTGAGTTATGCTTGGTCAAACCTTGGTCAACTTAGGGCTCAAGTCAGAAAAAAAGGAAAAAACTCAAAGTCACCAAAATTGGTCAACACTGGTCTCAACACGAAGAGCTCATTGAGAGCTTTCCAATGGCATTCATTTTGTGTGAATTGGAGTTTGTTTGCACAAGTTACAAGCATTCAAAGGTTACAATTGACTAGAGTTGACTAGGTATAGTGATGATGTCAACATGATGTCATCATACTGACATGGAACACTCAAACTCCAACACGTGGTACTAATGTGGTTTAGACACGTGGGAGACTATTCTATCCAACATTTGAGGTGGACAAATCACTACTTGACACTTGGCATCTCCTCAACAAATGAGAACATGTCAATTGGCACTCTCTACTTCCATCAACAGTTTGCTTGTTGCTATAAAAGAGGATATGGGATTTTATCCCCTAGCCTACCTCCACCCATTATGCAAGCCTACCAATGCACCATGTATAGTGCTTACAAAATAGAGCGGTAGGCATTATATTTGAACAATTAAAATTTTCCATATAGAAGCCAAAAGGCCTAATTTAGAGGGTGTGGGGTTTGAACTACAAAACTCCGTGGGGCTAATATGGATTATCACCACTAGGCCACCAAATATTTTGGTATATATGGGGTGTAAAGTTGTTTTTAAACAACCTCTCAAAACAAGAAGGGATTCTCACCACTTGCGAATATGGGTGTTTTAGTCCCAGTAAAGGTTTTTATCAAAAAAATAACAAGATATGAATTGATAACTATGTTCCCAAGTTGCTTACTCACTTGGGATGATTCGAAGGATCTTTGCCAAAAATTGAAGTTAATCATTTTTCTCCAAAAATGGCATCATTAGAAAGAGTTGTGAATCTTGACTCCAATGCAACTCAAATAGAGTCAAATAGAGCTACAAAGCTCGAGTTATGCTTGGTCAAACCTTGGTCAACTAAGGGCTCAAGTCAGAGAAAAAGGAAAAAAATCAATGTCACCAAAAGTGGTCAACATTGGTCTCAACACTAAGAGCTCGTCGAGAGCTTTCCAATGGCATTTGTTTCACGCGAATTGGAGTTTGTTTGCACAAGTTACAAGCAATCAAAGGTTATAGTTGACTAGAGTTGACTAGGTATAGTGATGATGTCATCATGTTGACATGGACCACTTAGACTCCAACACGTGGTACTGATGTGGCTTAGACATATGGGAGGCTATTGCATCGAACATCAGAGGTGGACAAATCACTACTTGACATGTGGCATCTCCTCAACAAATGGGAATGTGCCATGTGGCACTCTCTACTTCCATCGGCGGTTTGCTTGTTTCTATAAAAGATGATATGTGATTTGATCCCCTAGCCTACCTCCTCCCATTCTTCAAGCCTACCAATGTGCCATGTATAGCGCTTACAAAATAGAGCGGTAGGCATTATATTTAAACAATTAAAATCTACCATATAGAAGCCAAAAGCCCGATTTAGAGGGCATGGGGGTTGAACTACAAACCTCCACGAGCCTAATATGGATTCTCACCACTAGGCCATGAAATATTTTGGTATATATGGGGTGTAAAGTTGTTTTTAAATAACTTCTCAAAACTACAAGGGATTCTCACCACTTTCCAATAAGGGCGTTTTAGTCCTAGTAAAGGTTTTTATCAAAAAAACAACAAGATATGAGTTGATAGTTGTGCTCCCAAGTTGCCTACTCAACTTGGGATGGTCCGAAGGATCTTCACCAAAAATTTAAGTTACTTATTTTTCTCTAGAAATGGCATCATCAAAAAGAGCTATGAATCCTGACTCCAATGCAACTCGAACAGAGTCAAACAGAGCTATGGAGCTTGAGTTATGCTTGGTCAAACCTTGGTCAACTCAGGGCTCAAGTCCAAGAAAAAGGAAAAAAATCAATGTCACCAAAAGTGGTCAACATTGGTCTCAACATGAAGAGGTCATCGAGAGCTTTCCAATGGCGTTTGTTTCATGTGAATTGGAGTTTGTTTGCACAAGTTACAAGGAGTCAAATGTTATAGTTGACTAGAGTTGATTAGGTACAGTGATGACATCAACATGATGTCATCATGCTGACATGGACCACTCAGACTCCAATACGTGGTACTAATGTGGCTTAGACACATGGGAGACTATTCTATCCAACATCTGAGGTGGACAAATCACTACTTGACATGTGGCATCTCCTCAACAAATGAGAACGTGCCATGTTGCACTCTCTACTTCCATCGACGGTTTGCTTGTTGCTATAAAAGAGGATATGGGGTTTGATCCCCTAGCCTACCTCCTCCCATTATGCAAGCCTACCAATGCGCCATGTATAGTGCTTACAAAATAGAGCGGTAGGCATTATATTTAAACAATTAAAATCTACCATATAGAAGCCAAAAGGCTCGATTTAGAGGGCGCGAGGGTTGAACTGCAAACCTCCATGGGCCTAATATGGATTCTGACCACTAAGCCACTGAATATTTTGGTATATATGGGGTCTAAAGTTGTTTTTAAACTACTTCTAAAAACCGATTATGCTTTATTTAAATAATTTCCCTCTAAATTTAAACAAACTAATCTCCTAATATTGTTAAAAGATAAAAAATAAATCTCCCAAGATTTAAGAAGCTTGAGAATGAAAAATTTGAACGGCCCAAATAATATTGAGGGGATTTTCAAGTGGTTTATTTTGTAAATAAGGGATTATTTTGAAGATTTTATGTAAAAGTGGGGGATATGGGAGATATTGTAAATCATTTGATTATACACTAAATTGAGTAAATTTCTTGTATAAAAAAGGGGGGTAGCTTAGGAGTTTGGGAAAGTGGTGATGGGAGAAGAAAATTCCTTGGAGAATTTTTTCTCGATTTCCATGCTATTGAGGAGGTTGCTCTTAAGCACTTTGAAGGAGGGCTTATCAAATTTGTTTGTTAACGAAGGGGATATTATGTCGACATGTTGTACTGATTTTCTAGAGAAGTAATTAGATCAGTCCACTCATTTGAGAGGGGCCCGGACACGTAGTCGTTCTTACAACGAAGTTCTTTATCAATTTTGTTTGCATTCTCTCTCTCTTTTCTCTCATTCTGAATTTCATCACTTTGTTATTTCTATTTATTTAAGCATGTTCAAGGTTTAATTTTGATTAAGTAATTTGGATTTCTTTAATTGTTATCGTTATGCATTCAATGCAATTGTTATAGATCTTTAAAACATACCAAATTTGGTATCAAATCTTTTTGTGAGTAGTATTGCAGAATTGGATGCTAACACGTTCCAGGAAACAACGAGGTGAAGATGAGCTCGAAGAATACAATCCTAAGATCGGCAAATGAAGGAATTTTCCAACAATGGATGAAACTGAAGTTGGGAAAAGTATTGAGCCTGAGCTTGATGATAAATCTTTTCAGCAAGCCTTTCTTGACATGAAGGCTATGGTGGAAGAGCTTTCTGTAGAAAAGAAGAAGTGTGAAGAGGGATATTTTTTGAAACAAGAAAATAAGGATGATCAAAAGGACAAAGAAGGAAAAGCTCCAAAAACTCCATCTCCTCCATCTTCCCCTTCTTCTCCATCTTCCCCTTCTTCTTCCTCTTCTACTATTGTTAATCCTTTCAAGAGAAATTCTAAGCCTATTATTAAATTGGATGTAAAATTTGAATTTCCCAAGCATTGTGGGGAGTTATAAACCGAAAACTTAGATGATTGGATCCAACAGGTAGAAGTGTATTGTAGGATTCAAGGCCTAACAGAAGATGCTTCTATGATCCAGTTAGCCACTCTTCGGTTGGGAGGTACAACTCTCACCTGCTGGGAGAGTAGGACTCAAGAGGAAATCGCTTGCCATGGCAAGGTTAATATGACTTGGATGGAATTTTTTGCTGCCCTTAAAATTCAATTTTATCCTTTAGGTTATATGCAAAAATTAACAATGAACTGGCAAACCTTTAGGCAAGGTAAGGGTCAGTTTGTCCAAGATTACACCCATGAGTTTAAAAAATGGGCTATTGCTTTTAATGTTCCATTGTATACTCAAGATACATTATTTAAGTACATAGGTGGTTTGTATTATTACCTAAGACATACCGTTCTAATGGTGATTCCTAATAATCTAGATGAAGTGTCATTCCAAGCCACTCATTTAGAATCAAGGGGTAAGAACACTTTCAGTGATAATTTCTCAAAGAAACCATCTAATTCTAAGGGGAAGTCTTTGGGTAAAGACAAAGATAAAGGAAAAGGTAAGAAGACAACTATAGTTAAGGAGGGTGATAAGCCCACATGATCCCATTGCAATATAGAGGGACATGATGATTCAAAGTGTTGGAAGCTACATCCAAAATTAAGGATGAAACAATATGGAGGAAATAAAGGTAAGCAAAAGACTACTGCAGTGATTCAACAAGATCTTGGATCTAAGTCCAAGGATGAGGCAAAGATTGTTGTTGCTAGGATCCAAGGTAAAGGGAAAGGTATTATTCTCTCTTTTGATGCAAGTGTTTCTAACGCAAGTACAAGTAAATTATCTGCTCCTCCTAAAGTTTATAAGAAATGAAATGAACTGTTTCACATTCGAGTTGTAACTAAACACAGTAAGATTGACACACTGTTTGATATCGGTTCTCAAGTCAACTTAATATCTGAAGAGGTGGTAAAGAAACTTAATTTAACTACAAAACCTTATCCAAAGCCATATCTGCTTGGATGGGTTTGCAATGACGTTCAACTACAAGTCATGAAACAATATACATTGAGATTTTCTATCACTGCAAACTTTGTTGATGAGGTAGAGGTAGATTTTGTTCCTCTGGATATTTGTGGGCTTGTGTTAGGGAGTCCTTATCTTTATGAAAAAAAATTAATCTTTTATGAGGGGATAATAAGTGTCATCTTTTTAAGGATGGGATATAATACATTGTACGTGCACACAAAGTTAACACTAATCTTGCACTTGTCACTGCTGCTCAAATGAAAAGGTTGGTCAATTCTACTAAGAACTTTGTATTAATGGTTGTAAAGCCTCAAGAGGATGAAAAAGATGAAGCATTCAAGGGGTGTGATCCAAAGCGTAAAACTAAGATGGTCAAAATAGTTTCTATTTATGATGAATTATTTCAGGAACCAAAGGGGTTGCCACCTAAGAGAGAGATACAACATGAAATACATTTACAATAGGATGTGCCTCTTCCAAACATCGACATGCACCATTTGTGAGTTTTGCAGAATGAGGAAATCAAAAAGAAAGTTCATGAGTTGGTGGAAAGAGGAGTCATCCATCCTAGTACATCTCCTTGTGGTTCTCCAATTGTGTTGGTTCCAAAGAAGGATGGGTCTTGGAGAATTTGCATCGACTATTGAGCCCTAAACAAGATAATGGTAAAGAATAGGTATCCTCTTTCCTGAATTGATGATTTACTTGATCAATTAAAACATGCAGTTTATTTCTCTAAGTTAGACTTCTATAGCGGATATCATCAAATAAGAATTGTAGAAGATAAAATTTGGAAAACTATATTTAAGACAAAACATGGACCGTTTGAATAGTTGGTCATGCCCTTTGGGCTTTTCAGTTCACCAACTACATTTATGAAAGTCATGAATGATGTCTTTCATCCTTTTATTGATGATTTTTCCATAGTCTATCTAGATGATATTCTTGTATTCATTCGAACTTGGGAAGATCATTTAATTCATGTAAAGAAAGCTTTTGATGTATTGAGAAAAGAAAAACTCTTTGTAAAGATTTCTAAATGTGAATTCACTAAGACATCCTTAGTGTACTTAGGCTAAGTCGTAGGTGGTGGTCAATTGAAAGTAGACCCTTTGAAGGTTGAAGTTATTGTAAAATGGCCTAAGCCAAGTATAGTTATTGAAGTCAGAAGTTTCTTAGGTTTAGTTCAGTAGTAGAGGAAGTTCATTGCAAACTTCTCCTACATTGCATCACCATTGCATGCATTGAACAGTACAAAGAGAAATTTTTAGTGGGGAGGTCCACATCAAAAGGCCTTCAACACTTTGAAGGAAAATTTGAGTACAACACCAATTCTGGCTTTACCAAATTTACACCAACCATTTGAGATCGAGATAGATGCGAGTGGATTTTCCATGGGAGCAGTGCTAATGCAAGGAGGTAAACCAATCTACTATCACTCTAAAATTTTTTGAGGTGTAGTAATTAGCTATCCTACTTATGATAAGGAACTTTATGCATTACTTCAAAGTGTTAAAAAATGGAAACACTACTTAATGGGGAAAGAAGTTGTAATCCACACTGATCACCAGCCACTTCAGTACTTGCACTCACAATCCAAACTGAAACAAAGTAGGCACTTTAGGTGGATGGTTTTTCTTCAACCAGGGATAACTTTAAGAAACCCCCCCTCCGCAAAGGTGTAAAATCTTGGTGAATCTTTCCTTTTATTTGAAAAAAATTATTAATTTTTTTGGCGAATCTATGCACATTATTATTTTTTTCTGTAAAATCTTGGTGAATCTTAATGAATAATTGGTAAAAATAATAATCATAGTGGCGGATCCTAGTGAATATTCACTAAAAATATTAATTACAATGGAGAATCTCTCCTTTAAAAACTTGCATAGTTGGTCGACGCATTTCCCCCATATTTTTTGGTTTTTGTAATATTGAAGTAGGGCCCCGGGGCAGTAGCCATCGACAAGGTCAAGGGGCAACACTCCTTGTGGGGGTCAAGGGGGTAAAGCCCCCTTGTGGGGGTCGAGGGAGCAACAAAAAAAATTTCGGGCCTCGACAAGACTTTTAAAAGGCATGTGTGTATTAGGCTGTAGAATCAACCTACAATTGTCCGATTAAAAAGCTAAGTGACGATTTGATGACAATAAATAAAAACCTTATTCAAGCCAAAAATATCCCTAAAATTAAATGGTAATTTATTATTGTACCATTATTTCCCCAAAATTAATGGTATGAATATAATATTACTCACGAATATAATCGATATTTGTGATTATAGTATAAATTGTTGGTGAATTAGTTCCAATGCCATATCGTTTAAAATATAATACATAGGTGAATTAATTGAGACAATTTTTTTTTTTGTAAAAACCTAGCAATTCAACATCATTTTCAGGGGTGATCCCACAATAGTGGTTTATCATTTTTGGCCAAACTGGACACTGAAATTATTATTTTTAGCTAAATCTTCACATTCGGGCACCTATAATGGCTAAACCATGAGGAATTTGAAGATGATGCAAACTAGAGTCTCATCAAATTTTGTATTTAGATTCTAAAAATATTTTTTTCAAAATTTTTGGAATAAGATTGCACTTCTTTTTCCATCTCCCATGAAAACTAGTTTTTGTCAGAAA
This sequence comes from Sequoiadendron giganteum, assembly GCA_007115665.2. NCBI lineage: Eukaryota > Viridiplantae > Streptophyta > Pinopsida > Cupressales > Cupressaceae > Sequoiadendron > Sequoiadendron giganteum. Next base: position 324,571,820 of record CM021100.1, read on the forward strand.
ACAACATTTTTAAAAAGTGACGCTCGCCGTATACAACATAACTTTTTTTGTATGAAGGATAAAATTCTTTTTTTTTGAATTTATATTTTTAACTACAATATATAGCACTTTCATTTGGTCTCATATTTTTTTATTGAATATTTTTTCCTTAATAGAGTTTCGAAGTCAAACCAATTGTAATTTAGACATAGGCGGACTATATACAACATAAATTTTGTTGTATGTATCGAAATTCAAATTTAAAAAAAAAAACGATCAAGGACATCAATACCTAGCACAAACATATTTTTAAGAAAAATATTTTGATAATTTTCTATTTTTCCACATGTGAAAAATAGAGAGTTTGATTTTCGGTAAAAAACCTATGTTTAATAAAACTAAAAAAACACATACATAATAAAACCAAAACATATTAAAATTATATTCATGGGATAGATCATTTAGAGGACTACCATAATAATTTGAAATAAATTTTAAATGAATTCATTTGATCCCGCAAAAGGTAAATCAAAAGTGATTTTTTATCATCATTTTGATAGGTGTAAAGGAGACTCATTTATAGGTATGGTTTAAAACTAGCAAGGTTCTATCCAAGGGGGTTTGATCTAAGTTGGTTTGATCAAAACCTCTTCAATTGGAATCCTTAAAATGGAACTTTTAAAGGCTTAAATCATTATATTTTCTAAAAATATGTGATTTCAGCAAAAATCAGTTCCTCTCAGAAATTGTAAACCAGCTTTGTGGGATCACCCTTAGCTTGTACTATTTGCCATTTTTGGAGGTCCCGATTTCAATTATTCACCAATTGGTGAAGATTCACCACTAAATTTTTCCATGTCTTCAACAGTTTCACTTATAATTAAGTACAAGAAAGGTGCCCATAACAAAGTAGAAGATATGCTCTCTAGGTCTCCTATTTTGAATGCTTTGATAATTCTCTAGAATAGTTCTATGGTTCATGAAAGTTTTCAAGAACAATATGTTAATGATGAAAACTTTAAGGATATCTATGCAACTTTAATCGAGGGAAAACAAGTAGAAGAGAATGATTACTATGTGCAGGATAAACTATTGTACCACTTGGGAAAGTTAGGCATTGTGAAAGATGAGCAAGCACAGGTAATCCATGAATCACACACCTCATTGATGCATGACACTTTGGAGTAAGTAAGACTATGGCTCAACTATAAAATTATTGTTACTGGTCTCGAATGTAAGAAGTTGTATCAAAATATATAAAGGGTTGTCTTATGTGTGCAACAAGTAAACCAAGTAACAAAAAATTTGGGTTGTACACACTGTTACCTGTATTATCCCATCCATGGGAAAGTGTGTATATGGATTTTGTTGGGGGTTTACCTATGTATAGGAAGGGTCATGATTATCTTTATGTATTAGTTGATTGGTTTAGTACGATGTGTATCTTAATGCCATGTAAAAAGAAAGTCACTGCTGAATTGATAGCTCATATGTATTTTCAATTTGTATGGGTTCATTTCGGGTTTCCTACTTCTATTGTATTGGATCGATATTCTTGATTCCTAGGGGAATTTTGGTCAGCTTTGTGGGGACTCATGGACACTAGAATGAAGAAGAGTACAACCTTCCATCCATAGACCGATGGACAAACAGGGGTAGTAAATAGGAAAGTTGTGTATCTACTCAAAGGCTACTACGGTAAAAATCCCAAGTTGTGGGATAAGAGTCTTCAAATTATGTACAGCATGCTTACAACCATGCGATACACTCATCTACAAAGAGGTCTCCTTTTGAGACTTGCTTCGATTATGTGCCTAAAAGACCGATGGACTTTTCTTTTGGGAAGGACGATGTTGAAGATGGACACCATGATTCAGAGAAGGCTTTAAATTTCATCCAAATAGTCCAAACAATTCATCAGGCAGTGGAAGCACAGTTGGAGAAGAGTCAAGCCAAATACAAGGATCGACATGGTAAGCATCACGATGATCTCCATTTGTATGTTGGAGATAAAGTTTGGTTACACATTAGCAAGGAAAGAATGCAAGGCGAAGGAAGGAAGCTCAAGCTAATTTGATATGGTCCCTTTGAGATATTAGAAAAGATTAGAACCAATGCCTTATGCCCTAATATTCATCCATACATGCACATTTATTCATTTTTCATTGTTTGGAACCTTAAGTTGTATAAACCTCCAATGATACTAGAGTAGGAGATTGATATTTAGGTTCCATTAGTTGATGATCTTTCACCAGAATATATGTCAAAATTTTGTGAAGATGTCATCCTCGACAGGAATGTCAGAACTTCATGAAGGGGATTAGTTGAATACCTTAGAGTGGGATTGAAGGGGATGAGTCCAATCAAGGGAAGATGGATGGATATTGGTAGAGTGAGTGAAATTTACTCTCACTTACTTTTTGAGTAATCAAGCTTTCAGAGGTCCAAAAGCTCTCTAGTGGGGAAGACTAATCCAGAGGATCTTTACAAAAAATTGAAGTTCCTCATTTTTCTCTAGAAATGTCATCATGAGAAAGAGATGGGAATCCCGACTCCAATGCAACTCAAACAAAGTAAAATGGAGCTATGGAGCTCGAGTTATGCCTGGTCAACCCTTGGTAAACTTAGGGCTTAGGTTAGAGAAAAAGGAAAAAATTCAAATTCACCAAAATTGGTCAACACTGGTCTCAACATGAAGAGCTCATCGAGATCTTTCCAATGTTCGTTAATTGGAGTCTATTTGCATAGGTTACAACATTCAAAGGTTATAGTTGACAAGAGTTGACCAGGTGCAGTGATGACGTATTGAGAAAAGAAAAACTCTTTGTAAAGATGTCTAAATGTGAATTCACTAAGACATCCTTAGTGTACTTAGGCTATGTCATAGGTGGTGGTCAATTGAAAATAGACCTTATGAAGGTTGAAGTTATTGCAAAATGGCCTAAGCCAAGTATAGTCATTGAAGTCAGAAGTTTCTTAGGTGCAGTTCAGTACTGGAGAAAGTTCATTGCAAAATTATCCTACATTGCATCACCATTGCACGCATTGACCAGTATGAAGACAACTTTTTAGTGGGGAGGTCCACATTAGAAGGCGTTCAACACTTTGAAGGAAAAGTTGAGTACAACACCAGTTTTGGCTTTACTAGATTTACACCAACCATTTGAGATCAAGACAAATGTGAGTGGATTTTCCATGGGAGCAATGCTAATGCAAGGAGGTAAACCAATCTACTATCACTCTGAAACCTTTTCAGGTGCAGTAATTAACTATCCTACTTATGATAAGGAACTTTATGCATTACTTCAAAGTGTTAAAAAATGGAAACACTACTTAATGGGGAAAGAAACTATAATCCACCAACCACTTCAGTACTTGCACTCACAATCCAAACTGCAACAAAGTAGGCACTTTAGGTAGATGGTTTTTCTTCAACAGTTTCACTTAGTAATTAAGTACAATAGATGTGCACATAACAAAGTAGAAGATATGCTCTCTAGGCCTCCTATTTTGAATGCTTTGATAATCCTTCAGAAGAGTTCTATGGTTCATGAAATTTTTTAGGAACAATATGTTAATGATGAAAACTTCAAGGATATCTATGTAGCTTTAATCCATAAAAAACAAGTAGAAGAGAATGATTACTATGTGCAGGATAAACTATTGTATCACTTGGGAAAGTTATGCATTCCACAAGATGAACAAGCACAGGTAATCCATGACCCACACACCTCATTGATTTCATAACACTTTGGGGTAAGAAAAACTATAGCTTAACTACAGAAGTATTGTTATTGGGTTTGAATGAAATAAATTGTATCTAAATATATAAAGGGTTATCTTATGTGTGCAACAAGTAAACCAAGTAATAGAAAATTAGGGTTGTACACATTGTTACCTATGTCGTCCCATCCATGGGAAAGTGTGTCTATGGATTTTCTTAGGGGTTTACCTATGTATAGGAAGGGTCATGATTATATTTATGTAGTAGTTGATTGGTTCAGTAAGATGTGTATCTTAATTCCATGTCAAAATAAATTCACTACTGAACTGATATCTCATATGTATTTTCAATTTGTATTGGTCCATTTCGAGTTACCTAATTCTATTGTATCAGATCGAGATTCTCGATTCCTAGGGGAATTTTGGTTAGCTTTGTGGGGACTCATGGACACCAGACTAAAGAAGAGTACAACCTTCTATTCATAGACTGATGGACAAAAAAAGGTAGTAAACGAGACAGTTGTGCATCTACTAAGAGGTTATTGCGATAAATATCCCAAGCTATGGGATGAGAGTCTTCAAATTATGTAAAACATTCTTACAACCATACGACACACTCTTCTACAAAGAGGGCTCCTTTTGAGACTTGCTTTGGTTATGTGCCTAAAACACTGATGGACTTTTCTTTTGGGAAGGACGATATTGAATATGGATGCCATCATTCAAAGAAGGATTTAAATTTCATCTAGAAAGTAGAAGCAATTCATCAGGTAGTGGAAGCACATTTGGAGAAGAGTCAAGCCAAATACAAGGATCGACATGATAAGCATCGTAGTGATCACCATTTCCAGGTTAGAGACAGATTTTGGTTACATATCAGCAAGGAAAGAATGCAAGGCAAAGGAAGGAAGCTCATTCCAATTCGATATGGTCCCTTTGAGATATTAGAAAAGATCAGAACCAATTCCTTCCGCCCTAATCTTCCCCCATATGTGCAAATTTATTCAATTGTCAATGCTGAGAACCTAAAGTTGTATGAACCTCCGATGATACTAGATGAAGAGATTGATATTCAGGTTCCATTAGTTGATGATCTTTCACTAGAATATATGTCAAAATTTCCTAAAGATGTCATCCTCAACAGGAATGTCAGAACTTCATGAAGAGGAGCAGTTGAATACCTTAGAGTGGGATTGAAGGGGATGCATCCAAGCAAGGAAAGATGGATGGAGATTGGTAAAGTTAGGGAAATTTACCCTCACTTTCTCAGTAATCAAGCTTTCAGAGGTCCAAAAGCTCTCCTATGGGGAAGACTAATCTGGAGGATCTTTGCAAAAAATTGAAGTTCCTCATTTTTCTCTAGAAATGACATCATGAGAAAGAGTTAGGAATCCTAACTCTAATGCAACTCAAACAAAGTCAAATAGAGCTATGGAGCTCAAGTTATGCTTGGTGAAACCTTGGTCAACTTAGGGCTTAGGTCAGGGAAAAAGGAAAAAATTCAAAGTCACCAAAAGTGGTCAACACTGGTCTCAACACAAAGAGCTCGTCGAGAGCTTTCCATTGGCATTCGTTTCACGTGAATTGGAGTCTATTTACACAAGTTACAATAGTCAAAGGTTATAGTTGACAAGAGTTGACCAGGTATAGTGATGACATCAACATGATGTCATCATGCTCACATGGACCACTCAGACTTTGACATGTGGCACTGATGTGGCTTAGACATGTGGTAGACTGTTCTATCCAACATATGAGGTGGATAAATCACTGCTTGACATGTGACATCTCCTCAACAAATGAGAACTTGCCATGTGGTACTCTCTAATTCCATCAGCGGTTTACTTGTTGCTATAAAATAAGGTTATGGGATTTGATCCCCGAAACTACCTCCTCCCATTATGCAAGCCTACCAATGTGCCATGTATAGCACTTAGAATATAAAGCGGTAGGAATTATATTTAAACAATTAGAATCTACCATATAGAAGCCAAAAGGCCTGATTTAGAGGGCGTGGGGTTTGAACCACCAACCTCCATGGGCTTAATATGTATTCTCACCACTAGGCCACCAAATGTTTCAAGTTATATGGCAAGTAAAGTTGCTTTTAAACAACTTCTCAAAACCGATTACCCTTTATTTAAATAATTTCCCTCTAAATTTAAACAAAATAATCTCCTAATACTGTGAAAAGATTAAAAATAAATCTCCCAAGATTTTAGAAGCCCGAGAATGAAAAATTTGAAGGGCCCAAATAATATTGAGGGCATTTTCAAGTGGTTTTATTTTGTAAATAAGGGATTATTTTGAAGATTTATGTAAAAATGGGGGATATGAGAGATATTGTAAATCATTTGGTTATACACCAAATTGAGTAAATTTCTTGTATAAAAATGGGGTAGCTTAGGAGTTTGGGAAAATAGTGATGGGAGAAGAAAATTGCTTGCAGAAATTTTTCTTGATTTCCATGCTATTTAGGAGGTTGCTCTTGTGCTCTTTGAAGGAGGGCTTGTCAAATTTATTTGTAAACCAAGGGGAGATTATGTCGACGTGTTGTACTAATTTTCTAGAGAATTAATCAAATTGGTCCACTCATTTGAGAGGGGTCCGGAGATGTAGTCGTTCTTACGATGAACTCTATTATCAATTATGTTTACATTCTCTCTCTTTTCTCCCATTCTGAATTTCATCACTTTGTTATTTTTGTTTATTTAATCATGTTCATGTGTTAATTTTTATTAAGTAATTTGGATTTCTTTAATTTTAATCCTTACACATTCAATGCAATTTTCATAGATCCATAAAATAGATTACCTGATGTTTAGAAATAGAAAATCATGCCAATGAATGCAAGGAAAAGTAACTAGTAACAAGCAATTGAATGAAAATTTAAATGCATTTTTGTTCAATTTTGGATGCAATAAGAATGTTTCTAAATGTAATTAAGATGATGAACAATGCACTTTTTCAGTTTTTCAATGAAATGAAATGATGCAAGAAAGCAAAAATGCAACCTTATATGTAATTTCACTAATGCAAATATGAGAAACCCTAGATGCAATTTTAGTGAATATGAGATACCCTAGATGAAATTTCACTTATGCAAGATGCAATGCAAGAATGAATGCAATCTAGATCTAGAACTTTAATGAACTCCAAATCAGAAAATGAATGCTCAAAAGGTGCAGGTTCACCAAAATGATTAAGGTTGGAAAAATGGTGTGGAATATCAGCTTTCTCCAACAATCATTCATTAATGTCCTAGGAGTCCTAATTGCATTGACTATAAACCCCACAAGGTGAGTCAATTATGAACAAGGAGGACCTAGGAGGGGTTTCTTTTATATTTTAGGGGTTCACCACCAATAAAATTCTTGGAAATGAAAAATAAACATTCAACTCACAAAACCTAGTAATGCAAACTAAATGAGGGATACAAATGATGAAATTTAACAACTGGAAGTTATGATGTATGTACCTGGGAAGTCTTGAAATGCAATGAAGATTCTAGAAATGCAAAGAAGCTATCAAAATATGTTAAGGAGGACAAAGACACCCTTACTTTTGTCTTAGTCCTACTACTATTTTTTGGAGCAAATGCATAATGTTCATATGCTAGAATAGGATTCGAAGGAATCGCTGCAAAATTCCACTTGGAGGACTAAGATTCCTTTTTTGTTGTCTTAGTCCTGATTTGAATTTCTAAATTTTTTGAGTGGATCTCGAGATTCAAGCTTTGTATTCCCTTCTCCACTAGGTCTTTAGATCTAAACTTGAAAAATGACCTACAAAAAAAAGGAAATTGGATTGATTGTTTATGGGGTTTTCCATGGTCAAACCCCTTGTTTGGTAATTAAACCTTGATGAAAAAGCATAGATCTGAAAATTGAAATGTGTGTGTGCCCTAATCTTAAGTGTGTCTAAGATTATGCAAGCTAGAACATGGAGAAACCCTATTTAAGTGTGTTAGAATAGAATTCATAAAATTCAAATGAAAATGACCTATAAAGGAGATCTCTAATCACAATAATAGGCTATAAGCATGATTGGTACCTTCCTTGGGCATAAAATAAACCAACAACGGAAGATGGAATCAATCAAGAAACAAGTCCTTAGGCTTGGAAGAATGGATACTTGCATCTCCAACCTAGAATTTCTCATGATCCTCCATAGGCATCCATTAATATTCTTTTTCAATGCTAGATCTTGACTTGAAAATAAACTTGAAAAACCTACAAAAACACTAGAAGGCTGCTCCAATACTTGAAACTCCCCTTCAAAATTGCTTCACTTGTCTCAACTTTCTTCTAATTCAAAGATTATCTCAATTTGCTTCAACTTAGGTGAAAATGGGGTGTGAAACGTTTATAGGAATTCCTATCTAATAACTCGATTATTAGATCCCAAAGGCCGACAAAATGCCAAATAAATTCAAATATTTTCATTTCTCACTCTTAATTCCCAAAATAAAGCACTCAAGACTAAGACACCCTAGGTGGTGTCTTGGTCCCATAAGGCTTAATTTGTAACTTTGAAAGGTGTGCTATCAAGATTAATGGTTTTTTATGGGTTTTGGTCAGGTTTATAGTTGAAATATGCCTCAAGATGCATAAAAAGGAGTCTTAAGGGCCCATAAAAAGTGACCTAAAGGGAATTTAATGAAAGGAGTGCTAAAATGGGTCCAAGTTAAGTGTGAAAATGAAAAATTATGCATTTTTCTACACTAAAAAATACATTATATAAGACCTTTTCCTTGCTGGTAAAGAACATGCACGATTTCATGAATATATCACCCTAAATATATACAAGGTTTTTGTGAATGAAATCTTAAATGTAGATGGTATCAAAATATTCATATTTTATATATATATCAACCTATATATACATATATATTCATACATGTACATATATATATACATACATATATATACATACATATACATACATGTACATATATATATACATACATACATATATATTTTGTTGAAAACCCAGAATATTGAGAAGGGGAGTGAATCAGTATTCCCTGAAACTAGTTAAATATTTATGCATTCATACCATGTAGAATTTTCAATTTCTAGTAAGGAAAGCATGAAAAAAACCATCAAATTCACATAATATATGAACTCCAATTTTTTTATGTTGTAAACCCAAAAAGGGAAAAAATATGGTGAGTGTTAGCTCACAATATATTATAACCGGTTGTAAGATATTATAGACTTTTCTCGCTGTAGGTGGAATAACTATCCTAGTGGAATATTTTCCCACAAAAACAAGAAAATATAGAAGAGAGTAGTGGCACATAGGCAAGATTTGAGCTGTTACAAGTGCATCTCCAACATGTTGGGATACAGTTCCATTGAAGCTCAATACACTAACTTTACACACTTTATAATGATCCACATTAACACTCTCCTTTGATCTACATTCACCTCAAACTAAAAAAATTCACATCAACATATACTTATCACTATCATCCATACATCCAACACACTTATATATCCATCACAACCTCAAACATTAATTAGTTCAACCTAGTTAGATGTATCATACAAAATATAACTTCTCGGCTCAACATACACACATACACACTTTGTGCCAAGATTATGAACTTAGAACACATACAAATAGGTTGGAATGGACCTATAATAGCTCCCACATAATGGATCAATACTTATCAAAACTCTACAATACCCAAAAAATATTAGGTCAGCATCAATAATGACCTAACATCAAAATTTATCAACTATTCAATCAAAAATAGATATATGTGGACCTCAAAATTTCATTCCACATAGAATATAGGCACTACTAACACCTATCAACATCTCCAATAATCCACAAATCTAGATACCAATCCATGGAGAAGTGCAGATTCACCAAAACATATATACTATATAGGAAACATTGTCACTAGCAAACCAAATCTTTTATCATTCATAACTTTAACACCAGAGACTGAAACACTATGAAACTTTGGATTTAGACCCCTCTATCATCCAAAAAAATGCATTAAAACCACAAAGACAGATTCTATAGAGTGGACCAATGTGGACCAAAATACTAGATGTCTTGTACACTAAATTACCTATTCTAACACAACCATTTCCCTTTCAGTTGTCTTCACTAGATCAAACCTTCTTGCAAATATCTACTAGAGAACCATCTTCAACAATTTTCAAGCTATAAAAAATGGATTGCACAAAAATCTTCATACCGGATCACAATAAGGACATCAATGACAACACAGTATCTTCAACCGATACAAATTATATCTCATACCTCAAGCTCATGTTATGAATAAACATATCAATGATAGAATCCTTAGTCTTCCAAAAATCTCCCCCTTTGGCATTTATGACAACATGCCTCAACTATTATCACAAAACTATTCTCCCCCTTTGACATCAAGGACAAACAGCACATGCATATATTTTGTTCTTTGTTCTATGTTACCCCTTTGACATCACTCACAAACTCTTTACAGGATTGCATACATACTCCCCCTTACTGATATATACATGTAGGAATGAGAGTAACAAAATTTTGACCAACTCCCCCTATTTCTATCATCTACATATATACACTAAAATTTGAAAATGAAATCTGAAATGCATAAAAGAATTAAAACATGCATCATTAACCATAATAAGTATTTGAAACCTACAATTTTGTAAGGTGTGTTGGAAAAAAATTATTTCCTTCTTCCCATTCTTTCTTGGATGTGCCAAGCATGTGGCTCTAAGATTCAAACTCAATAAGGAGTTCTTCTCCATCATCGGGAGTGCAAGGTACCAAATTTAACTTGATTATTTTTTTCCACTTATCAAGGCATTGGAAATAGGTGTATATTTTACATTTACCAGTTCCCTAAGATATCCAAACTACATAATGATCTTTTCTCTTTTCTCTTACAATTGGAAGAATTTCTCATGTAGGCTCTCAATTGATAGCCTTATGTTTTCATCCACATCAACCACTAGATCATAGGCACTAGATGCATTTTCAATCTGGAACTCAATAGATTCCATCTCATCCTTAATACTCTTCATGGAACCGAGCCATTTCATGCAAAACTAGAATTGTACCTTGGCTTCTGCAACAAAATCCTAAACATCTTTGAGATTTTCATGAAATTTTTTGTGTGTGATGGCACCCTTCTCTATTATGTACATCAATCTCTTGTCATTCACGTTTTTGTCTATCTCCTTCTCTAATTTTTCTTTCAAACCACTTGAATACTCCTTAAATGAATCCAAAAAAACTTCATATTGTCCATACCAAATAAGGATTTGTTTATACACGCACTGGGTTTTCTCTCTTGTAACACCTTTACCATTTCATCAATCATCTTTGCACTTTTTTGTTGTGTCTATAAAATTTCTTTTTGGGTAGAAGAATGAAATGCATCACCCAATTGAAGCTTGTGTAGTGGTGAGATTTTTTCCATATCAACTTGGCCCTATTGCATTAGAAGTTGAAGTAACTAGGTAGATACAACTGGTTGAAACTGTATTTGCATGCTTGAAAGATTCTTCAATGAATCTCTAGAGGTAAAGAAAGATTCTCTAGTTGACTTTGCACTATCCTCTGCAATATTCTTCTCCAAACCCTTTTCTTTGTCACAGGTGTTAATCAATGTCTCCTCATCCTTCTTCTCACTACTGTTTGGTTCATACTCATCATCCATTGGTTTTTCAATGTTATCTGGGGGCATGTTTATCTCAACATGGCCTTTAACATTTTCTACATTTTCCTTACATTCTAGAGGAGGTGTGTTATGTTCTATGGGGGCATCCTCCTTTTGAGATTTTTTATTTTCTACATCTATAGTGGTATTTTCTCCTACTAGAGGAGAATTATCAATATCTTCTTCAACTATAGTGTTTTCTCTATCAATAACTCCTTCCTCTGCAACACTTTCTTCCACTTCTGAAAGACTATCATCAACATCCTTGTGCATATTTTCTTCTTTCATTCCATGCTCATGTTGAGCATCATAATGATGTGCTTCTTTTACAATATTGAATTTTGGATCTAGCATATCATCATGCATCTCCTCTTCACTATACAAATTCAGTCCTAGCCTTTGTGCTAAATCTGCAACCTTCTCAACTATTTCATTCTAGAGCCTTTCTAGATTTTTTTGATCTATATTCATAAGGGTGGTCATCGTTTTCTTTGTTCAGAATTCCCTACTATAGAATTGAGCCAATATAACTTTTTTTTCTTTTGATAGAGGTGCACCAATCTTCTCCAAAGCAAAGGCTCTCAACTTTTCCTCTTCATCAATTTCTTCATCTCTCCTTTCTTGTAATACATTCCTCAACTCAACAAGAAACTACTTTTCGATATTCTTCATGTTGAATTCAGAAGTTAATAATATATTTTACAATTGCTTCTTCAATGGTAGTTTTATCTACCTCATTTGTAGAAGTATATAAAACAATTTTTTTGTCTAGCATTTCATCCTCAATAATCCCTTTGAATAAACTTTCAAGTCTCATGGGGATATGTGTCCTTACCAGAGTCTTTTTCTTCTTATTTTTCTTGTCATTTGGTGAATTCTTCTCTTAACTAGACTTTGTAATATTTTCTCTCATGTGGATCATAAAGGCTTGTTTTTCCTTTTCTACTCCTACCTCATCATCCATGTCCACAATGTTAGTTCTTACTTTCTTTATACTTTCTTTTTCTTGTGAAGATTTTGATTTCCTTTTTTGGACCAATTGTGGTCCTTCTTCTTCCTCTTACTCATCTTCCACATTTACTCCCATATAATTTTCCCTTGTGGATTTTTTATTTACTCTTCTTGTAGTTCCAATTTTCTATGTTGTTGGAGTAGCCTTCTCTTTTACAATAATCTTCTACTGCTTCATCAAAGGTGTATTATCCTTCAAAAAATTACTTATGGATTCTTTTCTTTTCTCTTCGACCATAAACTTAGTACTAGAGGACTTTGGGGCAACTAGAGGAGTGGTAGTTGTTCTACTAGATCTTCTAACACTTGATGATCCTCTTGGTGAGATAGTCATAGCTTTATCTTTTTCTAATTATTCTTTTGTGAGGCTCATTTCCTCCATAAATATTGTAGTCATATTCTCAATAGTCATCTTTATCTATGTTTTCCTCTAATCCATGTACACCTTCATGAATTTCTCCTCATAGGTACCATACCACTCGTCAGAGGTGTCTCTAGGTTTGCTTACCATAAATTCTACTGAGCTGGTGATTTCTTCCTTTGTAATCTCATATCCCATCTTTGGGATCCATAAAATTCGAATCTCAACAACTTGTATAATGCATCAATATTTTGTCACTAAGAAGCTAATATCATTCTTGTATTTCTAAACCATGCTTCGAGGAATCCTTTATCTAGTTTGCATGTTCTTCTAACAGACTTGTCTTGAGGAATCCTCATAATGCTCTTTCCTATGTCTCCACATCACCTAACCTCTTTAGGTGATAGCAGATTTTATGTGCTACTAGTATATCCTTCAACCATACTATATTATTTATACTGGAAACCTCATTCAAGAAGTAAAGCAACATAAAAATGATGAATGTGTCAAAATTGAAAGGGTATTTTGAATCCTTTGTCTTCTACAAGTTTGCAATCAATTTTTCCCTCAACAACTTGCACAAACCCTTCACAAACATTTCATAACCTATATTAATGGTTGTAACTAATATAGAGTTTTCCCTATTAGTGAAATATATTTTGTAGACAATCATCTTGGTGGCATACTTTACTGTCAAATCTCTAATTTTCTTGATTCTCAAAGCCCTTGTGTCATACGTCACTCCTATTAACTCCATCACTACCTCATTCTTCATAGACTTTAGTGCTAGAACCAATTCGATTGATCACAAAATTGTAAGAACCCTAATCACCTCTTTGTTGATTAGGTGAGGTATATCAAGCTAGATAAATTTATTATGGATTCTACTCAAGGTGAACCTTACCCACATGTATCATAACGATTTTTTTTTTAAAATAATTCCACATTGAGATTCTTCTCCACCGAGATCTCAATTTTTATTTTTTTTCAGTTTGAAGTGGTCTTTGGTGAGTTCATTAACACACACATCACTCATTTTACTATGATAATATTCTTCCAACCTTGTATGCATGTATACCCTTACATCTATGTGCATAACACCATATGGGATGTGCAAAAATGCACCATCTAGATCATCCACTAGGGATTTGTTAGGATGTCATTTAAACTTAGGTTGAGGATGATCCACTACCTATACAACTTGTGGTGTATGCATTTTTTCAAAAAAATGAAGGAACTTTCATAAATTAGGGAAAATGTAAGTTGTAAATACCTTTTAAATCACTTTCTGGATATGGTTTCACTTGCACCGGATCTCAACTTCTTCAATCACTCCACTTTGCTATTTTTTCTCTTCTCTCATTGAATTTTTGTTTGCAAATGAATTTTGATTAAGTGAGATCACTTATAAAACCTTATAGAATTTGACCCAATTCACATTGAAAGATTCAATCAATAAAGTCGATGAGCCCTAAATGTATGCATAATCAACTTCAAAATTCTATACAAAATTTTGCAACTCAATACTTTTCATTGGTCCTTTCACCAATAGGTTAAACATACCAATCTACACCTCATATCCATGTGTTGAAGCCTCAACACCATTTCTATGGTAGGGGATGAATGATTATTTATTAAAGCTCCTCCTAGAAACCAAAGATTTCTTCTTAGTTTCTAGAGGAAACATCTGAACCAAATGTTGGTACAAACTCACCCTTAACCTCTATCTCTTCCTTATTTTTCCAAATCTTATCCATCTATTTCTTTATTTCTATTGGATCAATATTTTGTAATAGATCATTCTTCTTTACTAGATTACCCTTCACATTCTCACTTCTACAAAAATTGGAGATACATCCTATTCTACTGCAATTGTAGCATATAACATTATTTTGAATAGGCTTACTCCCATTCTAACTATATTTTCATTGATTAACTTTATGCCCAAATCGATTACATGTATAATAGTAAGCATTCAAAGATTGAATCCTCATACCATTTTTATAGCCATTCATCATTTGAATTTTGCATTCACTAGCTATTGATGGCCAAATTGGCACAACAACATCCAAGAAAGATGTAATCACCTTACTTATCCTAAAAAAGACAAACAATTGTTAAATCAATTATCCTCAAACGTCCTAGATGTTGGATCATAGCACTGCTATTTTATTGAGCAGTCAATGTGGTTGTAATGTTCAAGGGGATTTTTGGTAAACAAATGCAAAATGGACAATACAAAATAACTTAACATTGGGGGGTTTGAATAAATAAAAATATATCAATCAAGGCTTTGATAAAGTAAAACAAGAACACAAATTTCTTTAATTCAGACATCAAATTCTAACAATGAGCACCTTCCTAATTAACCAAACTGTAGAAAAATACAATTTATGAAATGATCCATACCATTGCATCCATTCACAGTGAAAATTTAGATCACAAAACCATTCATCATAAATTTTTTAAAAATTTCAAGAATAAATATCACAAGCCCATTACCAGAATTACCAAATTAACAAATATTAAGAAACATCATTCATAGGTAATGCAATAAAATGGTTTTAACTTCAGATTATTTTATTGATTCTCACCAAATAAGGAACATTTATGCATGGCAAGAACTGGCATACGAACAACCATTTATTATCAACACCGTCGTTGAGCTAAAATAACTTTTGAAAAATAAAACTACTTTTATTAAAACTATAAAAAGTGTCTATATTATGCATGAAAGATGTAAAATAATAGTGAAAGCTAAAATTCTAATCTCCAAGGAGCTAATCAGGCTCCAATTATTCAACCTTTACAATGAGGAGATAATTCTATAATATAGACAAAAATAACATTAATATCCGTTAGAGTAAAGGTCTTAACTTAATTATGTTGATTAAGTTACCTTTATTCCCTTCTTAAGATTTCACGTTAGTTTGCATAAAGTGACATTTAATAATTATATTAATTATTATATATTTTCCTATTAGGGCTTCTATTAGGGTTTTTCCTATTATGGTTTTATTAGGGTTTGCATGATCTCCTTTTTATAAGGATTGATCCCATTGTATTTCATATCAATTCATTCTCTCATTCTCTCTGATATATACATTTTCAGTTTTCAGAAAACCCTTGCTTGTTTGTCTCCATCTCTTCTTTTGTGACAGGTTATTTGCATGCAGGTGATCTTCGAGGTTTGTGAAGTTGTATTTTCTCAACCCCTACATGGTATCAGAGCTCCACACCTGCTGCTTCCTGTTCTTGTTTTGAATATTTTTGGAGCTTCAAGGGTTTGGGGTTTGTTTTCTTGATCCAGGGCATACCTGCAATTTTGAAGCATTTTCAGCTCAAATGGACCTTTCCATTGAGTCCGTAGCGGTCCAAAACCACTAAATCAACTATTCATTCATCCATTTTGGACAAAGTCGATTTGAGGGGCAAATGTTTTTTACCTGGGTGGCCGTACGGCCCACCCAGGGCCAGGTACGATTTTGTAGAATAAAAAATTATTTAATTTTTTATGTTCTGCATATTTATTCTTTTCGCGCTATTTGCAAAATAAATATTTTATGGGCATATATTTTATTTCGGTGGCATTTTATTCGATGGTTTGAATTTTTATATTCTGTGGATTGTATTTTTTGGTACCACAGTACCATTCTTCTATCACATCCGTGACCCATCGACAAACTTGGTCAGTCCTTTGACTGACCATAGGCATTTACTCTGACCGCCGACTTTTTCCCTACCACTGACCTCCCTCCATTCCCTCGGCCACCACTTCCCACCACCGGCCATCACTGGCATTCTATTCTCAAGCCCCCTCTGCCTTCCGCTGCAGTCACATCCATGCTTGCAGGTTCTTCTGCAGGGGGCTCCGCCCTAGGGGCGGTGCCGCCACCTCTTGCCACCTCTGCCTAGCCCACCCACCACCTGCCTAGTGATGAGGTTCTTTTTTTCTATAGGCCTACCTGCGGTCATATGGCTGACTGAGGGCTAACGCCTAGGAGCTACTTTTTTGCACTCAGTTAGCCTTTGATGTACCCCACAATGCCCTAATCGAGCTATTGTTTTCTTTTTGCCATAACTTTCTGCCACGGTGTCAAAAATTGGCAAACGAGATATCGCTGGAAAGCTGGTGATCCCAATTTTTTGATGGAGCAGTTATTTTTTAGTGATTTTTCCATTGGTGCATTCTATAGCTAGTTGAAGACAAAATGGCTATTTTAAGTCCCAAGTTCATAACTTTTGAGTAGTTTCTCCATTTTTTGTAATCTCAACGACGTTGGAACTGTATTTCAGAGCTCTTCAATTTCATCCATGCAATTTTTCAAGATTTCACTCCAAGTATATTTTATTCAGTTATTTGTGTTTTCACACTCTGGTGGATTACCTGGACATATTTGCTCTTGGAAAAATTTTGTTTGCATGGGATGCCTTGTTTTTGGCTGTTCTTCATGTATTTCCAACATTTTGTCCTTTGAGGACATTTTGAGCATCATTTGTAAGCAATATCTTTTATGTAAATGCACTGAGATAAAGTGCTACACTATTGTACATGCATCTTTTGGGGATTTTGCACATAAGGTTGTGCCATATTTTGTACTCGCACTATTATTATAAAGTGCCATGAGGGGTTGTGTAGTTTTCCTTTGTTTTTCCATCACATCTTTGTTCGGTGAGTATCTCTCCACGACGTTAGTGAATCCATACCATGGGGGTTTGTGTAGTTTTCCTTTGTTTGCCATCAACCCTTTTTCCAGCGAGTGTCCCTCCACGACAACCATGGATCCCTATGATTCCAGCCTCATGCATGTGTGCTTTGTTTTGCACACCACCTTTTCAGTTGTAGGTGCTATCTTGCGCACTTTCAGATGTTTCTTCTCCTTCATGCACTATAGGGTGTTTCACATCATTTCAGTGGATCTGTCAGGCTCTCCCAGTTCAGCATTATGGGGGGGTTATTATATTGTTCGTGCTAATTCTTCCTTGGTTTTGCCTTGGAAGGGATCTTCCATCTTCAGCGGAGGTTCTTCAACACCATAGCAGTCATCTTTCGATAGTTGTTTGCAACTTCTTCTGTTTTAGTGATGTTCTTCTTCTTGGCTTTCTGCATCTCTTTTTGGAGTAGAGCTTTTTCCCAAGAGGTTTTCTCTATTTTCTCCATTTTACAGAGATTTGGTTGTATTTGGGTACCTAATCTGGCCTAGTTGCTAGGACCCATGTTTGCCTTCTTGCATTGTAGATACCTTTGCTTTTCTTGCATTTGTTTGTAGCTTCATTGTTGCTCATCTTAAGGGGGGGTGTTAGAGTAAAGGTCTTAACTTAATTATGTTGATTAAGTTACCTTTATTCCCTTCTTAAGATTTCACGTTAGTTTGCATAAAGTGACATTTAATAATTATATTAATTATTAAATGTTTTCCTATTAGGGTTTTATTAGGGTTTGCATGATCTCCTTTTTATAAGGATTGATCCCCTTGTATTTCATATCAATTCATTCTCTCATTCTCTCTGATATATACATTTTCAGTTTTTAGAGAACCCTTACTTGTTTGTCTCCATCTCTTCTTTTGTGACAGGTTATTTGCATGCAAGTGATCTTCGAGGTTTATGAAGTTGTATTTTATCAACTCCTACAATATCTCATATTAAAAATCAAGATCCATAAATATGGGATCCAGATCCACAATATTAGGAACACCTAGTTAACACCAAGTGTTTGTCTCTGTTGAAATTATAAGTGTTGAAAAGGGATGCCATATTATTCCTCCATCAAAAACTAACCGTGAGTTCTGATTCTATCCTCTGTTGGCCACTATGAGTTATCATTGACTTATCAAAACTGATCTGGAGTTACCCATCTGCTCAAAAATTGTCACGAAAATTTTTGTCAGTCAAAAGAGGTTGCTGAAATAATTCTTTTATTTATCATCCTCATGATGATATTCTTTATAATTCTGAAAAATATGTTTTAACACATCATCATTAAGTCCATTGACCTAGTCAGCTTTAAACTTTGACTCTTCAAACCTCTTTTCCATTGAAGCAATTGCTTCCCTCAACTCGCCAATGTTTGTGATTGGCCACTTCATGTCGCATTTGATATCTAATAATTTGTCCATTAGAGTCAATTCAGTAGTGTCTCCTTCTATTAATTTATCAAGTCTCCCCTCCCAAGCATCTTTTATTTCCCCTAAAGATTTGAGTCTTTGATCAGGAGGTAATACCTTTAATTAGAGTTAATTAGAGGCATTTTCCCATATCTCAGGAATACCTTTAAGCATATCTATCCTTTGTTCAATGAGATTATTTTTTTTGAAAATAGATACATTAATAGACTTAGAAATATATTAGGGACTCTCATAAACCAAAATCTATGATTTGATCAACTCTTCTTCATAAATTTTCTCAAATACTTTGAGCTTTCCCAAATAATATCTGAGATTCTCTTCCTCTTCCCACCATTTCCTTTTAGATTCTTCTATTATTTTAACCAAGGCCAAACCTACACGATAATGTTTGAAACCTTCACCTAAATGCTTATCTATGTCAAACTTGAAAACATTAAACCAATTATCAAACCAGATAGCCTTTTTCTTCATTTTAGTCAAATCTTCTATTTATTTTTTTCTCATTAAAACAAGAGCTTCTGAACTTGTTGAGGGCTCTGACGTAGAAGTAGTTAACTCCTCCAAGAAATTCTTCACCTATCCCAGCTGAGCTTTAAGTTCATATTTTTCTTTCTTATCTTTTATTAATCTAGAGTTGGTGGTGGTGGCGACAATATCAATCAAATTCATTTGTTGATTTCTGGTATACTTCCTTAGATTAATAGTACTTATTTGATAATCTTCAGATTACAATTCTCTGTAATATTTATCAGAAATCAAGGTGGATATCTTAGCTATTATATCCCCTTCATCAATCAACTTTTTAGAATGGATAGCACAAGCTTTCTTCTTGTGCTTCACCTTCTCAATTTCCTTTACCATGTCATCCCACACTACAAGTTGGGGCTGACTTTGTTGTATCTTCTCCAGATTCAAATTGAGCCAAGCAGGAGAAGCTGGATGAGTATTACTTTTTGAGTATTGGGAGGAGTAGAAGAAATTTCCCCAGTGGCTTGTTGAGAAGAAGCCTTTTATTGATCTTCTTGATCCTTCAACAATCGTTCTTGCTCTATTCTCTCATTTTGAGCCTTAATTTCTTCCAACTTCTTCATTTCTTCCTCTTTTTTCGTAGCCTCTTTTTTGTCTCTCAATCTCTTTAATTTTTGTTCCTTTTCCCTTTGTTCTTCCACAATTTCCTTTTCTGCTTCAACCTTTTTTAGCGCCTCAATTGCTTCTCTTTCTTCCCGAGTCTATTTTTCAGCAACTTCCTTTTCTTGAGCTAGCTCTTCCATGATTTTTCGCTCTTCTTCTTCATAAGCTAATTGCTCAGCAACTAACCTATGGGAAATTTACAACAACTCCTCTTGCTCCATTTCTATTAAAACCTCATTAACCTCTAATTGTTCGTTCTGCAAACTTCCAACTTAAAATCTAGTTCCTTGTTCACCCAGGTCTTCCTCAACCTTCTTCAAATAATCCTCCCATTCAGATCTTTCTCCCTCTTGAAATGGAGTTCTTTTGGATTTTGAAGGGATGGGTGATTCTATTACATCTATTATTGGAGCCCTCTCTTTTTCAACAGTTGTTGTTCTTGATGTTGATGGTGCTGGAACAAGGATTTCTTCAATAGTTTTTTTCTCCTGGGTAGACTGTGGCCAAAGGCGTGGTACCAAAACCTGAAACAACTCCCTTAACAACTACCTCATAATTTATTTTAGCCTTCTTAAAGACATAATCAATTTTTTGCAATGAAATATCTTCTATTGTTGAGGTGGGCTCTTCTATAGTTGCCTCTGTTACAACAACACTTTTCTTCAATCTCTTTTATTTCTTTTTTATTTTTGTGGAGGAAATAGGTTCACTGCTAGAACCTCTCTTCTTGGAAAATTGCACTATTGGTTGTTTGAGGGGGAGGTTAATCCATTTATTGATTCTCTCCACAATTGGTTGTGTCCTTGGCTGAATCTTGGTTACCTCCACCATCCAATCGATGGGATCCAAGTCCTTTGTGGCTACTTTTCCATTTCATAACGAGGATCCAAAGTGATCCCATCATCAATGATATTATCTAGAATATCTATACTAACTTTAAAGTCCTTCATTTCGGGAATTTTTAACCTTTCATACCCCCTCTTTCTTACCTCAAATTCATCTTGCAAATTGGCCCAAAAATCTTGTAGTAGTGGCCTGTGAAGAGGAAATTTTGAAGCATAGAGACCATACATCTTCTTCTTAGGATCAAAGTTCTTCCTTGAAGTTCAAGGCCTAGAATTCTTTTGTTGTTGTCTTGGCCACTATGGAAGAATTACAAGAATAAAATCCTAATTTCATGGAAAAAGAATGCCAAATAACTTTATGTTGTGCATAAAAGATTGCATTTACTTTAGTTGCTTGACGGGAAAACTCCATCAAGATCCACGTGTCACTAAAACACCTTGGAAATTTGAATGGGTGATCTTCAAACCCAAATAATCTAATATAAGTAGAATTGGGGTATTAGATAAACCAATAACCCCAAGGTTCAATGAATTCTATTACCTCTCGAGATAATCTAAAACCAACATCACTTGTTAGTTGATAAATAATTTCATACAAAAATGCATCATTAACCCTTTTGAAATGATTCTCTACTTCCTTTAGCTCTAATTGATCATAATATTCCCACACTTTCTTTTGATCCAGGCCACTATCCATAGACATTGTAGTATTCAACCTTGCAAACTGACCCATCCTTGCAGCACAATAAATGGCATATGAAGTCATATAAAATGTATTGGTTTTAGACACTTTTAATAATTGGTTGTGAATGTTATTTGAAATAATTTGTGCCCAATCTGGATGTTGTTTTCCATCAAGAACAAGTTGAATAAAAGGAAACATCCAATTTTCAAAGCTACTAGAATCCTTCTTCCCAAATACTTGTGACAACAATGTGATTATGTCATCAACCTCACCTGAGAAGTCAGACCTCTTTAACTTAGGTGGCAATTTCTTCACCAACTTCTTCTATGTTTTTAACCACCTCTTATTCATTAGTGCTTTATTCCCTTCCTCATCTTGTGTCTAGTGTGCAATTTCTTCATCTTCTGATATGATCTTGGGGTTAGGATGAGGAGGTGGATTAAAGATCATCTTAATCACTACAATAGTTAAGTCAATAATTATATTTCCTTGTGCATCAATGCACTGCCTTTGAGTCGAGTTGTAGGTCTGTGCAGCAGTTAGGATGAACTTAGGGCATTGCATAAAGATGGGGAATGAGGCTACATGTGCTAATCTAGAGTTAGTAATCATTTTAACTCTTGGAGTATCATTTGGTGGGAAAGTTTCTTTCCAAAACTGATCCAAATCCAAGTGTGGATCCAACCAATATATCTATGATATTCATTACTTCTGAGCCAAACTTAGATGGTACTGGGTTTCCATGAAACTTGTATTTCATTATGACCGGGATCTCCTCTAGCTTTAATCTCTTAGGCTTCTACCCCTTTGTATGTTCCTTCTATGGGAACTTCTTCGTCTGAAGATGGTATTTGTTAGTTATCCCACAACACTAACAACTATCAAATAAAGAAAATATATATGAAGAAAATTTTATCAAATGCTTTTGTATTATACCAACCTTAGTTCAATCAAGAATCTTATTCAATAAGTTAATCAAGCACCTTCGGGTTTTGGGTTAGGGATAGAACTAGGAACCTTGACCATTTGAAGCAAAAACTTGAATTTATCAGACTTTAGGATAGAGTCTTGACTCGACACCTACACCTTCGAATAATAGTAAGCGTGTTAACTTTCTAGGACCCGATCTCATTGTGTATTCAAAAATAGGGATCATGTTGTTGTTCGAAACCGAACCCAAATTGATAAATAAGTGCATGCTGCTTCCTAAGTTCCAATCCCGATATGATATTGAGCACCAAGTTCGGGTCCTTTTTATGAACCAAAATTGCAGGGTAAATGAATAGGTGTGAGTTACAATCTAAGTTCTGATCTTGACATAGTGTCAAAAATCGGGAGTGGGTAGTGATGTGAGATTGTGCTTGCTGAAATATAGACATGATTAGGTAATATTCTGAGTCCCGAACCTAATGTAATGTCGAGGATTGGGATCAATTTCTTGTCTTGTGCCTAACCTTAAATTTATGAACAAGTGGAAAGATCAACACTGAGTTCCAATCCTGATGTAATGTCAGGGATCAGGATTAGGTTCTCAACATGTCAATATACATGCCAAAATTTGAAAAGGGTTAGTGTCGATCCGATGTCTCATCTCGAAAGTAATGTGGGGATCAAAATTGGGACATGGAGTAATAAATATGAAAACTCTTTTAATACTTTGTGATAATAACCCGAAACTTGATCCTTGACAAAATATTGAAAATCAAAATCAGATAATTAAATGGAAAAAATGATAAAACCTTAAGAATAGTTTCTACTCCCGACTCTAAAGTACATGCAGGAATCAGAGTTTCTCTCAACAACAATGAACAAAGGCATAAACATAGTAACAATATATAGAAATCATGCCTTCGCTATCAGGTTACCTATGGGACCAAGACTCTTGATTTTAAAATGGTCAAAACTTCAAATTCAAACAATTTCAAATGTGATTTGACTCGGTGGTGTAGCCAAAATCCTAGAAAATTAGGGCATGATGGGAAACAATTTCCGATAAATGAAAATAAACCCAAAACCAAAAAACCTAAGAAAACAACCCAAACACACAAAAAACGTGTGAAAAGAAAGAAAATGAGGCACGATGGGAGAGAAAAGAGAAAACAAAAAAGTGACCAAGAACCAAAAACAAAAGGAAAATGCGAAACAAAGAGCAAAGAAAACATGACTACTTCCAAATAAAATCGATAATTTTGGTAGCACAATGATAAATTTTTGTGCTTCCTCGAACCCTAGCTCCTGACATCACTCTCACGTTCTCCGTGAAACTATCTTAAGGAAAAATGAATGAAAATTGAAGAGCGGTAGAATAAAGACCCATTTGCGTGTGCATACGGTTAGACATTAAATGTAGGTGATCGGGCCTTGAGATCGAGGTGGTCATCAAAAATGAAGGCCAAAGAGAAGGAAGACAAGCAGGGGTTGGGATCAGGACATGGAATGAGAACAACCCTTCGAAATGTGCAAATTTTGATTGATGGTCCAATGTCTGAAATCCAAAAAATAGACAAGACAAAACGGGGCTCAAGGTCGGGACATGGGATGAAACTAGAACTTTATAAAGTTCTTATATCAGTCATGGCCTGAAATCCAATCCTGAAACACACAAAGATCAAGATCAAGTTAGAAATAGGGACAAGAACTTTTTAAGTTCTTGGTTTCGGTTTTGATTTGAAACCTGACTCGGACACAAGAAAAATGCATAAGATAAGAAAATGGAGGTCAAGATCGGGTCTTTACCAAGGATTTACACCTTGAAGGGTGTAAGGAAATGGTTTCGATCTGATAACCTAAACCTGAAACACGTAGAAAAAGACAAGGCGATAGACAAGGCTCAAGATCGAAACACGAACATAAAATTTTACTTTGAAAAGTAACAAGTGTTAGCTTCAGTCCTATACTAAAACCTAGAAAATAAACAAAATAAGTAATTAGGAGAAAAAGAAAGAACTCCTAAGTCTCGAACAAGAACACCAAGGACAAACCAAACAAAAGGGGAACCTATTTTGACCAAAACAAAATGGGGTGGTTATGCAAGATATAAAAATTAGTGACTTGACTGGGAAAATGGTTTACACATTTTCAAGATACTAAAGAATTCTGTCACGCAAAAACCTCTATCTTATTTATAATTTAACTCAAGGATGATCAGTTACAACAAACAAGGTTGAGCTCGAATCTCAAATGTAAATCAACAAAACAACTTGGAATCTAATTGTGTGCATGTATGGTGCATCCTTTTCTCTAAAGACCCTACCTATCATTGAACAACTATATTAGGTTTCAAGATATGTGTGTTGAGCCATTTTAATTGTCGTACAATGATATCCTAGGCATTGCTCCACTGCTAGCCAGATGTCCATATTTCCAATGAAGATACCTCTAGTTCTCTTAGAGTATTACTCTACTGCCATCCAGATGTCCATAGCCCCGGTAGAGATACCTGAATTACCCTTAACATATTGAGCTTTCCATTCCTTGATACTTCTTTTTCTTTTCTTTTCTTATCTTATTGGCTTTATTGGAGCAATCATTTTATCATCTTATCTCAATACTTAGACATAGTAATTTGAAAAAAGGGGTTGAGAACTATAGTGGACTTCATGACAGTGTTGGGACTTAGATTTCTCACTTGACTCATGAATACAGTCAGCCTTAGACAAATGGGCCTTTATGAAGTAAGATGATTCTATCTAGTTTGCGACAGATTCAACAGTGGCATATGAGATCACTTACAATATACCTTTTTGTTCTTAAAATTTCAAACTTTCATTAGAATATTGAGAAAGAACAAGTTTCAAAATGAAAGAGCCCAACAAACATGCCTGAAAATACCTAAATCAATCTCTCAATCATAATACCCTTAGTATGTCTTGAACAATTACCCATTATTATGAAATGAAGAGAAAATGAAAGTCCCCAACAAAAACAAAAAGTAAACAATAAAACCATGAAGAAAAATCAAAGCATGAATAAAACGAATAAACAAACAAGCAAACAAAAAAGAGAAAAAAAATAATTACATATATACAATTAGAAGGAAGATCAAAACTTCATGGGTCAAAATAATGTTTGAGGAACTACCCATTGACAGGCAATGGGATAGGTTCTCCTCTTAGGGTGCTTAATCATAAGGAATTCTCACTAGGGATCTCAATGATCTGATAAGGACCCAACCAAAGTCGATCAAATTTGGTGATCACCTTTCCTTTTGTTGTATTTTTCCCACAATAGTACAAGGTTTAATATTCTAAAACATTTGATTTTATCTCTTTTGTCAAACCAACATTTGATAATAGCCTAATGTTTAGTGAACTATGGTAGAGCAACATCTCTTTATTCTTCTAAGTTGAAAAAATTAGCTAATCGGGCCTCTATACTATCATCTTGGGAATATAAATCTTGCATGAACCAAATAATAGGTATCTATAGGTGGATAGGAAAGACTAGGTCTTGGCCACAAACTAATTGAATGGTGAGTTCCCTTAGGTAGATTTGATTCTAGTCATATCTTCTCATAAGGAAAATCTCTGTTGTGTGTGCTAATCCATAGGACTACTCTTGAATAACTTCTTAATGACTTCCAAAAAATTATTATTGGTAGACTCTGCTACCCCATTGCGTATGGATAGAAATTAGAGGAATACTTTAAAAAAAATTGAATTGAAATGCCCACTGAATGAATTGAGCATAAGATAAAGCAGGGCTATTATCACATACCAGAGCAAATGGTACCCCAAACCTAGTAATGATATGATCATTGAGGAACTTGATCACGAAGTCGATGGTATAGTTCTTGCAATCTCGTGCCTTATTACAACATGTGCAATAATCTGTTATAGTTAAAATAAACTTGTGACCTACAAAATAATTTGGATTAATTACCCCAATAAAATCTAATTCCCATTGGGAAAACAGTCTTACCTCATACATTGGTTGTAGGGGCATCATTGGGTTGCTCTCTTTTGATGCTAATGTTTGACATGTGTGACATGTCCTAACATGTTGGTGATCATCTCTTAAAACATGAGGCCAATAAAAGCTCGATCTTTAAATATGATGTGTCAAGGCATCAGTAGAACCATGCCCAATACCATATCTACCATGGAACTCAGAAATAGCATGTTTTTCCCACTACTGCTCTGAACAACATAGATAGATACATTCAAAATTATTTATGAATAAGGATCCTCCTTTGATCATGTAGTGAGAAATTTTTCAGTCTCAATGCTCTTTTATGTGTAGCATTCATTCCATCAGGATACTTATTATTTGACAATAAGAAAATCAGATTTGCATACCATAGGTCGCTTGTGAATGATTGCATTGTGTACTATTGGCATGTGATGTTAGGATCCATGTCCACCATGGCCTTGGAAAGGCCTTGTCCTCATACCAGTTTCATTATATGTATCTTAAAGTCAAACTATTGTAAAATTTCCATCCATTTCCCTCTCCCTTCTCCCAATTCACTTTGCATTAGAAGATACTTTACTCCATAGGGTCAGGAAACTATGGCAGCAACCTGACTATGAAGAATATAGTGCCTAAACTTCTTAATAGCTCGTACCAACATGAAGGCCTATTTCTCCAAGGTTGGATACCTAAATTCAACATTTTTAAATGGAGAGCTCATGAATTCTATAGGTCATTTGTCTCCCTTGCCTTTTTCATCGTGTCAAGACAACAAGACATGAATGATTAGATGTGAAAGAATAAATATAAAAAAGGTAGTGAATAATCAGGACTAGTTAAAACACGTTCCTCTATGTTAGACTGTTTAAATTGCTTGAAGGAAACCTTAGCTTGATTACTCCATTCGATGTTTACATCCTTCTTCATCATTTCATTAAGGGGTTTGACGATCTCCACAAAATTGGTTATAAATTTTCTTACAAAATTCATCTTCCCAAAGAAAGATCTCATTTCCTTTTTACTGGCTGGCATGTTCAACTTTACAATAGATTCTACTCGATCACGGTTAATTGATATCCATCTCTCTAATATTATGTGACCCAAGAGTTTCCCTTCTGAAACCTGAATACACATTTCTTTAGATTGAGGGATACCCCATAACATATGCATTTAGCTAGTAGCTTAGACAAATTTGTAGGGTGTTCTTCCTTGTTCTTTGAAAACATGGTTAAATCATCCATGTAAATGATGATGCATTTACCTACTAGATCCTTAAATTCCATGTCCATTGCACATTGAAAGGTAGCTCCAATGTTAATTAAACCCAAAAAAATCCTCCTATAGGAAAATGTTCCCCACTTGGTAGCGAAGGTGGTTTTCATTCAATCTCGATGGTTGACTAACACCTGATTGTATCCTGAATATCCATCTAGGAATGACATCATCTATGAACCATTGACTATTTGCAGCACCTTGTCAAGAGAAGGGAGTGGGTAGTTATTTTTTCTAGAGCTTTATTCAGATTTTTGAAGTCTACACATAATCTAATTTCCCCATTCTTCTTTAGGACAGGGACTAGATTAGCAACCCAGGTTGAATTCCTTACTGGACAAATTATTCTCGCCGATAGTGGCTTCTATAACTCTTTACGAATTAAAGGTTCAATTAGAGCATTGACTAGGTGCTTCTTTTGTCGAAATGGATTTGCTTCAGGTTTGAACGGGATGGTGTGTGTGATTAATGAAGTGTCAAAGGTCTTCAGGTCTTCATACTCCTACGCGATTGCTACAATGTCTCTTTTCAGTACTCCCAAGATTTTGTCTCTAATATCTTTTGAGGGATAAGTATTACCAATAAAAATGTTCTTTTTCAGGCCTGAATTTGCTAACTTATATGACTCTTACTTTCCTCCTTTAGTATCTATAGGAAATTTTTGTGAACTTGAGGATCAAAATCAAAGATCCTCTCTAATTCTACCATTTCTTTAAGAATGTTGTTGGATTTCAGGCTCATTACGCCTTTTGCATCATAATTTTCTAGATCCCAATCTCCTCGATATCAATCAGATTCATTGATGATCTGGCCTTCAAATACATCTCAACTTGTGAGGAAAGCAAGGATATGTTGTCATCATGAAAAGCCTTGAAATATTGAACATTGTCAGGGATAGCAAGAATGGACACTAATTTTATAGAAAATCTTTTTAGTTTGGAATCCTGCATGGGCTCCAAAGTACTGGCAGCAACATCTAATTTATCTATGATATGGTTATCTTCTCTGGGAATCAATTTGATTCCAAAAGCATCAAAATATTCTATCAGATTCCATATCCTATTCTTGTATGCAGCCAACCTCTTGTTATGGCATGTATACTAGCTATGAACTTTCCTAATAATTACCTCAGAGTCTCCCATGTCTATTAGAGCTATGATTTTCTTCTGATGCACAAACATTAGTCCTCTACCAAGTGCTTCATATTTTGCGACGTTGTTAGTGTAGCAAAATTGCAACCTGTAAGAAGAAAAATAGGTTTTCCCTTTCAAGTTTGTTAGTTCAACTCTAGCTCCACTCCCTATTTCAGACTTGGAACCATCAAATTTAAGGGTCCGCAGTTGGTCTAGGGCTAGGATTTCCTTCTTCAAGTGAGTTATAGGTGTTTTCTTGTGAGGAATAAGTGACGGCTCAGACTAGTTCAGTATATGAGGATTAGGAGACTAATGTAAATGATGTTCATTGGGTACTTTTGTCAAATTCAAAACTTGTGTGGAAACTATTTCTTGCACCTCACCTTGATCAACATTTCTATAATTGATAATACTTTTGAGCAACCCCTTGGGAATTGGAAGATTAGTAGAGCGGGTGTGTCAGAAAACTTCTGAGATTCCTCAGTGTTATTTGGTAAATCAGAAAATGGGACCTAAGTCTATCCCATTTGGGGAGTGACTTTGTCCTAGGTATTATTGGTCCTTGCCAAACTTGTTGTATTTCTAGCCCCAAATGGAAATTGATTCAGAGATCTTTTGGGATGGCGTTCACCAATATATCCTGACTGATATACATGGTCAAGAATATCTACACAGGGTTGACATGTTAGCTCAAAATGGCTTTGGTAAGGGACCTTGCACCAATATGGGAGTAACAATCTCCATAAATCAACCTCATCTCCCAAAACCATCCTATCTTGTTCTAATTTTTTGATTAAAAATTATTGGTTGACATTGGTCATAGGATCATTGTGTTCCAAAGGCTATGACCAGTGAAGATTAAACATTGAGAAGTTCATAATTTATTCTTCTCTCCTATACACCCCTATTCTAGTTTCAAAATAAGCTACTTTGTTAGGATATTCATACTATGTGATCATATATTTCAGACGAGATTCACTTTCAATCCTTATCTGAGTTGATACCCCTTTCCATGGGAGCCACATCTATGAGAAATATAGGGAGAGATAACCTCTAATAGTTTTCATCAAGTCTCAACTGAGAAACATGCCATATATTTCAAGGATATCTACCACTTGAATATCCATATATGTCTAGATTTGCGGGTCTGATTTGATCTTTACATGTACATTCTTTAGTTCTCCAATGACATTAACCTCAATTTTATCTAATTGTATTACTTTCTTGTAAGTTTGAAGAAAAATTGAACTAGAATCTTTGTAGATAAAGAACGGAATGAAATTACCCGAGGCTCCAAAATCTAAAAGGAAAATGTGTAGATTCTTTCCAAAAATTATTAGGCTCAAAAGAAATGGGGGTGTCCCTATCTTACCTTTATATAGGGTTGCATTCATATTAGTTGTTGGAGTCACCTTATTATTTCCTTTTGACCTATCTTCCTCCTCCAAATATTTTAGTACAATGTCGTGTTGGGTGGGGCACCACTTCAGAATGTCAAAAAATGACAAATAAGTATTTTGTTTCTACATTTTTGAAATAAAATCGAATTCTATGTCATTATTCATCTAAAATTTAGGAACAAAAGAAAACTTACCTTTGTTTTGTAATTCAGGTGAGCCTTTTGGTGGAGGTGGATTGTTGTTAGCACTCTGGTTCGACGAACCATAATGTTGGGAGGGGAAGATGTGGAAAATGGCCCCTTATTTTGATTCCTCAGGAAATGGCCTCCCTTGGTTTGCAAAGCCTAAGAATCGTAGGTATCTTCCTCTGGTTCATTATCTCCTTGCATGGGAAACTAGTATCGTTCATCAATGGTTTCAAAAGCCATTGTTGTATCAACTAACCGACTACCTTTGTTAGGATTTCCTTGTGGTGGTTGGGAATCAGCTTGTGCTCTTTTGACAACCTTTTTCATCTCAGGGAAATTAACCTTAGAATGTGAGGTAGTGTCATGTAGCCTGCGCCAATTCATCATGAAATTTAAATCTGCAACATTAGTAGTATGCAACTTATCTTCATTAGACTGATATCTATGGAGAACTCCCCCATTGTTTGGTCTAGTATTCTATTGCATGTTATTATTAGGACTCTGATTGTATCCCTCGTTCTTGTTCTAATAATTTTGGTTGGGGAAATTTTGACCTTGAAAATTCCTCTAATTTTGATTAGCATTCTAATTGGAATAATTGTTTTAATTGGAAAACCCTCCCTGATTCTAATTTTGGCTCTAAGGGGGGTTAAGTTTAAGTTGAGCCATCTCATTAGTCACCTAAGATAAAGTATTCTTCAAAGTTTCTAATTTTGTGGTTAGATGAGTGGTGCGTTCATTTTCTGTAGGATTTACAGATGATGAGTGAGTCATAGGGTTAGATCCCCCAATGAGGTTATGTAGATTCTGAGCTTGTTGGGAGGAATCTAGAGTCCCACCATTAACCCATGGTTGTGGGGATAAATATTGTAACTCTGCTAAAGTTCCATAAGTAGAGTGGGATATCCCTGGGACTGTATTGAATAGTAGGGTTGGATTAGGCATCAGAGGATATCCTAAGGGAGGAAAAACTCCTCTAAGACCACCTGATTGTGAACTTATATGCTGTTGTAGTTTAATAGCTAGGTGATACACCTTGGATAACGACTCAATGTCTGTCACAAGGTAAGTTCTCTGTAAAAACAAACTAATTAGTGGGTCGATGGCCTTCAAGGATGCTTCAATGGCAATATTCTCAGCCACTAGGTAGGGATCTTGCAATCACTTATACATCCTTTAGAAATGAGTGTTAAATAGTGGAAATGGTTCATGTGGTTCCTTCCTAATTGTGGAAAACTGGTGATATAAGATAGCAAGGTCCACAAAAACATCGAATTGATTAATAAAAGAATCTTCTAAGTTTTTCCAACGTAGGATGGATTTAGTAGGTAGGCTTAGGTACCAATTTTAATTCATATCTCCCAATGAATAGGAAAATAACCTACATGAAACATCATGATGAGCTATCTGATCCCAAGTACATGCATCTTTGAATTCCTATATGTGTTCTTCAGCACTTCGTGACCCTCCATGGCCATACCTAGGATATAATTTCTTGGGATTCTTAAGCATTTCATGAATACCACTAGGAATGGTTCCTATTGGTGAAGGATTATTTGCAAAGAATTCCATTGGTGGCGGTGGATTTGGTTGTGCCAGTTGTGGTACTGGTGGAAATCTAGGTGGAGTGGGTGGTGGTATTAGAGTCCTATGGATTATGGGTATAATTGGTGTTCAAAGTTCAACTAATGGTTCTAGGTTGGTATCAAATCAAAGAACTCTGTCAATTTAACCTATCTAGTGAAAAGGACCCTATTCACTTTAGTTAGTTTTTCTAGGCCCTCCTTCTAGCACCAATTTTGTTGATGGCCAAATTTTGACAGCAACATGCAAGCAAGATGTAATCACCTTCTCATGAAAAAGATAAATATTTGTTAAATCAATCATCTTCCAAGGTCCTAGATGTTGGATCACAATGCTACTGTTTCGTTGAGTGGTCAATGCAGTTATAATGTTCAAGGGCCCTACTGGTAAAAAAATTCAAACTGGATAGTACAAAATAATTTAAAATTGGTGGGTCTAAATAAATAGTAAAAGATCAATTAAGGCTTTGATACAGTAAAACATGAACACATATTTCTATAATTCAGACATGCAATTCTAACAATGAGCACCTTCCTAATTAACCAAACTGTAGAAAAAAATAATTTCTGAAATGATCCATACCATTGAATCCATTCACAATAAAAATATAGATCACACAACCATTCATCATCACTATTTTTTTAATTTTAAGAATAAATATCACAAGCTCATTACCAAAATCAACAAAACAACAAATACTATGAAACACCATTCATAGATAATATAATAAAATGGTTTTAACTTCGGAGTCTTCTATTGATTCTCACCAAATAACAAACATTTATGCACAAAAAGAACTGGCATACAAACAACCATTGTTTATCAACACCATCGTTGAGCTAAAATAACTTTTGAAAATAAAACCTTCTATTAAAACTATAAAAAGTGTATGTATTTTGCATGAAAGCTATAAAATAATAGTGAAAGCTAAAATTCTAATCTTGAGGGAGCGAATTAGACTTCAATTAGCTAGAATTTAGAATGAGGAGAGAATTCTATAATATAGACAAAAATAACATTAATCTCTCCTATCAAAAATAAAGATCCATAAATCTAGTGTCCAAATCCACACTTGTAGCAACACTCCATCAATAACTAACTGTGGGTTTTGATTATTTCCTCTGCTGGGCACTATGAGTTATCTCTAACTTATCAAAACTAATCCCGAGTCGCCCATCTGCAAGAAAATTGTCTTGACAATGTTGCTACTCAAAAGAGATTACTAAAATAATTCTTTTATTTATCACCCACATAATGATATTCATCATAATTCTGAAAATTTTATTTTAACACACCATCATCAGGTCCATCAACCCAGTCAACTTTGAAATTTGACTCTTCAAACCTCTTTTCCACTGCAACAATTTCTTCCCTCAACTGGCTAATGTCTGTGATTGTCCACATCATGTCACATGTAATATCTAGCAATCTATCCATTAGAGTCAATTCAATAGTGTCTCCTTCTTTCATTAATTTATCAAGTCTCTCCCCCAAAGCATATTGTATTACCCCTAAGGATTTGATTCTTTGATTAGGAGGTAGAATCGTATCCATGAGCTTTGCAACAATGTTTTCAAATATACCTGCATTTTCCCATATCTAATGAATAACTTTAAGTATATCTATCCTTTGTTCAATGAGATTATGTATTTTGAAAAAAGATACACTAATAGACTTTGAAATATATTTGGAACTCTCATCACCCAAAATTTATGATTTAATCAACTCCTCTTCAAAAAAATTCTCAATTACTTTAAAATTTCTCAAATAATGTCTGAGCTTCTCTTCATCTTCCAACCATTTCCTTATAGATTCTTCTATTATTTTAACCAAGTCCAAACTTGCATGATAATGTTTGAAACCTTCATCTGAATTCTTATCTATGTTAGACTTGAAAACATTAAACCATTTATCAAATTAGGTAGCCTTTTTCTTCATTTCAGTTAAATCTTCTATTTATTTTCTACTCATTAAAACAAGAGCTTCTGAAATTGCTGAGGGCTCTAACGTAGAAGTAGTTAACTCCTTCAATAAATTCTTCACATGTCCCAGCTAAGCTTCAAGTTCATGTTTTTACTTCTTATCTTTTATTAATATAGAGTTGGTGGTGGTGGCAACAATATCAATCAAATTCATTTGCTAATTTCTGGTATGCTTCCCTAGATTGACAATACTTATTTGATAATCTTTAGGTTGAAATTTTCTGTCATCTTTATCAATAATCAAGGTGGCTATCTTAGCTATTATATCCCCTTCACCATTCAAATTTTTAGAATGGACAACACAGGCCTTCTTCTTGGGCTTCACCTTCTCAATTTCCTTTACCATGTAATCACATACTATAGGTTGGGGATAAATTTGATGTCTCTTCAAAATCAACTTGAGCCAAGCAGGAGCAACTGGCTGAGTAGTTACTTGTTGAGTACTAGGAGGAGTAGACGAAATTTCCATAGTGGCTTGTTGAGAAGAAGCCTTTTTTTGATCCTCATGTACCTTCAGCAACCATTCTTTCTCTATTCTCTCATTTTGAGGCTTAATTTCCTCCTCTTTTTTAGCAACCTCTTCTTTGTCTCTCAATATCTACAATTCTAGTTCCTTTTTCCTTTGATCTTCCACAAATTCCTTTTTTGTGTCAGCTTTTGTTAGTGCCTCAACAACTTCTCTTTCTTGCTAAGCCTATTTTTCAACAAATTCCTTTTCCCGAGCTAGCTCTTCTATCATTTTTCACTCTTCTTATTCTTCTTGAGCTAATTTCCTAGTACATAACCTCTGGGCACTTTCCTGTAACTCCTCTTGCTCATTTTCTATTAAAACCTCATTAATCTCTAATTTTTTGCTATGCAGACTTTCAACGTGAAATCTAGTTCCTTCTTCACCTAGGTCTTCCTCAACCTTCTTCAAATACTCCTCCCATTTGGGTATTTCTCCCTCTTGAGATGGATTTCTTTCAGAGTCTGAAGGGATGGGTGATTGTGTTACATCAATTACCGGAGCCCTCTCCTTTTCAACAATTGTTGTTTTTAATGTTGATGGTGCAATAGCAAGGATTTCTTCAAGAAATTTTTCTCCTAGGTATACCATGGCCAAAGGCATGGCACCAAAAGTTTGAACAACTCTCGCAATAATTGCCTCATATATTATTTTAGCCTTTGTCAAGGAATCATCAATTTGTTGCAATGAAATATCTTCTCCTACTAAGGTGGGCCCTTCTATGGTTGTTTCTGTTGCTGCAACACTTTTATTCAATCTCTTGTATTGTTGTTTTATTTATGCGAAGGAAACCTATTCACTATTGGAACCTCTCTTCTTGGAAACTTACACTCTTGGTTGGTTGAGGTGAAGGTTAATCCATTTCTTGCTTCTCTCCACAAATGCTTGTGTCCTTGGCTGAATCTTGGTTACCTCCTTCACCATCCAATCGATGGGATCCAAGTCCTTTACAAATACTTCATCCATTTCATAGTGAGGATCCAAAGTGATCCCATCATTAATGATAGTATCTGGAATATTTATACTAACTTTAAAGTCCTTCATCTGTGAATTGTTAACATTTAATACCCTCTCTTTCTTACCTCAAATTCATCTTGCAAATTGGCCCAAAAATCCTCTAGTAGTGGCCTGTGATGAGGAAATTGTGAAGCATAGAGACCATTCATTTTCCTCTTAGGATCAAATTTCTTCCTTGAAGTGTGATGTTTATAGTTCAAATTCTTGTGTTGTTGTCTTGGCCACTATGGAAGAATTACAAGAATAAAATCCCAATTCCATGGAAAAATAATGGAACATAGCTTTATCCTATGTAGAAAAAATTGCTTTTACTTTAGTTGTTTGATGGGGAAACTCTATCAAGATCTACTTGTCACTGCAACACCTTAGCAATTTGAATGGGTGATCTTCAAACCTAAACAATCTAATATAAGTAGACTTGGGGTATTGGATAAACTAATAACCATAAGGATCAAATAACTCCATAGCCTCTCGAGATAATTCAAAACCAACATCACTTGTTAGTTGATTAATAACTACATACAAAAATACATCATTAACCCTTTTGAAATAATGCTCTGCTTCCTTTAGCTCTAATTGATTATAATATTCCCACACTTTCTTCTGATTTGGGCCACTATCCATAGACCATGTAGTATTCAACCCTAGGAACTGACCCATTCTTGTAGCACAATAAATGACATATGAAGTAATATAAAATGTCTTGGTTTCAGCCACTTTTAACAATTGGTTGTGAATATTATTTAAAATAATATGTGCCCTATCTAGATGTTTTTTTCTATCAAGAAAAATCTGAATAAAAGGGAACATCCAATTTTCAAAGCTACTGGAATCCTTCTTCCCTAACACTCGTGACAACAATGTGATTATGTCACCAACCTCACCTAAGAATTCAGAAGTCTTAAACTTAGGTGATAATTTCTTCACTAACTTCTTCTATGTTTTTAACCACCTCTTATTGATTAGTGCTTTATTCACTTCCTTATCTTATGTCCAATATGCAAGTGCTTCATCTTCTAACATGATCTTGGGGTTAGGATGAGGAGGTGGATCAAAGATCAACCTAATCATTGCAGGAGTTATACCAATAATTACATTTCCTTGTGCATCAATGCACTGCCTTTGAGTTGGGTTGTAGGTCTATGCAATAGTTAGGATGAACTCAAGGCATTATATAGAGATGGGGAATGAGGCCACATGTACTAATCTATAGTTAACAATCTTTTTAGCTCTTCGAGTAGCATCTGGTGATAAAGTTTATTTTCAAAACTGATCCAAATCCAAGTGTCCAACCAATGTATCTATGATATTTATTACTTCAAAGCCAAACTTAGATGGCACTGGGTTTCCTAGAAACTTGCATTTCATTATGTTTGAGTTCTCCTTTGGCTTTAGTCTCTTAGGCTTCTGCCCCTTTGATGTTCCTTTTGGGGGAACTTCTTCCTCTAAAGATGACATTTGTTAGTTATCCTACAACACTGACAAATATCAAATAAAGAAAATACATATGAAGAATAATTTATCACATGCATTTTTATTATACCAGCCTTAGTTCAATTTAGAATCATATTCAATAATTTAATCAAGCACCTTTGGGTATTGGGTTCAGGATAGAACCAGGAACCCTGACCATTTCAAGCACAAAATTGACTTTGTTGGAATGTAGGATCAAGTCCCGACTCAACACCTACACCTTTGAATAATAGTAAAAATGTTAACTTTCTGCGACCTGATCCCCCGATGTATTAAGAAACTGGGATTAGGCTATCATTCATAATCGAACCCATATTGATAAATAAGTGCATATCGGTTCTTGAGTTCTAATACCAATATGATATCAGGGATTGGGTTCGGGTCCTTGTTATGAACCAAAATCACTAGGTAAATGAATAGGTGTGAGTTACAGTACAAGTTCCAATCCCAACGTAGTACTGGAAATCAGATCGGGTAGTGATGCGAGACCATGCTAGTTAAAAAAAAGACATGATTAGGTAATATTTTGAGTCCCAACCCCAATGTAATGTTGAGGATCGAGATTGGGTTCTTGTCTTGCACTTGACTTCAAATTTATGAACAAGTGGAAAGATCAACACTAAGGTCCAATCCTGATGTAATGTTGGGGATTGGGATCGGGTTCTCAAAAGGTCAATATACATGTCAAAATATGAAAAGGGTTGGTGTTAGTTCGATGTCTGATCCTGAAAGTAATGTGGGGATCAGAATCAGGACATGTAGTAATACATATGAAAACTCTTTTAATACTTTGTGGTAATGACCCGAAACTATCACTAACGATATATCAAAAATTAGAATCAAATAAGTAAATGATGACAATGTTAAAACATTAAGTGTAGTTTCTACTCTCAACTTTGAAGTACATCCGGGAATTGGATTTTCTTTCAACAACAATGAATGAAGGCATAAATAGTAACAATATCCTAAAATCATGCCTTCACTATTAGGTTATCTATGGGACCAAGACTCTTCATTTTAAAATGGTTGAAACTTCAAATTCATAAAATTTCAAATGCGGTTTGACTTGGTGGTATAGCCAAAACCCTAGAAAACTAAGGTACAATGGGAAAAAAATACCATTTGGAAAGAGACCCAAAAAAAAGAAAGGAAAATGACCTAAACGCACCCAAAAGATGCAAAAACAAACAAAATGAGGGCATGGTGGGAGAAAAAGGAGAAAACAGCAGGCAACCAAGTACCAAAAAGAGAAGGAAAACATGAAACAAGGAGCAAAGAAAACACTAAGAGGGGGGGTGAACTAGTATTCCTTGAAACCACTTAAATATTAATGCATTCATCCCACATAGCTTATTCAATTTTTAGTAAGAAAGGAAAGCATGAAAACAACCATCAAAGTCACATAACTCACTAACACCATATTTTTACGTGGAAAACCCAAAAAGGGAAAAACCATAGTGAGGGTTAGCTCACTATATATTATAGCCAATTATAATATATTACAAAAAATGCTCACTACAGGTTGACTCACTATCCTAGTGGACTCACTACCCATAGAAAGAAAAAAGAATAGAAGAGATTGGTGGAACACATCTAATATTTGAATTGTTACAAATGTATCCACAACATTCTTGGATGTACAGTTCCATTAAAGCTAAATACTCTAACTTTATACACATCATATTGATCAACATTAACACTCTGCTTTGATCTACATTCACCTCACACTAGTAAAATTCATGTCAAAAGATACTTGTCATCATCATCCATACATCCAACACACGTATATATCCATCACAACCTCAAACATCAATTATATTAGCCTAATTAGATGTATCATACAAAATATAACTTATTGGCTCGACATACACACATACACGCTTTGTGCCAAGATTCAAAACTTATAACACATCCAAATAGGTCAAAATGGACCTATAATAGCTCTCACATAATGGATCAATACTTATCCAAACTTTGTAATTTACCCAAAACTTACTAGCTTGGCACCGATAATGACCTAGTATCAAAATTCACCAACTATTCAATCAAAAATAAAAATGTGAACCTCAAAGCTTCATGCCACTTAGAATATAGGTGCTACTAACACCTTTCAATATCTACACAAATCTATAAAGCCATATACCAATCCATGGAGAAGTGCAAATTCACCAAAACATATACATTGAACAAGAAACACTGTCAATGGCAAACCAAAACTTCTTTCATTCATAACTTCAACATTGGAGACCAAAACACTGTGAAATTCTAGATTTAGACTCCTTTATCATTTAGTAAAATTACATGAAAACCATAGAGCAATATTCTACACAACAAACCAATGTGAACCAAAATATCAGATGCCTTGTACACTAAATTACTTGTTCTAACACTTAGCCAATTTCCCTTTCATTTTTCTTCACCAGATCAAACCTTCTTGCAAATATCCACCGGAGAACCGTCTTCAAGCATGCTCAAGCTATACAAAATTGTTTGCACAATGATCTTCATACTAGATCATAATGTCGACATCAATGACAATACTATATTTGCAACCTCTATAGCTTATATCATACATCGTGCTCATGTTGTCAATAAAAAAATCAATTACAAAATCCTTAGTCTTCCAACATATATGGGGTTTTGTGAATAAAACCCTCAATATATATGGTTTCATGGAACTGTATATAGTGGGGGTTTCAATTTTTAACCTATAATGAAAGAATATGAAATAGAAAAAATTTCTATACAATTCAATGGGAGAAATATATTTTGATGGAAAGAGAGAAAATTAGTCAAAGGAATGATGAAAGTCATATGATTGTATGTTTGAAAAAATTGAGGCCCCAAAGAAGTCAATCCATGAAACTAATACATTTAGTGCAAATTGAAAAGATAGATGATGAAATACATCACTTAGAATACCCATGTGACCACCTGTAATTGATTGGAGAGGATTTTTGAGGATTTTAGAATAATGGAGAGTGTACCGGTCATGAAGGAAGAATGCTTGAAATGAATATGGTAAAAATTTATGTCAAGAAATAGGTGTAAATGGAATTCACTATATAGAAATCAAATATTTTAAAATTAATATTAATAGGAGTGTTTTCCATGCCAATGAAAATCCCTAATGTGGTGTTTAGAAGCAAAAAATAGGATATCGTGAACCACTATGCTTGAAACTGATTTAATTAGGATTGTGTGATTAACTTTAAAAAAAAAAATCATTAAATATATATTTACGTTTGGGAATATTAATTGAAAAAGTTGTTCAACCTTTTTTGTGGTCATAGCACATAGTTTCTAGGGCATCTATGTGTGGGTATCGAGAAACACCATTAAATGACCACTTTTGGAACTTTGTGCATGTAATGACTCTTCTCATGTTTGACATAACTATCCAAAACCCAAAACAATAGTTTTAAGATCTTAAGCAACATACAAAAAAACTCAAAAATAAATCAAAATTGTATGTACCATTTAGGACCTTAGGATATGCAAAGTTAGGGTGGGCAAATATTGGGTCATCTCTCTCTTAATAGACTCAATTGAAAAAAAGTTAAAAGTTACTCTATAATCTTATACAAAAGACACACTTAAAGCATCTATTTTTCTATTTCATATTATTAAATTAGCATCACATTAAATTCATTCCTTTACATTTTATAGAAATAAATATCAGTATCCACCACATTTTTTTTTTTACTTAACATTTTACTCCTACAATTATCATTTACTAACTAAATTAACTCATCCTAAATAATATACATACATTTTTTTTTAAAATGTGACTCAATTGAAAAAATGAAAAAGTTAGTGTCCAATCTTATATAAAAGACACTTAAAATGTCTATTTTTCTATTTCATATCTTTAAAATTAACATCACATTAAATTCATTCATTTACATTATATAGAAATAAATATCAGTATCCACCACATTTATTATTTTTACTTAACATTTCACTCCTAAAATTATCATTTACTAACTAAATTAACTCATCCTAAATTATATACATAATTTAAAAAAAATCCTTACCATATAAGTATACAAAAGTCTAACAAATCACATAATGAGATCTCATAAATTTCAAAATTATAAATTTTAGGCCTTATTTATGCCCAATCCATGCCAAATCTTATATCTAATTCTATCGTACAAAAGTTGTGCGAGTCCAGAAGTGAAAGATCAAGTCATGTCTCTCCTTCCAAAATTAAAGAAAAACACTTATGGGCTTTATGTTCTCGATTGATTCTCCACTCTCATTTTTTGTCGACTCCAAGATTTTTGTGTCTTTAAACTAGAGTTATATATTCTCTTCTGTAGAACCGAAATAGATTTACATACAAATTAACAAGAATTATATGAAAGTGTAACAAGTCATATTATAAGTCACATTCTAAGGTTCTACGACAAATTCAAATTGAAAATTCGTGACCTTAATTGTACCGACTACGCGTCGAATTTCACTTAAAGAACGTGTGATTCCACCGAGACAAAAGTTGCGAAAGGTCAGTTGAAGTGTCTCATTACAAAATAAAAGCATTTTAGCATAACACATCGAGACTCACGTTGCGGGTGTTCATGGAATCTCCACATATGTACATGTGGCATATGTGGAGGTTTCTCATTGGTCCA
Source organism: Sequoiadendron giganteum (assembly GCA_007115665.2). Classification (NCBI taxonomy): domain Eukaryota; kingdom Viridiplantae; phylum Streptophyta; class Pinopsida; order Cupressales; family Cupressaceae; genus Sequoiadendron; species Sequoiadendron giganteum. Next base: position 324,613,478 of record CM021100.1, read on the forward strand.
AGGATAATGTCTAAAGTAAGTGTATCGATTATATTTTGTCATGTGGTCAGTTGTAAGTTGTATATGACTGAGGAGTATCCATTCCGGGGGCAATCCCGACCTCATCCCTTTTTTGGTGTCGAAGCCTTTGCACTCATCAAGACTTGATCTCTGGTGGGCTCATTTAGAACCTTTCAACTTCACCAGTAGACCAATGACCCATTGACATGTACTCATTTTGTATTCAAAGCATTAAAAACAGTTGGATTGCTTATGTGTACCATACAAGGTTTGTGTGTCTCTACATGACATGTTTAGAATGTGTCCAATGTAATTACGCCGAAGGCATCCACGTTGAGCTTTTCGAAGCCCTTTTGACGTCGAACGGTCTAGATTACAATGGACTACGATTAAAAAAACCTCAACCGTTCATCATTTTCGCCATTCTTTCAGTTGTTTTTCGCCATTTTTTTGCTGCTTTCCCGCCGCTAATGGTTTCTGCTTAGCGAGCTACAGCTTGAACCGCTTTCACATTCATTGGTGTTTGGAAACTTTAACCTTTCCTTTTTTCTCACCGTTTTCACATTCGCTGGGGTCGGGAACTTTACGTGAATCAAGGTGTCAAGTCATCCACTAAATTTTACAAGTGTATGGCGGTTAGGTTAGAAAGAGGCCATCCATTAAAATAAGTGAGGGTTAGGTTTGATTTGTAGTAGATAATTTTTATGAAATATATATATATATATTTTTAATTGTAATAGTTGAATTGGAAAAATGACCATGGATTTTTTTTTAATTAGATGAATCCAAAACTAATAATAATATAATCTATATATACTATTATATTTAATAATAAATATAATTAAATTGTATATAATTTAATCTATATTATATAAAATATATAATATATTAATTATATTTTGTATTAAATAAAAATATAATAATTATACAAATTATATCTATATTTAATAGTTTTGTGAACTATTTGAAAAAATGCCTCAAATCTCACACTATATGTAGCCTATTGGCTAATAAAGATAGAGAATGACATAAAGTGACAAATTTAGATAGATAGATATCGAGAGAGAGATACAACATGAGAGATATGATAATTCATCTTTAAGACCTCTTCAATGTACCCATTATACACTTAAGGAGACAAACATATAGAGAGAGAAAGAGAGAAATAGAAAAGAAGTGAAGAGGGAGATAGAGATAAGATATAGTTAGGTTGAGAGAGAAAAGAGAAAGAGAGAGGGAGCAAAATGAGAAAAAGGAGGAGATAGAGACGAAGATAGATAAAGAGAGAGGAACAAATATATAAATAAATGGATATAAAGATAGATAGGGACAAAAAAGGACAAAAGAGAGAATTGAAGCTAGAGATAGAGATAGAGAGAGAAAGTGAGATAAAAAAAAATGGAGAAATAAAGAGGGAGACAAAGAGATATAGAGAGATATATATTATAGAGAGAGGAACAAAGAGGGAGAGAGAGAAAAATAGATAAAGGAAAAGAGAAAGAGACAAGAGGAGAGAGACAGAGATAAAGCCACATCTCTCTCCCTCTCCTTTTTTATCTATATATCCTTATATCTCTATCTCTTTATCACTCTATCTCACCATCTATATCTCTCTATCTCTCCCTCTCCCTCTTCCTCTATATCCCTCTATCTCCCTATCTCTCTTTGTATTTCTCTTCTATCTATTTGTCTCTCTCTTCCTCTCTCACTCTATCTTCATCCCTACCTCTATTTTCCTCTCTCCCCCTTTATATCTCTTCCATCTCTATCTATCCATCTCTCCTCTCTCTTTTATATCTCATTATCCTTCTCTCCTCTTCATATCCCTCTCCCTCTCCTTCTCCATCTCTATATCTATCTCTATCTCCTTATCACTCTCTCTCTCTCTCGCTATTCCACCTTATGTCTCCCTCTTTCTATCCATATCGCTCCCTCTTTTTGTATTGCAAACATAACATGAGCTTGTTAACCTATAAGTTAATTTGAAGCTATCACTTCTCTATTGAGACATTTGTTGCACCAAACAACATCATTTGCTAAATGTCCTACCATAAATGTATAAAAAAAAAAATAGACCACAATTTATCCTAATTAACGTCCCCCACATCTTCGACGTACCCATTGCACACAATAACATCCCCCACATCTTCGACATACCCATTGCACACAATAAGGTGTGATCACTAGTAAGTTAGTGGGGCTTATCTTTTCTAAGGGATATAGTTAATATAATACAAAAGGATGCTATGTGTTTGCCTTCTATTAGTTGCAAGTAGGTTCTCTATAAGAGTCTTATCCCTCACCCATTTTATCTCATCAAAGGCCATAATAGAGATTGATTTCGCAAATAGGTCATTGATCAAAGACTGAAATTAAAATTATTTAATAGGAAGATGACACATGCAAATTTCTAATATTCAAGTAGTGAAATTTAGAATTTTTTTGATAGGTTTCTCTAGCCAAGATGAAGCTCAAGGGGACAAACGCCCTTTATTACCATTGAAAGAGTTTCTCTAGATAGTTTTTTTATAGGAGATAATAAGAGGCCATGACTAGAAGAGATAAAATCTAATATCCTATGCTATGTTTTTCATCTAGAGGTAGATGATGGTTTTAATTAAGAGATTCTAATGATTTAGATTCTTATGTTTAATAAAATATATGCATTTAATTTTATATATTTTTTTAGTTAATCAATTTTATTTTATTTTATTAGAGGGGTAGTGATTGAAAGGAAGCAAGTTATGTGGAATTGCTTTTTACATTAAAATTTTGAGAAAAGTATTATAAATTTTATTTTTTTAACAATTATAGAAATAATATGTATATATATGTAATAAATAATATTTTATAGCACATGTGTACATAGGGAAAACTCTTATAGAAGAAAACCCAACACTCCAAAGTAGTCCAAGGCATTATTTAGTAAATGATGTAATTATAATAAACTTGTAGATAATACCTTCACAAGTGTATAAATAACCAAAGATTTAGATGATTTCTATTAGCTTAATAATAGCTGTAAATTCTCATAAATTCCATCTCAAACACCTAATATATAGGGGATACAATACATGAAACCATCCAATAGAAATTAGGAAACCATGAACTAAAACCACCCAAAAAGTGGCACCAAAATCCTTCCCCTAGAATCATAACACCCAAATCTTAAAATGAGTCCACAAGATAAAATAGCATATTCCTTCCATTTTTCATAAAAATGATGTAATTCACTCACTAAATTGGGTGTTTCACTTTGGTTCCATTATTTGTAACCATAGTTGTCTTATGATGTGTAATAACATGCATTATAAGTTGGTCAACAAGTGTAACATTCCCTTATAGCTCTTTTATGTGTCCACACATTCATAAATATTTCCTATGCACAAGCACTACTTGGAAGTGGTGTCAAAAAAGTAAAAATATTTAATTTGACAAAAAAACTTAATAGATAGGCCATAAAATATTTTTTTCTATTTTATAACTTGAAAATTGGCATTATGTCATATCAACATTAGTAGCTATTAGGAATAAATTAAATAGATTGTAAGTGGAAATATAAAAATAAGCTTACAAATATGAAATTAATTCTTAATGTTTATGAAATCCCACTAATCTAAATACCAATTAACTATAGAATGCCATTAGAAGATTACAAAATCAAATTTATAATATAGGATTCAACAAAAACATAAAAAATTCGAGAGTGAAGTGAATGTGCTCAGAGATTTAGTGGGGACTAAGGATTATATGATGAAGTTGCATCTAGGAAATTGCCACCGTGCATAACAATCATGACAAAATGCTAAAGTGTCTTCAAAAAATAGTGGATTACAACAAGGAAACTGTTAATAATGTGGTTACCATACAAGTATTTCAACAAGAAGTTTCCAATAGTCATGGTAAAAGGACAGTTGAGATTGGACATGACACTAGCCACTTGAAGAAAAAAGGAAAGAACGAGGGAAACCCTACCCTACCCAACACTGATGTGAACCAGATTGCACACAAAGGGCCCCTGAAGTTTGATGAGAAACTCCACTTCATGGCTAAGCAATGGAAAACATTAGTATCCTCAAGCTTCTAGGTGACCAATGGCCAGTCTGGTTCCGTGCTAGTTTTCTCTTGTGCTCTATGTTTTTTTTCCTTGTCAATATATTAATTGTTGTTTCTTTTTTCTTTCTAGGTATCTCAATTCTCATGATCCCCCTCGTTCAACCTCTATGGCCATTTTGTAATGGGTGTAGGCCCTTCTTTCCTTTAATCTAATTAAAAAAACACAATAAAAACGTCACATAGCATAATATGGAGAAACTCTTTAAAAAAAATCTACTTGGGAAAAGAGTTTAGGATTATATTATGTTCAAAATAATTTAGCAAATTATTAATCTTCATTTCTTCTATATTTTCTATCTGATAACACCTTTATACCTATAAAAATTACATCTAAATGTTTCCATCCTAAGATCTGAATATATTGACTCATGAAGGTCTAAAATTCCACCATAATGCATTAACATGGATCAAAACAAGATTCCAAGATACCTTGGTAAAAATCCATACAACCCTTGCATAGTAAATGTAGCCTCTTATAGCCTGTTACAACCTATCATAGGTGTCTAATAATAGACTCTTTATCTTGGGTGCCTAGATTTTCATAAAATCCTAACAATAGGAGATGCTCTTGCAACATGTGATAATAGATTAAAGATAACTTGTGCAAAGATTCCTTATAGTTGACATAACATCTCAATAATATCCACACCAACTTGGGCACCATGATTAAATTTTTCATCCATTGACATTCTCATAGTAAAAGGCACCTCATGTAAAACAATAACATATTACAAGTAGATAACTAATTATTTTTTACCACTAAAATCTTATTTACTATAACAATAAAAATAATTACCCCTATCAATGAAACCTTCATCGCTTATCAATGCACTTTAAAAAATTAACAAATGTATCAAATACATGAGATTTACAAGGTTGATGCCACATTAATCCTACTGTCCTCCCACTTGAAATGATATATTATAATACAACCATGGGAAAATAAAAATTAATTAAATACTAGAAGTAATTCTCATGAATTTCTTGCACCAAGTGAATATTTCTATGCTCACAAGTTTGGTAAGAGAATTTACAACATTATCTTGATTCTAATCTTTTTCAATTTAATTTTTCTATTTGTAATAATTTTATAAACAAAGTTATACTTAACATCCACATGATTAGTCTCAGTAGGATGCATAATATTTTTAGCTAATAAAATTGCACTCTAGCTATCAAAACCAATGCAAATTATTTTGTAATCAAAATTAATACTTGCACATAATCTCTATAATAGAAATATCTCACTAAAGGCATGGGGCAATATCCATATACTCTATTTTTGTTGTAGATGAAAAAAATATGGGATTTCTCTTACTCATCCAACTCACCTTGATAGGGTGTCCAAAAATTGAAATTTTAATTGTGTATGATTTTTAAGGATTTACTTTCTATTTTTGAATAGGTTTGACAATGAATGTTATTCTAGAATTTTTTGAATTTAAGGCAATGTGATTCAATTACAAATAGGTAACAATTTCTGAACAACAAATGATAATTATGAATGTAGATATGGCCTAAATAACTAAAATAAATCCTAATACAACCTATGATGCAATGTGAGATGCAATTTTTTTAACTTTTATATCTTTTTATGATGCAAAAATGAAACCTTAAAGGAACAATGTAAACAATGCAATGCTAAATGTAGACCTAGGGTTAAATTACTTCACATTTAAGAAGGTTTATGATATCAAAACATCAAGTTCACAAAAATATAAAAAACAAAAAGGGAAACCTAAGTTTAATGAATCAAACCTAGGATTAATTTCCTCCTTTTTCAAGGGTACATTAGGATGTAAAATAGCAAGGTGATTGGATTGAGATTCAACCATTAAGGTGAGCCAATAAGACCTAGATCTAGATATTTTTGAGCCTTGGAAATGGATTGGAATTGATTTGCCTTGCTTAACCTCATTAGACTATGTGCCTTGATATAATAATTACAAGATTTTAACAATTAAAAAAATGTAATAGGGATTTGTAGGCAAATTTGGGAAGGCCAAAGTGTTGTGTACCTATCATAAAAATTCGGTACTACTTAGTGTAGTGTAGGAAAATGCATAACCTTGCATTTTCACACTTTTTTGGGCCCGCCTTGATTTGTTTATCCTTATTTATGTCTTAATTATTCCTATTTTGCATCCACAAGCCCAATGAACTATATCTTTTTATGGCTAATCCTAACAAACATCAATAGATAAATGACAATTTAATGATTCTGGCTATGTGTCCCTAATTTTTGGGTCGGGACTAAGATGCCACCTAGGTCATCTTTGTCCCCCAAAGGTCTTGGGACCCTGATTTCAAGTGTGCCTTAAATGGGCCCCTTTTTGGAGTTTGTGCCCTAAGTTTCATGTCTCAGGACTAAGGTGCCACCTAGGGCATCTTAGTCCCCTTATGTTATTTACAAGATTTAATTTTAAATCTTGGTAGGATTTAGCCTCCTTTAATTAATGAATTCACATGTTGGCTTGTTGTGGTGTAATTTTAGGATATTAATCATGGATAAGTATAAATACAAGGTTCCTCCACTCATTGTTCATCCCAAGAATTCAAGAATTTATTCTAAGGAAAGTTTATGAGATCAAGAGTAATTCATCAAGCATTTGGAGCCATCATGAAATTTAAAGAATCATATCAAGGATATTGTTGAATTGAGTTTTTGTCATTGTGCTAACAATTGTGATATAGGGTTTATGATTCAAGAAAGTGTTTCATTCAAGATCAACATTATTCAAGAAAGATTCAAGAATCACATCCATTGTAGCCATTTCAAGCATATTTAAAACACCTTATAGCAAGGGTTTGGTGAGTTGCAACATAAAATTTTGTTCATTCATCATTTTCCTCCATTTCATTTCATTTCAAGGTTTAATTAACATCAAGGGGTTTGACCAAGGCATGTTGAGAAATGATGCCTCAATTGCCAGCTTGAACCTCTGTTTGAAAAGACTTGGCGCAAAAAATGCTCTGTTCTACCTTTATCGCCATACCGCAACGGTCTCCTTTTCTATTCTAGAGTTACCTCTGTGAAGGGTTTAGCGTTTACTGCCTTACCACTCGCAGTCTCTTTCCTCACCACGGTGGCCACAGTATCGGTCTCTATAGATTATTTTGGCTCTAGCGGTGGCAGTCCTATCGGTTACCACCATACCGCAGGCAGTGGGTCCACTCACCGCGGTAGCGCGGTGAGACCGCCTGCAGCTGGGTCTGGCAATTACCACCCTATCGTGGCCATTCAAGAGACTGACCATGGTGGCTATGGTATGACCGCTAGCGATCTAGCTGATGGTTACCGCCCTACCGTGGGGTGGCCTATCGGCCCCCACGGTAGTGCAGTAAGACCGTCAGTGGTCCCTCTGACCGGTCACCGCCACACTGTGGTCATGTCCGATGACTGCAGTAGTAGCATGGTGGTGTCTTTGGTGGTAAGGCGGATGATCTTAGAGGAATTTTCAGTGAGCTCGGATGAGCTCACCACTATACCGCAGGGCGACTCGGGTAGTGTAGCGGTAGCGTGGGTATGGTCGGTGTGAGCTCGGACGAGCTCACCGCTATACCGCTAGTTGGTCGATCGAACTCAGCGGTAGAGCGGTAAGAGCTTAGATGAGCTTAGTTGACTTACCACCATATCGTGAGCTGGTCGGATGAGCTCAGCGATAATGTGGTAAAGACTGTGGGGAGCTCGGATGAGCTTGTTGACTAGTTTGACCGAGTTGGAATCGGTGTCAGAATCGATTAGCGAATGGAATGTGGACACGTGGCTCAATGTCAAAGCGATAATTGGCTAGAAGCCAAAGTTGTAGCAGCAGTAATTGCAGGTCAGCTCAGGGTGGCGAACAAGACCCGATTTGGGTAAAGAAGTTATGGCCTGGGTGGCTCAATGTAGGAAGATCGGTATGGGCATATTTTTTGGTGCGATTGGATCAGACATGATTGAACCTGGTGATTAGTGGTGGTCTGATAGAATTAAATGGAACGTCTGACTTAAGGAAGTCGAGGACATATTGCATGGATGGTTTTTTGAGTTCAAACTATATGTTAGAGATAACATTGTAATAGTGAGATAATTCGAGAGTGACTGTTGTGAGCTGATCAGAGAAGACTGTAATTTTGTATGTAACTATATTGTTACTGTAATACGAATTGTCTGGACTTAGTGTGGTTGGTTTTTTACTGGAAAAGGTTTTCCCACATATATCTTGTGTCAATCTGTGAATGCTAATTTTTGTTATCTATTTACATGCATGTATTCATCTCAAGTAGTTTTAGAATGCTATTGAAACTAGTTTATGGTCTTCTCCTTTGTTGTACTAGTGTTAATGGAATGTATTCCGCACTGTTGGGTCTCTAGATCCATGCCTGTTTTTCCCTTCAAGTGGTATCAGAGCTTGGCCAGTTGTGTTATCCTTGTAGGAAAGATTAGTTTTTTGTGCTAATACTATTTCAGTGAGAGTCTTTCATTTTTAGAACTTGTTTCTATTTGAGATGGCGAGTACATCTGGTAGAGTAGACATTGAAAAATTCAATGGCAGTAACTTTGAGTTATGGAAACTCAAGATAGAAGACTTGCTTGTGGATAGAGACCTCTGGATTGCAGTGTCTAGAACTAAGCCACAAAGTACAATGCAAGAAGCTTGGGATCTTGCCGATAGAAAAGCAAGAGGTTTGATAAGACTGAGTCTAGCTGATTCTGTACTCCTAAACGTCCATGAGGAGTAGTCTACATCTTCATTGTGGAAGAAGCTTGGTAATATTTATTAGGGAAAGTCTTTGGTAAATAAGTTATTCTTGAAGAAGAAGCTGTACTCCCTGAAGATGGATGAAGGTTCATCTATTGCAGACCATCTGAACTTGTTTAATATGAGTATTACTTAGTTGGATTTTGTAGGTGTAAAAATAGAGGAGGAGGATCATTGCATGCTCATGTTGTGTTTGTTACCTAACAATTGGGACCATCTTGTGATGGCCATTGGAAGCACTATTGTTGCTTTCAAGATGGAAGACGTTGTCACCTCATTGCTATTTGAAGAGATGCAAAGGAAGTCTTTAGAGATGGCCAAAGAGGCTCTTGTTGTTTGAGGTAGATCAAAGGAGAAAGGAAAGAAGAAGGACAAGAAGTAAAAATCCAAATATGCAGGGAGATCAAAGTCTCCTGGTAAAAAGTTCAAGGTGAGATGCTGGAACTGTGGGCAACCTGGACATATCCAGAAGGACTGCAAGGAGAAGAAGAAGAAGAATGCTTCTAACAAATAATATTCTCAAAGTGATGCAGACACCTTCATTGCAGTAGCCTTGATAACTCAGGTATCTGATGATGTCTGGTTCGTTGACTTAGGTGCTTCTTTTCACATGATGTCCAATAGAGAATGATTCTTGAAATATGAGAATTATGATGGTGGAAAGGTGTACGTGGCAATTGATTCAACGTTGGAGATAGTTGGCAAAGGAAGAGTCAGAATTCAGTTTCCTGACGGGAGAGTCAAAGGTATTGGTGGCATACTTCACATACCAGGTCTGGCTCAAAATCTTCTCTCTGTCAATAAGTTAAATGATGCTGGTGTAGAAGTTTATTTTTCAAGTAAGAGATGTAAAATGGCTAGAGGTGCAATGGTGTTGGCTAAGGGTGTTCGTACTGGCACTCTGTACAAGCTAGATGCACGACCTGTTCTTTGCAATAGTGCCTCTCTAAAGCCATGCAATGTTGCACCTATAGAGAAAGATGAAGACACTTCTCTGGCTGCAAATGCTAAGGAGGTAAAAATCCCAGCTAAGAAGACTATGATGTGGCATCATTGACTTGGTCACATTGGTGAGAAAGGTTTAAAAACCTTGAAGAATAAAAATCTTGTAGAAGGGCTTGATGATTGTAACCTTGAGTTCAACTTTTGCGAACATTGTATCTATGGAAAACAACACTATGTTTCATTTTATTCTAGTCCTCACAAATCTTCTGGTATACTGCATTATGTTCATTATGATGTGTTTGGTCTAGTTAATGTTCCTTCATTATCAAAGTCTAGATATTATGTTTCTTTTATTGATGACTGTTCGAGAAGGGTATTTGTATACTTTATTAAAAGTAAATCAGAAGTGTTCAGTTGGTTTAAATAATTTAAATCTTTGGTTGAGAATCAGACTGGAAGGAATTTCAAATGTTTGAGGATGGACAATGGTGGTGAATTTTGTTTTGCAGATTTTGAAAGGTATTGCACTGATCATGGAATTAAAAGGCACAAGACAACGCCTTACACTCCATAGAAAAATGGATTTTCTGAAAGGTTAAACATGACACTGATGTAAAAGGCAAGGAGTATGCTGAGCGGTGTTGGTCTGGAGTAGAAGTTCTAGGCTAAAGCTGTGGCTACAACATGTTATCTATTAAATAGATCTCCTTGTTCAGCTCTTGTTGACAAGACACCTTTGGAAGCATGGTCTGGTAAGAAGCCCTCTCTAAGGCATGTCCGTGTGTTTGGCTGTGAGGCATATATTTATGTGCCAAATGAAAAGAGATCTAAATTGGATAACAAGGTTGTCAAATGTATTCTCATCAGCTATGGAGTTGGTGTGAAAGGATACAAGATTTGGAACCCTGTTATTGAGAAGGTTTTGTATAGGAGAAGCGTGATATTTCATGAACTAAAACCTTTAGTAAGTGATCAATAGCTTGGGACAAATCAGAGTGACAAGAAGAAGGATGCAATTGAAATTCCCCAAAATCCAGAAAGGGAAGAGTTGCATGGTGTACCTAAGAATGAGGAGAGCTCAAGCAACTCTAGAAGTTCTGATGATGAAGAACAACCTCAGCCTGTAAGAATATCTACACGAGAAAAAAGACAACTTGATAGGTATAGTTTCTCTATGTTATATTCAAACTGTGCCTATGCTTTAATTACCTGCACTGATGAACCTAAGACTGTTAAAGAAGCAATCAACATGGATGATTCAAATTCTTGGCTAGAAGCCATGAATGAAGAAATGGATTCTTTGAAAAAGAATGATACCTGGAACTTGGTACCACTTCCAAAAGGGCAAAATCCTGTTGGCTGTAAGTGGATATTCAAAAGGAAGATAGGTCTTGATGGCAGTGTTGAGAAGTATAAGGCTATACTGGTTGCAAAGGGATTTTCTCAAATTGAGGGAATTGATTATGGAGAGATTTTTCCCCCTGTAGAAAAGTTGACATCCATTAGATTTATGTTATCATTAGCTGTTGTGTTTGATTTTGAAATAGAGCAGATGGATGTGAAGACAATGTTTCTCCATGGTGAGCTGGAAGAAGAAATCTACATGTCCCAGCCTGAGTATTTTTTTGAAAGAAGTAAACAAAATTTGGTTTGCAAGTTGAATAAATCTCTCTATGGTTTAAAACAATCTCCTAGAATGTGGTACCAAAAATTTGACACGTTTGTGTTGTCAATTGGATTTGTGAGATCAAAATCTGATCATTGCATTTATTATAAATTTGAGAATGATTGTGTGCTTGTTATTACCCTGTATGTAGATGATATGTTATTCATTGGAAATAGCAAGACTATGATTTCTGATGTTAAATCTCAGTTGTCTGCAAAGTTTGAAATGAAAGATCTTGGTGTAGCTAGGTACATTCTTGGAATGGAGATTACCAAGGACAGAACAAGCAGAAAGCTTTGGGTTAGTTAGAGTAAGTATGTGAAGACAGTTCTGGAGAGGTTTAGCATGAATGACTGCAAGCAGCTTATTGTTCCAATCATGCATGGAACTAAGCTGTTTGTTGAAGACTGTCCTAAATATGCTACAAAGATGGAAGACATGACCAGTGTGCCTTATGCAAGTGTTGTTGGCAGTTTGATGTATGCTATGGTCTGTACAAGACCAAACATTTCCCAACCAGTGGGAGTTCTAAGCTAATTTATGGCAAATCTGGGAAGATCACATTGGGATGCTGTGAAGAGAGTATTCAGGTATTTGAAGGGGAATTCAGATTATGCACTGTGTTACCATGGAAACTTGGTTGCATCATAGAGGACTCTCAACATTCGTGGGTATGTTGATTCAGATTGGGCAGGGGACATTAACAGCAGGCGATCCACTAGTGGATACACTTTCATGCTTAATAGTGGAGCAATCAGCTGGATGAGCAAGCGACAGGTTGTAGTTGCTTTATCCACGATAAAGGTAGAGTACATGGATGTAACTCATGCCTGCAAGGAAGCGGTTTGGTTAAACCATTTGTGTTCAGACATTGGATTTAATGTTGGGCATATTTCAATCTGATGTGACAGTCAGAGTGCCATTTGTTTGACAAAGAATCTGACCTTTCATGCCAGGACCAAGCACATTGATGTGCAATATCATTTCGTAAGGGATATAGTCGAAGATGGCAAGGTTAGTCTGGAAAAGGTGGACACTTTGAAGAACATTACAGATGCTTTGACAAAGCCAGTTAGCACAAACAAGTTTAGATGGTGCGCATAGTCGATGGGCCTTGGGGCCTATGACAGACAGTAATTTTTCAGAGTATGGAGGAAGCTAGGAATCTTCATCAAGTGGGAGCTTGTTGAGATACGATGCCTCAATTTTCAGTTTGAACCTCTGTCAGAAAACACTTGGTGTGAAAAATGCTTTGTTCTACCTTTACCGCCATACCATAGCGGTCTCCTTTTCTGTTCCGGTGGTATTGTGGTGAAGGGTTTAGCATTTATCGCCTTACCACTCGCAGCCACTTTCCTCACCGCGGTGGCCATGATATCAGTCTCTACGGCTTATTCTGGCTCTGGCGGTGGTAGTCCTATCAGTTACCGCCATACCATAGGTGGTGGGTCCACTCACTGCAGTAGCACGGTGAGACCGCCTATGGCTGGGTCTAGTGGTTACCACCCTACCATGGCCAGTCAAAAGACTTACCGCGGTGGTTGTGGAATGACTGTCAGCGGTCTGGCTGATGGTTACCACCCTACCGCGGGGTGGCCTGTCGGTCCCCGCGATAGCGCAATAAGACCATCAGCGGTCCTTCTAACCAGTCACCACCACACCGCGGTCATGTCTGATGACTGTAGCGATAGCGCAGTGGTGTCTTTGGTGGCGAGGCGGATGGGCTTGAAGGAATTGTCGGTGAGCTCGGATGAGCTCACCACTATACCGAAGGGTGACTCAGGTAGTGAAACGGTAGCAAGGGTATGGTCGGTGTGAGTTCGGACGAGCTCACCGCCATACCACGAGGTGGTCGATCGAGCTCGGTGGTAGAGCGATAAGAGATCAGATGATCTTGGTTGACTTATCACCATATTATGAGCTAGTCAGATGAGCTTGGCGGTACCACAGTAAAGACTATGGGGAGCTTAGATGAGCTTGTTGACTGGTTTGTCCAAGTTGGACTCAGTGTCAGAAGTGGTTAGCGAATACAATGTGGACATGTGGCTCAATGTCAAAGTGATAATTGGCTAGAGGCCAAATTCATAATAGCAGTAATTGTAGGTTAGCTCAGGATGGCGAACAAGACCTGATTTGGGTAAAGAAGTTATGGCCTAGGTGGCTCAATGCAGGAAGAATGGTATGGGCAGATTTTTTGGTGTGATTGGATCAAACATGATTGTACTTGGTGATTGGTGGTGGTCTGATAGAATTAAATGCAACATTTGACTTAAGGAAGTCAAGGACATATTGCATGGATGATTTTTTGAGTTCAAACTATATGTTAGAGATAACATTGTAACAGTGAGATAATTCGAGAGTGACTATTGTGAGCTGATTAGAGAAGACTGTAATTTTGTATGTAACTATTTTGTTACTATAATACAAATTGTCTGGACTTAGTGTGGTGGGTTTTTTATTTGAAAAGGTTTTCCCACGTATATCTTGTGTCAATCTATGAATGCTAGTTTCTATTATCTATTTTACATGCATGTATTCATCTAAAGTAGTTTTAGAATGCTATTGAAACAAGTTTATGCTCGTCTCCTCTATTGTATTAGTGTTAAGGGAATGTATTCCACACTATTGGGTCTCTAGATCCATGCTTGCTTTTCCCTTCAAGGAAAACCCCCATTTATTAAAAATCAACAAGTTTCTCCCCTCTTGTGTGTTTGTGTTTGCAGATTTAGGTTGAAGATGTGAAGATCATTTGAAGTGAAAATTTACAAAGTTGTGCAGTTGCATTGCCAAGTTATCATCTTCTCGGAAACTCGCCTATAGGCTAGATCTGGAAGTTTCAGGACCTGAGATCCAAGAAGAAGGAAGTGTAGAAATTGGACCTCAGGATCACATTTAGATATTTCAAAAATTCTAGACAGGACTAAGTTGCCACCTAGGGAATCTTAGTCCTCTCGAGGGTATTTTTCAAAGATTCTTTTAGATCCAGTTCTGGCATTCGAAAATTCTGAATCTTTCCCAAAAAATAGTAGCGAGACTAAGACAATTTAGTAAGGGTGTCTTAGTCCTTCCTAACACATTTTGAAAGCTTCTTTGCATCTCCAAAATCCTCATTACATTTCCAAACTTCCCAGGAACACATATCTTAACTTTTTGTTGCATAATTTGATCACTTGCATTCATCATTAGGCTTACATTACTAGGTTTTGTGAGTTGAATGTTAAGTTATCTTTTCCAAGATTTTTCTTGCTGGTGAACCCTTCAAAGCCTAAAAGAACCCCTCCTACGTCTTCCTTGTTAAGAATTGACTCACCCTTTGGGGTTGATAGTCAAAAAAATTTGGGATTCCTTGGACATAATTCAATGACCTAAGGACAATAGTGGGCATAATCCCCAGACCTATTTTCTTAATGGTTCAGTTAGAATAGGACATAGGTGTGTGTTGACACCATGAAGGTTTCTGGAGGTAGCCTTAAGGATATCACCATCGATTCCCACCCACATTCTAGAGTCATGTAGGTGTCCCATATGAATAGAAAACAAATTTATCACTAGAAAGAACTGTAAGAAAGGGGAACCAACTGTGTTCAAGGCCCCATGTCACGAAGATCAAAGAGCAGAAGGCTTCCCTAACTTACCTCCCTATAAAGGAATGTTTCAAATGAGGGATGAGAATGATGAGGATTATACGGTCCTTCATTCACTCTTCAAACCTAAACTATAATCTAGGCTAGGCAAGCTAACTTGTCGGAGTCAATTTGGTGCCTTAGACAACTCTCTATCTGAGGATGGAAACATAGTTATGGGATGTCAGCACGGCGTGCTGGCGTCCCTCAGTCATGTTGGCATCTATACAGAAAAACAATAGTGGATATAGTAAAATTACAAAAAAGACCTACTAATAGCCTAGCTGGCTCAATCTAGATGGTAAAAGTAGGATGAGAAAGTATACAAAGTAGATACTAAAATGATAAAGAAAGTAGACTAGGACTAGGATGACAAAGATAATCTTAGAAAGATGCTCGTTTTCCAGTTAGCTCTGCATGTTCTCTCACCTTCACACAAGAAAGAAGATCAATTTTGGGGGGTTGTAGAGGGCTCTACCTCAGTCAAACCCCGTTTCGGTGTTTCCACCTCCATGAACAACCAAGATAGAAATGATAGAGAAATATATGATAAAGGAGAAAAATAAAGTAGAGAACGCAATAAACACTACAAAACAACGAAGTGCTACTCAACCAAATCATAAAGGAGAGGAGTGAAAATGTTGCCACCTCCACCAAGAACTCACTAGACAATGATGGAGAAAGAGAGATTGAACGATCAGCACAACCTCAATTGTGGTGAAAGGAGGTGTTACAAAACCTCAAGCCCCTATTGCAATGGCTTGTTCCACACTTGCTCTATGGAGTTGATGGAGTGTTGTTGTTGCTGCTATGAAGTTCCAAAGTCCTACTTGAAGTGATGGAAGTGAGGTGAATGCTTGAAGATTTCCAAAAGAGGTACCAAAGAGATGAGTTGCATGAAGAATGAATCTTGTTGAAGGTGAGGTGAGGAGAATAAGGCATTTTCTGGTCATTTGGTTGAAGAGGGAGATTAAAATTCATTCCCAATAGGAAGTGTAATGCCTCTGCCAACTTTAGACATGAGAATGCATCAGGGAAGTAAGTGCACTATGTAGACATTCACACACCATGTGGGTGTCTCTAATAGTTATTCTTCTATCGACACAAAAGATGAATGCCAAGTGGAATGAAGGCAGCTTGTTGATGTCGAATTTCACCTTTGGATTTGGTTTTCTAAGGTGAGGAAGTGTAAAAAGGGAATTTGCATAAGGGGTGCAAATTTGTTCCTATACATTTTCCCCCCACTTTAGTAAGCACAAATATTGATGAGTGCTTCAGTAATGTAGATCAAAAAGGTAGTAGGGTTAGAAATGTATACTTGAATCATCGAGGAAGGAGACCACGAACTAGCGAGCTCGAAAGCACAAGCTAGAACAAAAGAATCCAGAGGCCCGCAGAACCATGAAGCTATAGAATGAAAGTGCTTTACAGGCCCATAGACCTGCAAGGAGGTGACCCCAAAGATCTCTCACATGAAGGAAGCCTTGAGAAGTAAGTGCCTCATAGGTCCGTAGACCTACAAGGAAGGTATCCTCCAAGATCTCTCACATGAAGGAAATCAAGAAAAGTTCCCTACAGACCTATAGACCTACAAGGAAGGTATCCTCTAAGATCTCTCACATGAAGGAAATTGAGAAAAGCACCCTACAAACCCACAAACCTATAGGGAAGTTATCCTTCAAGATCTCTCACATGAATAGAACTTAGAAAAGCACCCTATAGACCTGAAAACCTATAGGGAAGGTATCTTCCAAGATCTCTCACATGAAGGAGGTTGAGAAAAGTCCCTATAGACTCACAGACCTATAGGGGAGCGACCCCAAAGATCTCTCGCATGGAGGAAGCTCAAAGAAAGCACCCTACAAGCACATATACCTATAGGGAGATATCCCCCAAGATATCTCAAATGGAGGAAACCGAAGGAAGGGGAATCCACAGAGTCAAGAAGTGGCTTCATAGGCACACCTACAAAGTGACATGTTTACCCATAGATAGAACATGTCAAAAAGCGTCCACGCAGGAAAGTAAGCAGACCATCATGTAGACCTATACACAAGTTGGAAAACTTTCAAAGGGGTCCCTCAGGAACCTGATGTGAAGAGGAGCTCCACTTAAGGGATGTTTTGTTTGTTTAAAAGTATAAGAAGGACGCTATTTTTCAAATTGATTCATCATTAAGAAGTCCTTTCAAAAGATCTTCACTTCATCAAGGAATTTGAAGGGAAAAAAAATCTCCCCTCGCAAGGGGAAGGTCAAAGCGGTTCCCACCTTAGAGGAAGGTTCTCAAGTTATTTCTTTACGAACCCATGATGAAGGAAACATGTTCCATAAGGGTCCTAGTCATGAATACTATTTTGAAAAGAATGTTCATGAGGACTTTTGAGAAAATATTTATTGGAAAACAATTCATTTTCTAAAAATCAAAGCATTATAGAGATGGCATTTTCTCACATGAGAGGAACAACTCAAG
Source organism: Sequoiadendron giganteum (assembly GCA_007115665.2). Taxonomy (NCBI): domain Eukaryota; kingdom Viridiplantae; phylum Streptophyta; class Pinopsida; order Cupressales; family Cupressaceae; genus Sequoiadendron; species Sequoiadendron giganteum. The sequence goes on from CM021100.1 coordinate 324,631,043, forward strand.
CAAAGAAGAAAGAAAGAAAAACAAAGAGCTAAAGAGAAATAATCACAAATAGAGGATATAGGGGGATCTAGTTTTGTGGGGTTAGATTTTCTCATGCATTTATAAATAATAGGTAACCACAATGCAAGGAAAAATATCATCAATCCCCACCAAAACAAGAAGAATGCATGAAATATAAAGTAAAAATAAAAAATTGGGTCAACATGGAAGGGAATCCTAAATGCCCCCAATGCTTTGCATCATCCTTAATTTTCTGAAAGTCAAGTTATAAACATGGAAGAATGATGAAATAGATATAAGAAGGTTTATGACACAAAAATCACTCTTGTATCCAAGCACCAACAAGGATGACAAGGGTCATCCAGGAACACATAGCACAATCACGGGGGAATACATCACAACACACAAACATATCTAATGTAAAGATAAAGAAGGGGCCTCCCCCTAACACTGATCGACCAAGAGGTCATCCACTTCCCACTCTAGATCATAGTAGGTGGAAGGAGGATGAGCCTGTAGTGGTGGAATATTAAGGGGAGGAGCTTCCGACCCTCCCCTAACAAGGGCTAAGGAAGAGGGCCCTACAAGGTCCCCTCAACTAAGCTCTTGTGGAGCTAGGGTCAACGACTTTGTGAAGATCACTGAAAAGGCCAAAACTTCATCTAGAGAGTTAAACATGCACTTTACTAGAGTTCCATGTTTTACCTCATTAGATGGAGAGTGTTGTGCTCGAGATTCACCACTTGGCTCACAAAGTGATTCGAGAGTGGTGATGAACTCGAGGCAAGATGAGATTGGTTCTATTACTAGGATGAAAAAAGTCAGCATAGGACCACCCTTTGGAGAGGGTGGCTACCTCTCACATCCTCCATTGTTGGAAGGACCAACCTATACCTTCTACTCCATTGGGGGGTATGAACTCCCTACAGATGTGGCAAGATCTGCAAAGGAAGAGGAGGAGAAAAAAACAAAAGATACCAACAAAGTGTTTGGCATATCTATAGATTTCAAAAATGGTGGAATGTCTAGAAGGGACATAAACAAGGGCGGCTCTGTTGAAGGAGTGATAAAAAAATGTACCTTTCTGGGGTCAAGCACACTCATAGTGGGAGTTTGAGCAAGACTAAACTAGTTTGAATGAAAGCAGGAGAAAGGAGAGGGGAAGACACAACAAGAGGCCCTAACACAGGGGTGGCCATCTCCTCATCCTTCTTCTACAAAGTAGCCTACTTAGCCATGATAACCTTTCTCCAATGATTACACTCGTGCACAAGGTAATTTATTTGACTCTTTGAGCTATAGGATAGAGGCTACAAAGGAACCAAAGACTCTTGCTCAGCCATGAAAGTGTGCACTATAACCATTTTCGGTGGAAGAACAGACGCCTGGATGGGAGCAAGAGGGATAGTTTGAGAAGTAGCAGGGGGAGTTGACTCAAGTGCTTCAACAACGGGCATCTTCCTATTTACTAATTTGGGAGAAAAAGTGGTGGGAGGCCATAGAGAAAATTCTCTCTGAGAGCCTTTCTTTCTGTTGTACAAATAGAACCAAGGACCAGGGGGCTCAATAGAGAGATCTGATATCTTGATCTTGGGTTTACACAAAGCATGCACCATCGAAATTAGCAGGTAAAGCCTAGGCTTACTCATCCAATACTCCTCCCAAGAAAGGGGAGTGGACAAGGCAACTCGAGAAGGGGAAAGATTCTCCAAGTTCCCTTTCGGGAAGAGGAGGTAGCTTGTTGCTATGCTATAGGAAGGGTCAGTTTTGGCTACCCCTTACCCTCGATCTTATACTTTATGTAATTCTTATAAATTAGGTCTATCCTTAGAGGAAGCAAACCAACCAGGGTAGGCCAAAAGTGATCCGATGAATATCCCCCATGGGACACTAGAGGTTGTTATCTAGTGTCATGCACTATGTGCATGACACCTTCATGGGAAAAATTTAAACATTTATGAACTACAAAGGTGATCCCATTCATGGAAGCTAGCCAAGGTATGCCTAGCTTCAACCTAAACAAATATGATTTTGGAATAACATCAAAAACCGTGTCAATGGCCCTAGGTCCAACTAGGATCAACAAAGTTATCAAGCCATATGGTTTGAGATAGAGACCATCATGTGTCTAGATGGTGGATTTTGTTTCTTCATACTCCTTCCTCTATAATTAATTCAATAATAATGTTTCTTCTGTAATAACATTCACACAACTCACGGAGTCAACCAAAACCCCCGTCACAATGTTGCCATTCAGGCGAGCAGTAATTTAGAGGGGAGAAGGCTTATTGGTCATAGGTATATGTTTCAAGGTGAATTTCACATCCAACAATCTGGTCATAGGTTGTTTAGTGGGAGTAACTGTGACCATGTTGACAAAGACCTCAGGTTGAGTGATAGAATACGAGGGATCGATAATCATGCTTGTAGAATGCAATAGAAACAAGTCTGTGTATATCTGCAACTCACTATTCACTTTTTCCATTGATTTATCTATATTTTATTTGCTTCCATCAAGACAAATAGTACCATCCTCAATCGGATCCTGTATCTCATGACATAGGTGCATACAATGTTTAGTATCATGTTCGTTGACCCGTTGGTATTGAAAATAGGTACTTGCATCATACCAACTAGGGTAAGGTTCCTTAAGAGGCTTAGGATTCTGCAAGGTTATGATCTTATCCTTCAACAACTTTTGCAAGATGGAGGAATAGGATTTTGTCAACTTTATGAACTTTTAGTTGCATTTGAGGCCGCTATCATCCACAGTGGCTACTACATTTGCAATAGCCTTACCTTTCCCAAAGATTGATACAATGGATCTTCCTTCAAAACAAAAGCATGAGGAGGATCCCCCGAACTGAACTACTCTTTGTTGATACTCCCATATAGTGTTGCACACAAATGCATGAAAGAAGGGTACTTCATAAGGGAAACTTCTCTTTCCAAGGTCTTTGCACATTTCTTATGAATACCTTCTACACATCTGAATTGGGTAGTAGGTACGATATTTTTGATAAGAGTGCTTCATATCATGTGATGAAGTCACTAATCTTTTCATTATCTCCTTTTTTGCATCAGACGAGATCCAAAAAGGTCATCTTCAATTCGATGTTGGCTTGAAACTATCGAAGAAACTAGTTCACTAGTTGATTGAATGAGAAAATGGAATTATCACGCAAGGAATAGTACCATTCAAGCATTGTATCCTTGAGAGATTGGGGAAATAGTTTTTCCATCAACACGTCATGATGGAAGAAATATGTGAACAGGGCATTAAAGGTAGAAACATGTGTCTTTAGATCCCCTTTGACGCCATACTTTTTAAACTCTGGGATCTTCATTCCTTTTGGGAAGGGAGTGTTTAAAATTGCTACCAACAGTGGGCTATGTAAGAAGAGGGGTTGGAAGATAGGTTGGGTAGAGGCTTGGGAGAGACCTATCAACTGGCTCAGCATCTTACCCATATTTTGAAGGAGAGTATTCAAAATAGGGTCATTAGATGACATACATGACCAAAAATACCTCCTCCAGAACCACCACCAGAGCCACCTTTGGAACCACTATCGGAGCCACCTCCATGAGTAGGGCCTTCAATGGAGGCACCTTTTCTTTAAAAGCCACCACCATGACCTCCACTATGACCATTTCCACCAGTGCCACCCCCACCACTGAAGCCACCACCACTACCAAAGCCTTCATCACTCATCTTGCCAAAACCTGCACTACTAGAGGCAATAGGAGGTGTAAAGCTAAAACCCAAGGGGATCCTATTCACTTTGATAATTTTGGATCTTTCAGAGGCAACAGGGATGTTGATCGAAGGGACCATGTCAGTCATGTATATAGACATGGGTGGCATTAATATTCCTAACTGTCTCTCATGTTCTTCAAAAGTGGCCCCTTGTATAATATTAGCATTATTCGAAAGGGCACATGCTTCGGCTAGACTAGAGAGCCTAGCCAGGAGTTCTATGCTTTCTTGATCTTTTCCCACCATATACTTTAGTTCGCTAATAACTCGAGTGGCCCTAGCTAACTTTGGGTTTCTTTCTAGGTGATTCTCTAAGTCACCCAACCCTTTGTTAAGGGCAAAGACATGTTCTAAAGGAATATGAACAACCTCATGCTCATCTACCGATACATGTTTTTCCTTTTTTGACCTATTTTTCATAAATTGACCGTAACATTCACATACAATGCTAAAATTGGGAAAATGAGATATCATCAGAAAGCTATTTCTAAGAGCTTTCTAGTGCTGTAGGTTTTGTTATGAAGTTTTGCTACTGGTTCATGTTATTCTTAGTCAAATTCAAATCTTCATTTTGCACTTTCGAGCTCACAACATTTTTCTTGTATCTTGGATTTTCATGACTCCGGTGGTGTTGGAAATATATTTCAGAGCTCTTCAAATCTATTCATGAACCTTTTTGATAATCTTCCGTTGGTATATTTTATTCATTATTTTGTGTTTTCACATTCTTCTTAATTCATTGGATGTCTTGGCACCTAAAAAGGATCTATTTATGTGAGATGACATCATATGATCTGCTTTATATGTACCAAGGTTATTAGTCTCTATTTTTTTCATTTGAGTAAGTAGCATGGGTTTTTTTGTCCATCCTTTTGTGATCAACTTAGACAGGGATAATTACGAGTCTTGGCGAAATGGAATTCTAACACATCTTAGGTGCATTGATATTTTTTCTTATTTATATGGACTCATAACTACACCAGACACTCTAGGGAGTTTATTAGCATGGGGCATCATCCAAGATCATATTGTAGGGGTTATATGTTCTAGTGCTGATTTTCACACTATGTGTGCTCTATCAAACATTGAATGTCCCCACACAGTTTGGACATGAATTTGGGAGATCCATGGAGACCCTCATATCTATCCATACCTAGAGGATCCTACTATAGATTATCTCATCCCCCTTGTAGATGTAGATTCCATACCCTTTGATGATGATACTTTAGAGGAGCTTGAGTATATCATAGGTCTTGCATGTTCTGATGGTTCAAAGACTTTTCTTGACATTCCCACTCTATAGATTGAGACTTCATCAACATCATTTATTGCTCTTGATTAGTTCGAAAACACCAAATCTTTGGCCCCTATTGGTTCAGTGCAACAAGAAATCCATCATCTTCTAGACATAGCTACTTGGAATTTGTATCTAGAAGACATATCATCCTTGTTTATGGAGTCTTATATTGTAGATTTGGAGGATTACTTTGAGGACATTCATCTCCTCTTTGTTGACAACCACATCAATGATGTTGGACCACCATATTCATTGCCTTTGTAGCTTGTTCTACATCAGCCTTCACAAGATATTGGATCGACATCATCACCTTCTGACATGTGTGGATACATGAGTAGTTTTTAGAGGAACATATCATTTGGATTTGGATTCCTGATTCACTCATTCTTTTAGATTGTCTTCTCCAATCACTAGTGGATATAATTCTTCCTAAGGGGAGAAATTTTTGGAGGCAATGGATCATATTTTATCTTCAGGCATTCATCATTGGTATGAGTGCTATTTATTTATGGGAGGATTCATATCCTCATTTTATCTCTCTTATCGATGGGAAATATATTGTACTTTTATGATAGAAGTAGTCCTTGGGGGGTCACATTGAGTCCTCCTATCCTTCTAGTACAGTCATGGTAGGAGGGCCCTCAAAGAGAACAACCCAAACCATGCAGCAAGAGTAACACAACAAAAGCAACATAGAATATGGAGGAAAATGCAGATACAAACATTCTTATTATCAAAAATCATGATTACAAATATCTGGCCACATCCGAGGTTACAGATTCGGTGCACAGGCCTGATTAAAATATGCTCAAAATACAGTGCTCAAACATGCGAGTGAAATTTGCAAAAATCAAACTCTCTATATATCTTATTCTAATGGATTTGAATTGGTTTCTATTCTAATGATCCAGTACAAGCTTTATATCATATCCGTGGGTCGAAAAACATCCACGTCGGCCAAAGATCACTACAATCTTTGATGAAGAATAATGTAACATGTGCAAGAATAGGTCGGCCTCAAATCTGAAATTCATCCATGGTAGATGCACATGATGAAGTGTGGACCTAAGTGTAAGGTCGGGGACACTCCATAGAACAAATCTAAACACATCGTGAGGATCCACAAGTCATGAGAAAGATTCGTGATCGATCCAACTAGCTGTTAGGTTTTGAAATTATTCCAGGGCTAGTCCCAAAAACTGTCACATACTCTGTATGCAATAACTTGTCGAAAAAAGATCCAATCGAGCTGAAAAATTGGAATACGACAGTTGAAAATATCCATGATGAAACCATAGGTACGCAAGATTTGGCGAGAAAGCATGAAGAAACACCAAATCTACGAACTCAAATAAGAACAAGAACTGAACAAAAACAAAAAAACTAAATGGAAATATTTTTTGGTTGATGCAAGATTTCCAAGAACCAAGGATGCTCCTGCATTACCTTCTTTCACTAGAGAAGTCATTTCTTTTTCTTTCTTTTGGAGAGTATTTTTTCCTATGTTGTTTTATCCTTTTCTCTAGTTATGAGAGATTCATTTATATGTATATGGGTACCTCACCAAGACTTGTATCTAGGACCCATCCATTCATCCACCATTGCATTCTACATTAAGATTTTATAGATTCTCCCTAAGTTGATCTTAAGGTGGGGGTGTTGGAGTAATCAGGATAATCACTTGATAATTCATTATTCATTAATTAATTATTAAGTCCCTTATTACTTTATTCACTTAAGCTAAACTTAGGAGTGCTTTTTTATTATTAGATTGGGCTATTTATTTAGGTCTAGTTGTCTTATTACATGAGCTTAAGACAATTGTCACAACCTAATGCAATCCTCATTTAGGTTTTGATTTTATTTTCTTTTATAAGCATGCATATTCATTGTAATTGTAGTGCCAAAAAAGTATCCCTTTTTCACACTTAATTTGGTAATAATTAATATTAAAATGAACCTAATGTTGCCTTGATTTAGTGTTGTAATGTGTTTTACACATTCACATTAAGTTTAGGGCCTTTCTAAACTAAATGGACTTAATTGTGCCTTATTTAGGGTGTTGTAAAGTGTATCTTTACACTTTCACACTAGTCTAGGGATTTATTAATTAATTGAGGTTAAGTGAACTTACTTGGCCCCTTTAATTCAAATCCAAGCCTAATTAATTGTAGATTCCAAGGGATAAATCTCAAAATTCATAAATGATATTACACAACACTTAGTTTTTGAAGGTGTGTGTCCTAGGTTAGTGACCTAGGACCCATTTTCCACCTGGTGAATGGGTCCTCACTAGTTCCTAGGACCCTATTTCCATATAAAATTTCACAATACCTGAAGTGTGTCCTAGCTAAGTTAGCTAGGACCCATTCGCCACATGAAAAATGGGTCCTCACTTAGACCTAGGACCACCCCTTGGAATATGGTTTTGGTGGTATTTTAATGATTTCAAATCCTAGATCTAATTTCATCTTGTGATATTTGAACTTTGGGATTTAATCTTAAGTTATGTATAAATATAAGGTTATTTCACATAGTTTCATCTAAGAAATCCTAGCAACTTTGAGTCAAGCATCCTAATATTTCACAAACGCATTATAAAGCCTTCAAGAGAAATTTCTATGATATTCAAGGGCAGATTACTTGAAGGATTATTGCAAAAATCAAAGATCATATCATCATGTCAAAGGCATAATGCATCATGCATGTTATTGAGCTAATGTGTTGATGTAGAATTGGAGATCATATTCAAGAATTGTTTCTAATCAAGTGTTGTGATCAAGATCTACATTATTTGAGGCCACTTCATGCAAGATTATTGATTTGTACTCTAAGGTTTCAATTGAGGATTGGTGAGTTGTTACATATTGTTATTCATTCATCATTCCTTATGCATTGTTTCATTTCAAGGTTTGATTACCAAAATGGGATTTGACCAAGAGAAAACCCTATTCCCTAACAAAAAAACATTTTTCTTCTCCCTTGATGTATGATTGCAAGTTTTATGTTGAAGATCAATTGGAAAAAAAAAGTTGTCAAAGTTGCAAAGTTGTCACCTTTCTTGAAAGATCATGGAAAGTGAGCTACATAATTTATTTTTGGGTTTATGATAGTTTCCGAATAGGATATGGAAGTGTAGACATTGAAGGACATAACTCAGAAATTGATTTTCTAAAACCCTAGCCAGGACCCATTTTCCATAGGGCAAATGAGTCCTCAGTGAGGCCCAAAAATGTTCTTTTTACAATTGGTACACATCATTTTACCCTCATAAAAATTTCCTTTTCACTAGTATATTAGTTAGGTTTATTTTTTGATATTCATTTATGCATTATAACCATCATAATTGAATGAAATAACTAGTGAAAGGAGAGGTTAACCATCTTGATTACATTTTGGTTTCCCCCTCTCCTTTTCCCTATGTTTCATTTTCATGAAACTTATCTTTTGAACATTGTAGTTTTTGATTTTGGAGTCCTTTTCATCTTAGATTTAGATATTGCATTCATTTACATTGAATTAGATCTCATTTAAAGTGTCTAGTTTGCATTCAAATTTGCATTTCATTAAGGGTTTTAGGATTAAATTGTTTGCATTCTTTAAATATGAAAAATACAAAAAAATTAGTCATATTGCATCATATTAAATTGCATTTGAAAAGTGAAAAAAAAATTGCATATCAAACTTGGCCTTCTAACACATCATTTTGTCACATTTTGTACTTAAATTACATATTGCATTCTATAGAAGATCAAACTAAAACTTAATGTAGCAAACCTGAATAAGAAAACCATTGGAAAATAACATGAAAATATGTAAAAATTGGTTTCAAAAACCTCATCTAGGACCCATAATTGTGGGAGGGGAAGATGTGTAAAATGGCCCCTTATTTTGATTCCTTAGGAAATGGCCTCCCTTGGTTTGCAAAGCTTAAGCATTGTAGGTATCTTCCTCTGGTTCATTATCTCCTTGCATGGGAAAATGGTATCATTCATCAATGGTTTCAAAAGCCATTGTTGTATCAACTAACCCAATACCTTTGTTAGTATTTCCTTGTGGTGGTTGGGAATCAACTTGCGCTATTTTGGCAACCTTTTCCATCTTAGGGCAATTAACCTCAGAATGTGAGGTAGTGTCATGTAGCCTAGGCCAATTCGTCATGAAATTTAAATCTCCAACATTAGTAGTATGCAACTTATCTTCATTAGACTGGTAGCTATGGGGAACTCCCCAATTGTTTGGTCTAGTATTCCACTACATGTTATTATTAGGACTCTAATTGTATCCCTTGTTCTGGTTTTGATAATTTTAGTTGGGGAAATTTTGACCTTGAAACTTCCTCTAATTTTGATTAGCATTCTAATTGGAATAATTGTTTTGACTGGAAAACCCTCCCTGATTCTGATTTTGGCTCTAAGGGGGGTTAAGTTTAAGTTGAGCCATCATATTAGTCACCTAAGATAAAGTCTTCTTCAAAGTTTCTAACTTTGTGGTAAGATGAGTGGTGCCTTCACTTTTTGTAGGATTTATAGATGATGAGTGAGTCAAAGGGTTAGATCCCCCAATGAGGTTATGTAGATTCAAAGCTTTCTGGGAGGAATCTAGAGTCCCCCCATTAACCCATGGTTGTGGGGATAGAGATTGTAACACTGCTAAAGGTCCATAAGTAGAGTGGGATATCCCTGGGACTAATTGAATATTAGGGATGGTTTAGGCATCAGAGGATATCCTAAGGGAGGAAAAACCCCTCTGAGACCACCTGATTGTGAACTTATCTGATGATGTAATTTAATAGCCAGGTGATACACCTTGGACAACGACTCAATGCCTGTCACAAGGTAAGTTCTCTGTAAAAACAAACCAATTAGTGGATTGATGGCCTTCAAGGATGCTTCAATGGAAATATTCTCAGCCACTAGGTAGGGATCTTGCAATTACTTATACATCCTTTAGAAATGAGTGTTAAATAGTGGAAATGGTTCATGTGGTTCCTTCCTAATTGTGGAAAACTAGTGATATAAGATAGCAAGGTCCACAGAAACCTCGAATTGATTAATAAAAGAATCTTCTAAGTTTGTCCAACTCAGGATGGATCTAGTAGGTAGGTTTAGGTACCAATTATAATTCATATCTCCCAGTGAATAGGGAAATAACCTACATGCAACATCATGATAAGCTGTTTGATCCCAAGTATAGGCATCTTTGAATTCCTATATACGTTCTTCAGCACTTCACGACTCTCCATGGCCATACCTAGGATATAATTTCTTGGGATTCTTAAGCATTTCATGAATACCACCAGGAATGGTTCCTATTGCTGAAGGGTTATTTTCAAAGAATGCCATGGGTGGCGGTGAATTTGGTTGTGCTAGTTGTGGTATTGGTGGAAATCTAGGTGGAGTGGGTGGTGGTATTAGAGTCCTATGGATTATGGGTATAATAGGTGTTCAGAGTTCAACTAATGGTTCTGGGTTGGTAACAAATCTGAGAACTATATCAATTTAACCTATCTGGTGAAAAGGACCCTATTCGCTCTAGTTTGTTTATCTGGGCCCTCCTTCAAGCACCAATTTTGTTGATGGCCAAATTTCCACAGCAACATGCAAGCAAGATGTAATCACCTTCTCATGAAAAAGACAAATAATTGTTAAATCAATCATCTTCCAAGGCCCTAGATGTTGGATCACAATGCTACTATTTCATTGAGTGGTCAATGCTATTATAATGTTCAAGGGGCCTACTGGTAAATAAATACAAACTGGATAGTACAAAATAACTTAACATTGGTGGGTTTAAATAAATAGTAAAAGATCAATTAAGGCTTTGATTCAGTAAAACATGAACACATATTTCTATAATTCAGACATGCAATTCTAACAATGAGCACCTTCCTAATTAACCAAACCGTAGAACAATTTTTTATATTAAATGATCCATACCATTGCATCCATTCACAGTAAAAATATAGATCACACAACCATTCATCATCACTTTTTTTTACTTTTTAAGAATAAATATCACAAGCTCATTACCAAAATCAACAAATCAACAAATACTATGAAACATCATTCATAGATAATGCAATAAAATGGTTTTAATTTTAGAGTCTTCTATTGATTCTCACCAAATAACAAACATTTATGCACAACAAGCACTGGCATACAAACAACCATTGTTTATCAACACCATCGTTGAACTAAAATAACTTCTGAAAATAAAACTACTTCTATTAAAACTATAAAAAAGTGTATGTATTTTGCATGAAAGCTATAAAATAATAGTGAAAACTAAAATTCTAATCTTCAGGGAGATAATTAGACTTCAATTAGATAAAATTTACAATGAGGAGATAATTCTATAATATAGACAAAAATAACATTAATCTCTCCTATCAAAAATCAAGATCCATAAATCTAGGGTCCAAATCCACAACTATAGGGACACTCAATTAACACCAAGTGTTTGTCTCTGTTGAAAACTGTAAGTGATGAAAAGGGATGCGACATGCTTCCTCCATCAAAAACTAACTGTGGGTTTTGATTATTTCCTCTGCTGGGCAGTATGAGTTATCTGTGACTTATCAAAATTGATCCCGAGTCGCCCATCTGCAAAAAAATTGTCATGACAATGTTGCTGCTCAAAAGAGATTAGTAAAAAAATTCTTTTATTTATCAGCCACATGATGATATTCATCATAATTCTAAAATTTTTATTTTAACACACCATCATCAGGTCCATCGACCCAGTCAACTTTGAAATTTGACTCTTAAAACCTCTTTTCCACTGCAACAATTTCTTCCCTCAACTGGCCAATGTCTGTGATTTTCCACATCATGTCACATGTAATATCTAGCAATCTTTCCATTAGAGTCAATTCAGTGGTGTCTCCTTCTTTCGTTAATTTATCAAGTCTCTCCTCCCAAGCATATTTTATTACCCCTAACGATTTGAGTCTTTGATTAGGAGGTAGAGTCGTATCCATGAGATTTGCAACAATGTTTTTAAATATACCTACATTTTCCCATATCTAATGAATAAATTTAAGCATATCTATCCTTGTTCAATGAGATTATGTGTTTTAAAAATAGATACATTAATAGACTCTGAAATATATTTGGAACTCTCATCACCCAAAATTTATGATTTGATCAACTCTTCTTCAAAAAAATTCTTAATTACTTTGAGCTTTCTCAAATAATGTTAGAGCTTCTCTTCATCTTCCAACCATTTCCTTATAGATTCTTCTATTATTTTAACCAAGTCCAAACTTGCATGATAATGTTTGAAACCTTCATCTAAATTCTTATCTATGTCAGACTTGAAAACATTAAACTAATTATCAAACTAGGTAGCCTTTTTCTTCATTTCAGTTAAATCTTCTATTTATTTTCTACTCATTAAAATAAGAGCTTCTGAAATTGTTGAGGGCTCTAACATAGAAGTAGATAACTCATTCAATAAATTCTTCACGTGTCCCAACTAAGCTTCAAGTTCATGTTTTTCCTGCTTATCTTTTATTAATATAGAGTTGGTGGTGGTGGCAACAATATCAATCAAATTCATTTGCTGATTTCTCGTATGCTTCCCCAAATTGACAATACTTATTTGATAATATTTAGGTTGCAATTCTCTGTCATCTTTATCAACAATCGAGGTGGCAATCTTAGCTATTATATCCCCTTCACCATTCAACTTTTTAGAATGGACAACACAGGCCTTCTTCTTGGGCTTCACCTTCTCAATTTCCTTTACCATGTCATCCCATACTACAAGTTGGGGATAAATTTGATGTCTCTTCTCCAAAATCAACTTGAGCCAAGCAGGAGCAACTAGCTGAGTAGTTACTTGTTGAGTACTAGGAGGAGTAGACGAAATTGCCACAGTGGCTTGTTGAGAAGAAGCCTTTTTTTGATCCTCGTGTACCTTCAACAACTATTCTTGTTCTATTCTGTCATTTTGAGCATTAATTTCTTCCTCTTTTTTAGCAACCTTTTCTTTGTTTCTTAATATCTACAATTATAGTTCCTTTTCCCTTTGTTCTTCCAAAAATTCCTTTTCTGTGTCAGCCTTTTTTAGTGCCTCAACTGCTTATCTTTCTTGCTAAGCCTATTTTTCAGCAACTTTCTTTTCCCGAGCTATCTCTTCTATCATTTTTCACTCTTCTTATTCTTCTTGAGCTAATTTCCTAGTAGATAACCTCTGGGCACTTTCCTGTAACTCCTCTTGTTCATTTTATATTAAAACCTCATTCATCTCTAATTGTTTGCTATGAAAACTTCCAACGTCAAATATGGTTCCTTCTTCACCTGGGTCTTCCTCAACCTTCTTCAAATACTCCTCCCATTTGGGTATTTCTCCCTCTTGAGATGGAGTTCTTTCGGAGTCTGAAGGGATGGGTGATTGTGTTACATCAGTTACCGGAGCCCTCTCCTTTTCAACAGTTGATGTTTCTAATGTTGATGGTGCAATAGCAAGGATTTCTTCAGCAATTTTTTCTCCTATGTATACCATGGCCAAAGGCGTGGCACCAAAAGCTGAAACAACTCTTGCAATAATTACCTCATATGTTATTTTAGCCTTCTTCAAGGCATCATCAATTTTTTGCAATGAAACCTCTTCTCCTCCTAATGTGGGTTGTTCTATGGTTGCATTTGTTGCTGCAAAACTTTTCTTCAATCTCTTGTATTGTTGTTTTATTTATGCAGAGGAAATATGTTCACTATCTGAACCTCTCTTCTTGGAAACTTGCACTCTTGGTTGTTTGAGGTGGAGGTTAAGACATTTCTCAATTCTCTCCACAACTGCTTGTGTCCTTGGTTGAATCTTGTTTACCTCATTCACCATCCAATCGATGGGATACAAGTCCTTTATGGATACTTCATCCATTCCATAATGAGGATCCAAAGTGATCCCATCATTAATGATATTATCTAGAATATTTATACTAACTTTAAAGTCCTTCATTTGGGAATTGTTAACATTTAATATCCTCTCTTTCTTACCTCAAATTCATGTTGCAAATTGGCCCAAAAATCCTCTAGTAGTGGCCTGTGAAGAGGAAATTGTGAAGCATAGAGACCATTCATTTTCCTCTTAGGATCAATGTTATTCTTTGAAGTGTGATGTTTATAGTTCAAATTCTTATGTTGATGTCTTGGCCACTATGGAAGAATTACAAGAATAAAATCCCAATTCCATGGAAAAATAATGGAAAATAGCTTTTGCCTGTGTAGAAAAAAATTGTTTTACTTTAGTTTCTTGATGGGGAAACTCCATCAAGATCCACTTGTCACTGCAACACCTAAGCAAATTGAATGGGTGATCTTCAAACCTAAACAATCTAATATAAGTAGACTTGGGGTATTGGATAAACCAATAACCGCAAGGCTCAATGAATTCCATTGCCTCTCGAGATAATTTAAAACCAACATCACCTGTTAGTTGATTAATAACTGCATACAAAAATACATAATTAACACTTTTGAAATAATGCTCTACTTCCTTTAGCTCTAATTGACCATAATATTCCCACACTTTCTTCTGATTTGGGCCACTATCCATAGACCCTGTTGTATTCAACCTTGGGAGCTGAACCATTCTTGTAGCACAATAAATGACATATGAATTCATATAAAATGTCTTGGTTTCAGCCACTTTTAACAATTGGTTGTGAATATTGTTTAAAATAATATGTGCCCAATCTAGATGTTTTTTTCTATCAAGAAAAAGTTGAATAAAAGGGAACATCCAATTTTCAAAGCTACTAGAATCCTTCTTCCCCAACACTCGTCACAACAATGTGATTATGTCACCAACCTCACCTAAGAATTCAAATGTCTTAAACTTAGGTGATAATTTTTTCACTGACTTCTTCTATGTTTTTAACCACCTCTTATTCAATAGTGCTTTATTCACTTCCTTATCTTATGTCCAACATGCAAGTGCTTCATCTTCTAACATGATCTTTGGGTTAGGATGAGAAGGTGGATCAAAGATCAACCTAATCATTGCAGGAGTTAATTCAATAATTACATTTCCTTTTGCATCAATGCACTACCTTTGAGTTGGGTTGTAGGTCTATGCAATAGTTAGGATGAACTCAAGGCATTATATAGAGATGGGGAATGAGGCTACATGTGCTAATCTATAGTTAACAATCATTTTAGCTCTTGGGGTAGCATCTGGTGATAAAGTTCTTTCCAAAACTGATGAAAATCCAAGTGTCCAACCAATGTATCTATGATATTCATTACTTCAAAGCCAAACTTAGATTGCACTAGGTTTCCTTGAAACTTGCATTTCATTGAGTTTGAGTTCTCCTTTGGCTTTAATCTCTTAGGCTTCCACCCCTTTGATGTTCTTTTTTGGGGAACTTCCTCTAAAGATGACATTTGTTAGTTATCCTACAACACTAACACCTATCAGATAAATAAAATACATATGAAGAATAATTTATCACATGCATTTTTATTATACCTGCCTTAGTTCAATTTAGAATCATATTCAATAATTTAATCAAGCACCTTTGGGTTTTGGGTTCAGGATAGAACTAGGAACCCTGACCATTTCAAGCACAAACTTGACTTTGTTGAACTTCAGGATCAGATCCTGATTCAGCACCCACACCTTCGAATAATAGTAAACATGTTAACTTTATGCGACCCGATCCCCTAGTGTATTCAGAAATTGGGATCAAGCTATCATTCATAATCAAACCCATATTCATAAATAAGTGAATATTGCTTCTTGAATTTTGATCCCAATATGATATCAGGGATTGTGTTCGGGTCCCTATTATGAACCAAAATCATTAGGTAAATGAATAGGTGTGAGTTACAATACAAGTTCCAATCCCGACGTAGTATTGGAAATTAGATCGGGTAGTGATGTGAGACCATGCTAGTTAAAAAAAAGACATGATTAGGTAATATTTTGAGTCCCAACCCTAATGTAATGTCGAGGATCAAAATTGGGTTCTTGTCTTGCACTTGACTTTAAATTATGAACAAGTGGAAAGATCAACACTAAGTTCCAATCTTGATGTAATGTTCGAGATTGGGATCAAGTTCTTAAAAGGTCAATAGACATGTCAAAATCTAAAAAGGGTTGGTGTTAGTCTGATGTTTAATCCTGAAAGTAATGTGGGGATTAGAATCGGGACATGGAGTAATACATATGAAAACTCTTTTAATACTTTGTGGTAATGACCCAAAACTTGATCACTAACAGAATATCAAAAATTAGAATCAAATAAGTAAATGATGACAATGGTAAAACATTAAGTATAGTTTCTACTCTCAACTTTGAAGTACATTCGGGAATTGGATTTTCTCTCAACAACAATGAATGAAGGCATAAATAGTAAAAATATCCTCAAATCATGCCTTTGCTATTAGGTTATCTATGAGACCAAGACTCTTCATTTTAAAATGGTTGAAACTTCAAATTCATACAATTTCAAATGCGTTTTGACTCAGTGGTATAGCCAAAACCCTAGAAAACTAGGGCACAATGGGAAAAAAAATACCATTTGAAAAGAGACCCAAAAAAAAGAAAGGAAAATGACCTAAACGCACCCAAAAGATGCAAAAAGAAACAAAACGAGGGCATGGTGGGAGAAAAAGAGAAAAAAATAGGCAACCAAGAACCAAAAAGAGAAGGAAAACACTACAAAACGCAAAGAAAAACACCCCTATCTCCAAACGCAACCAAGAATTCTAGAAGCACAGTGAAAAATTGAATTGCTTCTTCGAATCCCTAGCTCACGACGCCACTCTCCCATTCTCTATCAAACTAGTTTAAGGGAGAATGAATGGAAATTGAAAAGTGGCAAAATAGAAACTTATTCGTGTGTGTGAATGGTTAGACATTAAATGCACATGATCGGGTCTCAGGATCAGGGTGGTTATAATAAATGTGGGGTCGCGAGAAGGAAGACAAGCAGAGATCAGGACTGGGACATGGAACGATACCGACCCTTCGAAATGTGCAAAGTTTGATCGATGGTCCGATGTTTGAAACCCGAAAATACAATCAAGATAAAACAGAGATCGATGTCGGGACATGGGTTGAAAGGAGAACTTTGAAAATGTTCTTTTATCAATTATGGCCTGAAATCTAATCTTGAAATACACAAAGAGAGTCAGAAATTGGGATCAGGTCAAAAACAGGGAAAATAACTTTTTAAGTTCTTGGTTTAGGT
Source organism: Sequoiadendron giganteum (assembly GCA_007115665.2). Classification (NCBI taxonomy): domain Eukaryota; kingdom Viridiplantae; phylum Streptophyta; class Pinopsida; order Cupressales; family Cupressaceae; genus Sequoiadendron; species Sequoiadendron giganteum. The sequence goes on from CM021100.1 coordinate 324,648,299, forward strand.
TTCGATCTAAAACTTGACTTTGACACAAGAAAAATGCACAAGAGAAGAAAACAGAGGTTAGAATCAAGTCTTTTCCAGGGACTTACACCTTGAAGGGTGTAAGGCAATGGTTTTTATTCAGTAACCCAAACACAAAACACGTAGAAAAAGAAAAGGCGAGGGATGGAGCTCAGGATCATAACAAAGAAAAAAAAAATAATTTGAAAAGTATCAAGTGTGAACGCTAGTCTAATACCTGAACCCAAAAAACAAACAAAACAAGGACTTAGGAGAGAAAGAAACAAATCCTAAGTACAAAACAAGAACACCAAGGAAAAACCAAACAAAAGGGGGATCTGTTTTGACCAAAACAAAATGGGGTGGTTATAGAAGGCTTAAAACTAGCCGTATGACCAAATCTTTTGCATGTAAAGAATTCAACAAGAAAATATTGAACATTCTAATTCATTCTACTTCTACATTCTATAGCCTTATGTCCAAATTTATTGTAAGAATAACAAAAACCATTAAAATATGGGTACCTTTGTGTATTTGGTTATCTGATAGGTGGTCTTTTGAAGTCTTTCCTTTGATTTCGAACCTATTTTCCATTGTCTTCATGCCCTTAATCTTTTTTTTTTCATTGTTATTCTTTTCAATACTTGGTGTCTAATTTTCCTTTGACCTTTCTCCTTTCTCATACCCATATCTACCTATCTTTCGAATTCTTTTGATATACAATTACTTCATCAAGAATTTTAGAGATCATCTTGAATTTGTTTTCACGAATTCTTGTTTTTCCAGATTTGTTCTCAAGGTCACAACTTATTCTTCAATTTTTGAACATTGTTTAGATTTTCTTTTCATTCCATCATTTGGGCATTTTTCAACCCCTTTTCCTTCTTCAACTTGCACTTTCTGACTAACAAAATTGTATCATTTTCTTGCTTCAACTTCTCATTAACCTCCTTATGTCTTTCTTTAATTTTTTTGATTTATTCTCTCAATTTTTTGATGCATTCATTTGCTTCCTTAACATTTTTCTTTATATCTTTGTTCTCACTTTCATTCCTTTCTAGATCTTTAAGGGAAATTTCGAGCTCCATTCACATCAATTATGCAATCTTCTTCTGTAAATCCAAGAATAGGAATTTATCTTAGAGGAGTAGGATATCTTCTAATAGTCACGTGTTCAACCTCCAAGATATTCCCAAAGTAGCTAAAATATTCTTTGAAGGAACCAAGATCTGATACCAATTTTTTAACACTCAAAATACTGAGAGGGGGGGTGAATTAGTATTCCTTGAAACCACTTAAATATTTATGCATTCATCCCACATAGCATATTCAATTTTTAGTAAGAAAGGAAAGCATGAAAACAACCATCAAAGTCACATAACTCATTAACAACATATTTTTACGTGGAAAACCCAAAAAGGGAAAAACCATAGTGAGGGTTAGCTCACTATATATTATAACCAATTATAATATATTACAAAAAATGCTCACTACAGGTGGACTCACTATCCTAGTGGACTCACTACCCATAGAAAGAAAAATAAATAGAAGAGAGTGGTGGAACACATCTAATATTCGAATTGTTACAAATGTATCCACAACATTCTTGGATGTACAATTCCATTAAAGCTGAATACTCTAACTTTATACACATCATACTGATCAACATTAACACTCTGCTTTGATCTGCATTCACCTCACACTAGTAAAATTCATGTCAAAAAATACTTATCATCATCATCCATACATGTCCAACACACTTATATATCCATCACAACCTCAAACATCAATTAGATTAGCCTAATTAGATGTATCATATAAATATAACTTATTGGTTCAACATACACACATACACGCTTTGTGCCAAGATTCAAAACTTACAACACATCAAAATAGGTCAAAATGGACCTATAATAGATCTGACATAATGGATCAATACTTATCCAAACTTTGTAATTTACCCAAAGCTTACTAGGTTGGCACCGATAATGACCTAGTATCAAAATTCACCAGCTATTCAATCAAAAATAAAAATTTGAACCTCAAAGCTTCATGCCACTTAGAATATAGGTGCTACTGACACCTTTCAATATCTACACAAATCTATAAAGACATATACCAATCCATGAAGAAGTGCAAATTCACCAAAACATATACATTGTATAGGAAACACTGTCAATGGCAAACCAACACTTCTTTCATTCATAACTTCAACATTGAAGACCAAAACACTGTGAAACTCTAGATTTATACTCCTTTATCATCTAGTAAAATTACATGAAAACCATAAAGCAAGATTCTACACAGTAGACCAATGCGAACCAAAATATCAGATGCCTTGTACACTAAATTACTTGTTCTAACACTTATCCAATTTCCCTTTCATTTGTCTTCACCAGATCAAACCTTCTTGAAAATATCCACTGGAGAACCATCTTCAAGCATGCTCAAGCTATACAAAATGGTCTGCATAATGATCTTCATACCGGATCATAATGTCGACATCAATGACATTACTATATTTGCAACCTGTATAACTTATATTATACATCATGCTCATGTTGTGAATAAACAAATCAATTACAAAATCCTTAGTCTTCCAACATAAATCGGGGGTGATCCCATAAAGCTGGTTTACAATTTCTAAGAGGAACTGATTCTTCCTGAAATCACATATTTTTAGAAAATATAATGATTTAATCCTTTAAAAGTTCCATTTTAAGGATTCCAATTGAAGAGGGTTTGATCAAACCACCTTAGATCAAACCCCCTTGGATATAACCTCTCTAGTTTTAAACCATACCTATAAATGAGTCTCCTTTACACCTATCAAAATGCTGATAAAAAATCACTTTTGATTTAACTTTTGGGGGATCAAATGAATGCATTTAAAATTTATTTCAAATGATTATGGTAGTCCTCGAAATGAGCTATCCCATGAATATAATTTTAATATATTTTGGTTTTATTATGTATGTTCAGTTTCTTAAGCGTGGGTTTCACGAAAATCAAAGCTCTCTGTTTTTGCACATGTGGGAAAAATGAAAGAAATTATGTCAATGTTTTTTCCAGAAAATATCAATTGTCTTTGAACATTGATATTCAATCCACAGTTAAAAAAATGAATTGGTATATAAGAAAAGTTATGTTTATTGTCTGGGTTAAGCTATGTCTAGAATTTTAGCGTTTGACTTAATGAGAAACTATTCAGGAAAAATATTCAACAAAACTATGGATGGAAATGAAAATTGTAGATATATAAATGGTTCTAAGAATCAAATTCAAAAAATGAAATTTATCCTTCATGCAAAAAAAGAAGGTTATGTTGTCTCTGATTGAGCATCACTTTTTAAAAATGTTATTTTATGAAAAAAAACATTTTTCATGGGAGATGGAAAAATAAGTGCAATCTGATTCCAAAAAAATTGAATTTTTTTTTTAGAATCTACAGACAAAATGTGACGAGACTCTAGTTTGCATCATCTTCAAATTCCTCACAATTTAGTCGCTATAGGTGTCTGAATGTGAAGATTTAGTTAAAAATATTAATTTCAGTGTCCAGTTTGGCCAAAATTGTAAACCACTATTGTGGGATCACCTAGGGTTATGAATAGAAACACTTCATCTACCTGGTTTCATGGGCATACTATAGTGGGGGTTTCAATTTTAACTATGATAAAAGAAAATGATGTAGAAAAATATTCTACTTACAGTACTATTGGGAGAAATATATTGATGGAAGAGAAAGAATATCAAAGGAATGAAGAGTGAAGTCCACCACTGATTGTTTTGAAAAATTTAATTTAAAGGAATCAATCCATGAAACTAATACATTGGTGCAATTGAAAAAGATGAATGTTATTATCATAGAATACCATTAAGCAGACCACCTTTTATTGATTGGAGGGATTTTAGAATAATGGAGAGTGTACCAGTCATGAAGGAAGAATGCTTGAATGAATATGGTAAAAATTTGTGTCGAGAAATAGGTGTAAATGGAATTCACTATATAGAATTCAAATATTTTAAAGTGAATATTAATAGGAGTGTTTTCCATGCCAATGAAAATCCCTAATGTGGTGTTTAGAAGAAAAAAATAAGATATCGTGAACCACTATGCTTGAAACTGATTTAATAGGATTGTGATTAACTTTTTAATTTTTTTTCATTAAATATATATTTACATTTGGGAATATTAATTGAAAGAGTTGTTCAACCTTTTTTGTGGTCATAGCACATAGTTTCTAGGGCATCTATGTGTGGGTATCGAGCAACACCATTAAATGACCACTTTTGGAACTTAGTGCACGTAATGACTCCTCTCATGTTTGACATAACTATCCAAAACCCAAAACAATAGTTTTAAGATCTTAAGCCACATACAAAGAAACCCAAAAATAAATCAAAATTGTATGTACCATTTAGGACCTTAGGATATGCAATGTTAGGGTGGGCAACTATTGGGTCCTCTCTTAATAGACTCAATTGAAAAAAAGTTAAAAGTTACTCTAAAATCTTATACAAAAGACACACTTAAAGCATCTATTTTTCTATTTCATATCATTAAATTAGCATCACATTAAATTCATTCCTTTACATTATATAGAAATAAATATCAGTATCCACCACATTTATTTTTTTTACTTTAACATTTTACTCTACAATTATCATTTAGTACCTAAATTAACTCATCCTAGATTATATACATTAATTTTATTTTTTAAAAATCTTTACAATATAAGTACACAAAAGTCTAACAAATCACATTATGAAATCTAATAAATTTCAAAATTATAAATTATAGGCCTTATTTGTCCCGAGTCCATGTCAAATCTTATATATAATTCTATCGTACAAAAGTTGTGTGAGCCCGGAAGTGAAAGATCAAGTCATGTCTCTCCTTCCAAAGTTGTGCGAGTTGGGCTTGATGTTCTCGATTGATTCTCCACTCTCATTTTTTGTCGACTCCAAGATTTTCGTGTCTTTATATATTCTCTTCCGTAGAGCATATAAATGAACCGAATTAGATTTACATATAAATTTAACAAAGAATTATATAAAAGTGTAACAAATCATATTATAAGTTACATTCTAAGGTTCTACGAAAAATTAAAACTGAAAATTCGTGACCTTAATTGTACCGACTACATGTCGAATTTCACTTAAAGAAAGTGTGATTCCACCCAGATAGAAGTTGCGAAAGGTCAGTTGAAGTGTCTCATTACAAAATAAAAGCATTTTACCATAACACATCGAGACTCACGTTGCCGCTGTTCGTGGAATCTCCACATATGTACATGTCGCATATGTGGATGTTTCTCATTGGTTGAAGGATAATGTCCAAAGTATGTGTATCGATTATATTTTGTCATGTGGTCAGTTGTAAGTTGCATATACTGTCGAACATTGTCTAATATACGTGTACTCATTTTGTATTCAAAGCATTAAGAACAGTTGGATTGCTTATGTGTACCATACAAGGTTCCTATGTCTCTAGGTGACATGTTTAGAATGTGTCCAATGTAATAAGTTAGTGGGGCTTATATTTTCTAAGGGATATAGCTAATATAATACAAAAGGATATTATGTGGTTGCTCTCTATTAGAGTTTTTTTTTTGTATTGGATTAAGAAAATCAGAATTATAACAATTCAGCAATAATGTTGTTAAAGTACAACAATAAAACTGTTAAAGAATAGCAGCAGAAAATGCTCTATTAGTTGCAAGTAGATCAAAGACCGTAATGGTCATTGATTTTACAAATAGGTCATTGATCAAAGATTGAAATTCAAATTATTTAATAGAAAGATGACACATGCAAATTTCTAATATTAAAGTAGCATGGCATTTAGGGTTTTGTTGATAGGTTTCTCTAGGCAAGATGAAGCTCAAGGGGACAAAGGCGCTTTATTACCATTGAAAGAGTTTCTCTAGATAGTTTTTTATAGGAGATAATAAGAGTTCATGACTAGAAGAGATAAAATCTAATATCTTATGCTATGTTTTTCATCTAGAGGTAGATGATGGTTTTAATTAAGAAATTCTAATGATTTAGATTCTTATGTTTAATAAAATATATGCATAATTTTATGTATTTTTTTAGGTAATCAATTTTATTTTATTTTATTAGAGGGGTAGTGATTGAAAGGAAGCAAGTTATGTGAAATTGATTTTTACATTAAAATTTTGAGAAAAGTATTATAAATTTTATTTTTTTAACAATTATAGAAAGAATATGTATATATATGTAATACATAATATATTATAGCACATGTGTACATAGGGAAAACTCTTATAGAAGAAAACCCAACACTCTAAAGTAGTCCAAGGCATTATTTAGTAAATGATGTAATTATAATAAACTTGTAGATAATACCTTCATAAGTGTATAAATAACCAAAGATTTAGATGATATCTATTAGCTTAACAATAGCTGCAAACTCTCACAAATTCCATCTCAAACACCTAATATATTGGGGATACAATACATGAAACTATCCAATAAAAATTAGGAAACCATGAATTAAAACCACCCAAAAAGTGGCACCCAAATCCTTACCCTAGAATCATAACACCCAAATCTTAAAATGAGTCCACAAGATAAAATAGCATATTCCTTCCATTTTTCATAAAAATGATGTAATTCACTCACTAAATTGGGTGTTTCACTTTGGTTCCATTATCTGTAACCATAGTTGTCTTAATATGTGTAATAACATGCATTATAAGCTGGTCAACAAGTGTAACATTCCCTTATAGCTCTTTTATGTGTCCACACATTCATAAATATTTCCTATGCAACAAGAACTACTTGGAAGTGGTGTCAAAAAAGTAAAAATATTTAATTTGACAAAAAAACTTAATATATAGGCCATAAATTAATTTTTCTATTTTATAACTTGAAAATTGGCATTATGTGATTTAGTAGCTATTAGGAATAAATTAAATAGATTGTAAGTGGAAATATAAAAATAAGCTTACAAATATGAAATTAATTCTTAATGTTTATGAAATTCCACTAATCTAAATACTAATTAAGTATAGAATTCCATTAGAAGATTACAAAATCAAATTTATAATATAGGATTCAACAAAAACATAAAAAATTCGAGAGTGAAGTGAATGAGCTCAGAGATTTAGTGGGGACTAAGGATTATATGATGAAGTTGCATCTAGGAAATTGCCACCGTGCGTACCAATCATGACAAAATGCTAAAGTGTCTTCAAAAAATAGTGGATTACAACAAGGAGACAATTAATAATGTGGTTACCATACAAGTATTTCAACAAGAAGTTTCAAATAGTCATGGTAAAAGGACGATTGAGATTGGACATGACACTAGCCACTTGAAGAAAAAAGGAAAGAACGAGGGCAACCCTACCCTACCCAACACTGATGTGAACCAGACTGCACACAAAGGGCCCCTGAAGTTTGATGAGAAACTCCACTTCATTGCTAAGCAATGGAAAACCATTACTGTCCTCAAATTTCTAGGTGACCAATAGCCACTCTGGTTCCCTACTAGTTTTCTCTTGTGCTCTATGTTTTTTTTTGTCAGTATATTAATTGTTGTTTCTTTTTTATTTGTAGGTGTCTCAATTCTCATGATCCCCCTCGTTCAACCTCTATGGCCATTTTGTAATGAGTGTAGGCCCTTCTTTCCTTTAATCTAATTAAAAAAACACCATAAAAACATCACATAGCATAATATGGAGAAACTCTTTAAAAAAAATCTACTTGGGAAAAGAGTTTAGGATTATATTATGTTCAAAATAATTTAGCAAATTATTAATCTTCATTTCTTCTATATTTTCTATTTGATAACACCTTTATACCTATAAAAATTACATCTAAATCTTTCTGTCCTAAGATCTGAATATATTGACTCATGAAGGCCTAAAATTCCACCATAATGCATTAACATGGATCAAAACAAGATTCCAAGATACCTTGGTAAAAATCCATACAACCCTTACATAGTAAATATAGCCTCTTATAGCTTGTTACAACCTATCATAGTTGTCTAATAATAGACTCTTTATCTTGGGTGCCTAGATTTTCATAAAATCCTAACAATAGGAGATGCTCTTGCAACATGTGATAATAGATTAAAGATAACTTGTGCAAAGATTCCTTATAGTTGACATAACATCTCAATAATATCCACACCAACTTGGGCACCATGATTAAATTTTTCATCCATTGACATTCTCATAGTAAAAGGCGCCTCATGTAAAACAATAATATATTACAAGTAAATAACTAATTATTTTTTACCACAAAATATCTTAGTTACTATAACAATAAAAATAATTACCCCTATCAATGAAACCTTCATCACTTATCAATGAAATTGAAAAAACTAACAAATGTATCAAATAAATGAGATTTACAAGGTTGATGCCACATTAATCCTACTATTCTCCCACTTCAAATGATAAATTATAATACATCCATGGGAAAATAAAAATTAATTAAATACTAGAAGTAAGTCTCATGAATTTCTTGAACCAAGTGAATATTTCTATGCTCACCAGTTTGGTAAGAGAATTTACAACATTATCTTGATTCTAATCTTTTTCAATTTAATTTTTCTATTTGTAATAATTTTATAAACAAAGTTCTACTTAACATCCACATGATTAGTCTGAGTAGGATGCATAATATTTTTAGCTAATAAAATTGCACTCTAGCTATCAAAACCAATGAAAATTATTTTGTAATCAAAATTAATACTTGCACATAATCTCTATAATAGAAATATCTCAATAAAGGCATGGGGCAATATCCATATACTCTATTTTTGTTGTAGATGAAAAAATTATGGGATTTCTCTTACTCATCCAACTCACCTTGATAGGGTGTCCAAATATTGAAAGTTTAATTGTGTATGATTTTTAAGGATTTACTTTCTATTTTTGAATAGGTTTGACAATGAATGCTATTCTAGAATTTTTTGAATTTAAGGCAATGTGATTCAATTACAAATAGGTAACAATTTCTGAACAACAAATGATAATTATGAATGGAATTTTGAATGTAGATCTGGCCTAAATAACTAAAATAAATCCTAATACAACCTATGATGCAATGTGAGATGCAATTTTTTTAACTTTTATATCTTTTTATGATGCAAAAATGAAACCTTAAAGGAACAATGTAAACAACGCAATGCTAAATGTAGACCTAGGGTTAAATTACTTCACATTTAAGAAGGTTTATGATGTCAAAACATCAAGTTCACAAAAATATAAAAAACAAAAAGGGAAACCTAAGTTTAATGAATCAAACCTAGGATTAATTTCCTCCTTTTTCAAGGGTACATTAGGATGTAAATTAGCAAGGTGATTGGATTGAGTTTCAACCATTAAGGTGAGACAATAAGACCTAGATTTAGATATTTTTGAGCCTCGGAAATGGATTGGAATTGATATTCCTTGCTTAACCTCATTAGACTATGTGCTCTGATATAATAATTACAAGATTTTAACAATTAACAAAATGTAATAGGGATTTGTAGGCAAATTTGGGAAGGACAAAGTGTTGTGTACCTATCCTAAAAAGTTGGTACTACTTAGTGTAGTGTAGGAAAATGCATAACCTTGCATTTTCAAACTTTTTTGGGCCTGTCTTGATTTGTTTATCCTTATTTATGTCTTAATTATTCCTATTTTGCATCCACAAGCCCAATGAACTATATCTTTTTATGGCTAATCCTAACAAACATCAATAGATAAATGAAAATTTAATGATTCTGGCTATGTGTCCCTAATTTTTGGGTCGAGACTAAGATGCCACCTTGGTCATCTTTGTCCCCCAAAGGTCTTGGGACCATGATTTCAAGTGTACCTTAAATGGGCCCCTTTTTGGAGTTTTTGCCCTAAGTTTTATGCCTCGGGACTAAGGTTCCACCTAGGGCATCTTAGTCCCCTTAGGTTATTAGAGGATTTAATTTTAAATCTTGGTAGGATTTACCCTCGTTTAATTAATTAATTCACATGTTGGCTTGTTGTGGTGTAATTTTAGGATATTAATCATGGATAAGTATAAATACAAGGTTACTCCAATCATTTTTCATCCCAAGCATTCAAGCATTCATTCTAAGGAGAATTTATGAGATCAAGAGTAATTCATCAAGCATTTGGAGCCATCATCAACTTTCAAGCATCATATCAAGGATATTGTTGAATTGAATTTTTGTCATTGTGCTAACAATTGTGATGTAGGGTTTATGATTCAAGAAAGTGTTTCATTCAAGATCAACATCATTGAAGAAAGAGTCAAGAATCACATCCATTGCAGCCATTTCAAGAATATTTGCAACACCTTATAGCAAGGGTTTGGTGAGTTGCAACATAAAATTTTGTTCATTCATCATTTCCCTCCATTTCTTTTCATTTCATTTCAAGGTTTAACTACCAACACGGGGTTTGACCAAGGAAAACCCCCATTTATTAACAATCAACAAGTTTTTCCCCTCTTGTGTGTCTGTGTTTGCAGATTTAGGTTGAAGACTTGAAGATCATTTGAACTAAAAAATTGCTAAGTTGTAAATTTGCATTGCCAAGTTATCATCTTCAGGGAAACTCGCCTACAAGATAGATCTTGAAGTTTTAGGACCTCAGATCCAAGAAGAAGGAAGTGTAGAAATTGGACCTCAGGATCACATTTAGATATTTCAAAAATTCTAGATTGGACTAAGTCACCACCTAGGGAATCTTAGTCCTCTCGAGGGTATTTTTAAAAAAATATTTCAGATCTAGTTCTGGTATCCGAAGATTTTGCATATTTCCCAAAAATTAGTAGCGAGACTAAGACATTTTATTAAGGGTGTCTTAGTCCTCCCTAACACATTTTGAAAGCTTCTTTTCATCTCCAAAATCCTCATTACATTTCCAGACTTCCCAGGGACACATATCTTAACTTGTTGTTGCATAACTTGATCACTTGCATTCATCATTTAGCTTATATTATTAGGTTTTGTGAGTTGAATGTTAAGTTATATTTTCCAGGCTTTTTCTTGGTGGTGAACCTTTCAAAGCCTAAAAGAACCCCTCCTACGTCTTCCTTATTAAGAATTGACTCACCCTTTGGGGTTGATAGTCAATCCAATTTGTGATTCCTTCGACATAATTGAATGACCTAATGAGAATAGTGGCCATATTCCCCCCACCTATTTTCTTTATGGTTCAGTTAGAATAGGACATAGGTGTGTGTTGACACCACAAAGGTTTTTGGAGGTAGCCTAAAGGAAATCACCATCGATTCCCACCCACATTCTAGTGTCACGTAGGTGTCCCATATGAATAGAAAACAAATTTATCACTAGAAAGAACTGTAAGAAAGGGTAACCAACCATGTTCAAGGCCCCATGTCACGAAGAGCCAAGAGCAGAAGGCTGCCCTAACTTACCTCACTATAAAGGAATGTTTAAAATGAGGGATGCAAATGATGAGGACTATAAGGTCCTTCATTCAATCTTCAAACCCAGACTATAATCTAGGCTAGGCAAGCTAACTTTTTGGAGTTAATTTTGTGCCTTAGACAACTCTCTATGTGAGGATGGCAACACAGTTCTGGGATGTTAGCATGTCGTGCTGGCATCTCTCGGTCATCCTGACGTCTATATGGCCAAACAATAGTGGATATAGTAAAATTGCAAAAAGGACCTACTAATAGCCTAGCTAGCTCAATCTAGATGGTAAAAATAGAATGAGAAAGTATACAAAGTAGATAATAAAATGATAAAACAACTAGACTAGGACTAGGATGACAAAGATAATCTTAGAAAGATTCTCATTTTCCAATTAGCTCTACCCGTTCTCTCACCTTCACACAAGAAAGAAGGACAATTGTTGGGGGTTGTAGAGGGCTCTACCTTAGTCAAACCCCTGTTTCGGTGTTTCTACCTCTACGAACAACCAAGATAGAAGTGATAGAGAAATATATGATAAAGGAGAAAATAAAGTAGAGAACACAATAAACACTACAAAACAGTGAAGTGTTACTCAACCAAATCGTAAAGGAGAGGATTGAAAATGTTGCCACCTCCACCAAGAACTCACTAGAAAATGATGGAGAAAGAGAGATTGAACGATAACCACAGCCTCAATTGTGGTGAAGGGAGGTGTTACAAAACCTCAAGCCCCTGTTGCAATGGCTTGTTCCACACTTGCTCTATGAAGTTGATGGAGTGTTGTTGTTGCTGCTATGAAGTGCGAAAGTCCTACTTGAAGTGATGGAAGTGAGGTGAATGCTTGAAGATTTCAAAAAGAGGTGCCAAAGAGATGAGTTGCATGAAGAATGAATCTTTTTGAAGGTGAGGTGAGGAGAATAAGGCATTTTTGGTTCATTTGGTCGAAGAGGGACATTACAATTCATTCCCAATAGGAAGTGTAATGCCTCTGCCAACTTTAGACGCGAGAATGCGTCAGGGAAGTAAGCACACTATTGAGACATCTGCACTCCATGTGGGCGTCTCCAACAGTTATTCTTCTATCGATGCAAAAAATGAATGCCAAGTGGAATGAAGACAACTTGCTGATGTGGAATTTCACCTTTGGATTTGGTTTTCTAAGGTTACGAAGTGTAAAAGGGAATTTGCATAAGGGGTGCAAATTTGTGCCTATACATTTTTCCCCCACTTTAACAAGCACAAATACTGATGAGTGCTTTAGTAATGTAGATCAAAAAGGTAGTAGGGTTAGAAATGTATACTTGAATCATTGAGGAAGGAGACCACGAACTAGCGAGCTCGAAAGCACAAGCGAGAACAAAAGACTCTAGAGTCCTGCAGAACCATGAAGCTATAGAATGAAAGTGTTTTATAGGCCTGTAGACCTACAAGGAGGTGACCCCCAAGATCTCTCACATGAAGGAAGACTTGAGTAGTAAGTGCCTCATAGGTCCGTAGACCTACAAGGAAGGTATCCTCCAAGATCTCTCACATGAAGGAAACTGAGAAAAGTGTCGTATAGACCTATAGACCTACAAGGAAGGTATCCTCCAAGATCTCTCACATGAAGGAAACTGAGAAAAGTGCCCTACAAACCCACAAACCTGTAGGGAAGGTATCTTCCAAGATCTCTCACATGAAGAAAAATTAGAAAAGCACCCTATAGACCCGAAAACCTATTGGGAAGGTATCCTCCAAGATATCTCACATGAAGGAGACCGAGAAAAGTCTCTATAGACTCACAGACCTATAGGGGAGTGACCCCCAAGATCTCTTGCATGGAGGAAGCTCAAAGGAAGCACCCTACAAGCCCATATACCTATAGGGAGGTATCCCCCAAGATATCTCACATGGAGGAAACCGAAGGAAGGGGACTCCACATAGTCAAGAAGTGGCTTCATAGGCACACCTACTAAGTGAAATGTTTACTCATAGATAGAACATGTCAAAAAGCGGCCACGCAAGAAAGTAAGCAGACCATTATGCAGACCTATCGACAAGCTGGAAAACCTTCAAAGGGGTCCCTCGAGAACCCGACGTGAAGAGGAGCTCCAATTAAAGGATGTTTTGTTTGAAAGTACAAGAAGGGCGTTCTTTTTCAAATCGATTCATCATCAACGAGTCCTTTCAAAAGATGTTCACTTCATTAAGGAATTCGAAAGGAAAAAAAATGCCCCCTCACAAGGGGAAAGTCAAAGAGGTGCCCACCTCAGAGGAAGGTTCTAAAGTTCTTTCTTTACGAACCCATGATGAAAGAAACATGTTCCATAAGGGTTCTAGTCACAAATACTATTTTGAAAAGAAATGTTCATGAGGAGTTTCAAGAAAAGATTCACTGGCAACCAATTCATTTTCTAAAAATCAAAGCATTATAGAGATGGAATTTTCTCACATGAGAGGAAAAAATCAAGCGAAGAAGAAATAAATATAAGCAAAGAGCGAAAGAGAAATAATCACAAATAAAGGACATAGGGGATCTAGTTTCGTGGGGTTAGATTTTCTCATGCATTTATAAATAATAGGTAACCAAAATGCAAGAAAAAAATATCATCAATCCCCACCAGATGAAGAAGAATGCATGAAAGATAAAGTAAAAATAAAAAATTGGATCAACATGGAAGGGAAGCCTAAATGCCCCCAATGCTTTGGATCATCCTTAATTTTCCGGAAGTCAAGTTACAAACATGGAAGAATGATGAAATAGATATAAGAAGGTTTATGACACAAAAATCACTCTTGTATCAAAGCACCAACAAGGGTGACAAGGGTAATCTAGGAACACATAGCATGATCATGGGGGAATACATCACAACAAACACACATATCTAATCTAAAGATAAAGAAGGGGCCTCGCCCTAACACTGATCGACTAAGAGGTCATCCACTTCCCAGTCTAGATCATCGTAGGCAGAAGGAGGATGAGCCTGCAGTGTTGGAATATTAAGGGGAGGAGCTTCCGACCCTCCCGTAACAAGGGATAAGGAAGAGGGCCTTGCAAGGTCCCTTCAACTAAGCTCTTGTGGAGCTAGGGTCGGCGACTTTGTGAAGATCGCTGATAAGGCCGAAACTTCATCTAAAGAGTTAAACATGCACTTTACTAGAGTTCCATGTTTTACCTCATCAGATGGACAGGGTTGTGCTCAAGATTCACCACTTGGCCCACCAAGTGATTCGAGAATGGTGACGAACTCGAGGCAAGACGAGATTGGTTCTATTACTAGGATGAAACAAGTTAGCGTAGGACCACCCTTTGGAGAGGGTGGATACCTCTCACATCCTCCATTGTTGGAAGGACCAATTGTGTTAGTGTAATTAATATTTAACTACACTTGCATAACTTTACTTAGGTTTTGCTTAGGTAATAATTAGTTTACTTAATTAATAAGTAAGATTTATTTATTTGAGCTATTTTTAGGTCAACATTAGGGTTGCATACATTGCTTTTATAAAGCAATTCTCTCATTGTAATATCTTAATTCTGAATAATATCAATTTGCACATCTTCATGCAAAGATCTTCTTTTTCATTGTTTTTTTCTTTTGTGGATGGTTTTTTTGGCATGCATGTTTGATCTTGGTTTCTAGCATGGTATCAGAGCCTTGACATGCAACCCCTTCTCAAATTCTGGAGAAAATCATTGTAGAGTTCGTTCAGGGTTCCTCGAGGGTATCATGCCTTGAGTTCATTTATGCAGCATCTTGGATCAAATCGGCCATTTCCATTGGATTTAGAGCACTGGAAAAAGTCAAGATTGACTTTTATTTTTCTAATTTTGGTCATCATTGAAGAAATCTGTGAGGGTTTCAAACTCGGTGATTTTTTGCAAGCTCTGGAGGTAGCTGATTTTTTGGAGCATTTTGAGCAAAAATGGAGGCCACCATCATGTTTGCAGCGGCCAAAAAACCTAAGATCGCCCTTCGTTTCATCAATTTTGGAGCAGTTGATTTCTGAGGCAATTCTTTTTTGCCAGGGAGGTCGTACAACCTCCCCAACATGCTTTTTGAGGCGTGGATTTATAAAATAAATATTATTTTGGAAAAAAACGCTTTTAAAAAAGTGCTGGCAGAAGAAATGGTGGGTGTTGCTAGTCTGCCACTGGTGGCTCCCCCAAACTCCTCTGCCGCCGGTCTACTCTCAATCCCCATAGGCCTGGTCAGCACCAATGCCAGTCACGTGGGGGACCCGGCACTATGCACCCAACCCTCGGCCAACCCTCCAGCACCTACGGTGGTCATATGGATGACTAGGGGCTCCATCCCAACCCCCTATCCGCCAGCCGCTAGTTGCGCACAGGACCAGGGGCCAAATATTTTTTAGCCCCCTGGGCTACCTGCAGGCCTTATTGGCCATTCTGGAGCACTTTTATAAAATCGGGAGTAACTTTTGTGCACGGTGTCATTTTTTCACAAACAAGATACCATTGGAAAGCTGATTCTGACACCAATCTAGTGGTGAAGTTGTTTTTCCTGACTATGTTCTAGTTTTATTTTGCAGGTCTTTGAACTTAGAACTTGTGTTTTTCACTCCAAAGGGCATATCTTTTGACTCGGTGATCCTTTTTTTGCCATTCTTGTGGCATTGGAAAGATGGTTCAGTCCTCTAAATAGATATGAGGGCTATTTTTATTTTATGTTTATGCATGTTTAGGCATTCTCTCCTTTTGCATTCATTGGGTATTGTAATAAATGAATGGATATAAAGTTCCATTAGGGGGGTTTGTTGCATAATAATTTGATTAGAGTGTGCATGCACTTTGATCTTCATTGTGTTTTCATGAAAAATCACATGGGTTGTAATCTGGTTTCTTAGTTTCTTTTGGCCATATTTTGTCTTAGCTTGACACATCAGATTCATATCGGTTCACACTTTAGATTGAGAGCTATGGTTAATGGTCCGCATCAGATCAATCTTAGTTTGAGGGCCACTAAATTTGTGGTTAATGTTCCAAAGTCTTTATGTTAGTTGTTCCCATGGAAAAAATTTAGTCTTAGTTTGACATCGACATCAATATTACCACTGATGTGTTTGGCATATCTATAGATTTCAAAAATGGTGGGATGTCTAGAACGGACATCAACAAGGGCGACTTTGTTGAAGGAGTGATAAACACCTATACCTTTTTGGGGTCAAGCACACTCATAGTGGGAGTCTGGAGCAAGAATAAACTAGTTTGAATGGAAGTAGGAGAAAGGAGAGGGGAAGACACAACAAGAGGCCTTGACACAAGGGTGGCCATCTCTTCATCCTTCTTCTACAAAGTAGCCTCCTCAGCCACGATAACCTTTCTCCAATGGTCACACTCGTGCACAAGGTAATTTCTTTGAATCTTTGAGCTATAGGATGGAGGCTACGAAGGAACAAAATACTCCTGATCAGCCATGGGAGTGTCCACTATAACCATTTTCGGTGGAAGAAAAGAATCATGGATGGGAGCAAGAGGGATAGTTTGAGAAGTAGCAAGGGGAGTCGACTCAAGTGCTTCAACAATGGGCCTCTTCCTGTTTACTACTTTGGGAGCAGAAGTGGTGGGAGGCCATACAGAAAATTCTCTCTAAGAGCCTTTCTTTTTATTATACAAATAGAACCAAGGCCCAGGGGGCTCAATAGAGAGATCTGATATCCTGATCTTGGGTTTATGCCAAGCATGCACCATCAAAATCAACAGGTAAAGGCTAGGCTTACTCATCCAATACTCCTCCCAAGAAAGGGGAATGGACTAGGCAGCTCGAGAAGGGGCAAGCTTCTCCAAGTTCCCTTTTAGGAAGAGGAGGTAGCTAGTTGCTATGCTACAGGAAGGGTCAGTTTTGGTTACCCCTTACCCTCGATCTTATACTTTACGTAATTCTTATAAATTAGGTCTATCCTTAGAGGAAGTAAACCAACCAAGGTAGGCCAAAAGTGATCCAATGAATATCCCCCACGGGACACTAGAGGCTATTATCTAGTGTCATGCACTATGTGCATGACACCTTCATGGGAAAAATTTAAACATTTATGAATTACAAAGGTGATCCCATTCATGGAAGCTAGCCAAGGTATGCCTAGCTTCAACCTAAACAAATCCGATTTTGGAATAACATCAAAAACTGTGTTAATAGCTCTAGGTCCAACTAGGATGAATAAAGTTATCAAGCCATATGGTTTGAGACAGAGACCATCATGTGTCTAGATGGTGGATTTTGTTTCTTCATACTCCTCCCTTTATAATGAATTCAATAACAATGTTTCTTCTATAATAACATTCACACAGCTCACGGGGTCAACCAAAACCCCTGTCACAATGTTGCCATTGAGGTGAGCATCAAATTAGAGGGGAGAAGGCTTATTGCTCATAGGTATATGTTGCAAGGTGAATGTCACATCCTACGATCTAGTCATAGGGTGTTTAGTGGGAGTAACTATGACCATGTTGACATAGACCTCGGGTTGAGTGATAGAATAAGAGGGATCAATAATCATGTTTGTAGAATGCGATAGAAACAAGTCTGTGTATATTTGCAACTCTCTATTCACTTTTTCCACTGATTTATCTATATTTTATTTTCTTCCATCAAGACAAATAGTACCATCCTTGATGGGATCCTGTATCTTGTGACATAGGTGCATACAATGTTTAGTATCATGTTCGTTGACCCTTTGGTATTGACAATAGGTACTTGCATCATACCAACTAGGGTAAGGTTCCTTAAGAGGCTTAGGATTCTGCAAGGTTATGATCTTATCCTTCACCAACTTTTGCAGGATGGAGGAATAGGATTCTGCCAACTTTATGAACTTTCAGTTGCATTTGAGGCCGTTGTCATCCGCAATGGCTACTACATTTGCAACGGCCTTCCCTTTCCCAAAGATTGATACAATGGATCTTCCTTCATAATAGAAGCATGAGGAGGATCCCCCGAATTGAACTACTCTTTGTTGATACTCCCATATAGTGTTGCACACAAATGCACGAAAGAAGGGTACTTCATAAGGGAAAATTCTCTTTCCAAGGTCTTTGCACATTTCCTATGAACACCTTCTGCACATTTGAATCGGGTAGTAGGTACGATATTTTTCATAAGAGTGCTTGATATCATGTGATGAAGTAAATAATCTTTTCATTATCTCCATTTTTGCATCAGATGAGATCCAAAAAGGTCATCTTCAGTTCGATGTTGGCTTGAAACTGTTGAGGAAAATAGTTCACCAATTGATTGAATGAGAAAATAGAATTATCAGTTAAGGAATAGTACCATTCAAGCATTGTATCCTTGAGAGATTGGGGAAATAGTTTTTCCATCAACACGTCATGATGGAAGAAATATGTGAACAGGGTGTTAAAGGTAGAAACATGTGTCTTTAGATCCCCTTTGCTGCCATAATTTTTGAACTTTGGGATCTTCATTCCTTGTGGGAAGGGAGTGTATATAATTGCTACCAACAGTGGGCTATGTCAGAAGAGGGGTTGGAAGATAGGTTGGGTAGAGGCTTGGGAGAGACCTGCCAACTGGCTCTGCATCTTACCGATATTTTAAAGGAGAGTATTCAAAATAGGGTCATTAGATGACATACATGACGAACAGGACCTCCTCTAGAACCACCACTAGATCCACCTTCGGAATCACTACCATGGTCACTTCTGTAACCACTATCGGAGCCACTTCCATGAGTAGGGCCTTCACTGGAGGCACATTTTCTTTCAAAGCCACTACCATGACCTCCACCAAGACCATTTCCACCAATGCCACCCCCACTGCCAAAGCCACCAACACTACCAAAGCCTTCACAACTAATCCAACCAAAACCTCCACTGCTAGAGGCAATAGGAGGTGTGAAGCTGAAACCCAAGGGGATCCTATTCACTTTGATAATTTTGGATCTTTCAAAGGTAGAAGGGATGTTGATCGAAGGGACCACATCAGTCATGTATACAGACATGGGAGGCATTAATATTCCTAATTGTCTCTCATGTTCTTCAAAAGTGTCCCCTTGTATAATGTTAGCATTATTCGAAAGGGCACATGCTTTGGTTAGACTAGAGAGCCTAGCCAAGAGTTCTATGCTTGTTCGGTCTTTTTCCACCATATACTTTAGCTCGCTAATAACCTGAGTGGCCCTAGCTAACTTCGAGTTTCTTTCCAGGTGATTCTCTAAGTAACCCAACCCTTTTATTAAGGGCAGAGACATGTTTAAAAGGAATATGAACAACCTCATGCTCATCTACCGATGAAGGTGTGGGAGATGTAGGAGCAGTGGGAACAGGATCACTTTCGTTAGAGATTCCTACCTCACCCCTCAATAACTACTCTTAAGTAGAAAGAGCCATCACTGATCCAGAGAAAAGGCCTCTAGAGAAACTAGAGGTGACCCCGATCTTATCCATTGGAAGGTATCATATACTTCTCCTGGCAACATACCCAAAGGTTTTCGATTGGGTTGTGATGCTCATAAACCTTCAGAATGCTTAGGGACACGACGATCACAAGGCAGACGGGGTAAGTTTCAACACCGACAAATGAATAGACACAGGTTCACATCAGGTTAACCGAAAATGTAAGAGAGGGGGACCAACCACATTCAAGGCCCTAGGTCATAGAGAGACAAGAGCATAAGGCTTCCCTAAGTTACCTCACTCTAAAGGAATGTTTCAAATGAGGGACGAGAATGATGAGGACTATAAGGTCCTTTAATCTCTCTTTAGACCTGAAGTATAATCTGGGCTAGGCAAGTTGGATTTTGGAGTCAATTTTGTGGCTCAGACAACTCTCTATCTGAGGACGACAATGTAGTTCTGGGACGTCAGCATGGCGCGTTGGCGTCTCTCCTTTACGCTAGCATCTGTATGGCCAAACAATAGTGGACACAATAAAAATGCCAAAAATACCTACTAACAGCCTAGCTAGCTCAATCTAGATGGTAAAAAAAAAATGAGAAAGTAAACAAAGTAGATGCTAAAATAGAAAAAGCATGTAGACTAGGACTAGGGTGAAAAATATAATCTCACAAAGATGCTCGTGTGCTAGTTATCTCTACACGTTCTCTCACCTACACACAAGAAAGAAGGAAAATTGTTGAGGGCTATATAGGGTTCTTCCTTATTTATACTCATGTTTCGATGTTTCCACCTCCACGGACAACCAAGATAGCAACAATAGAGAAATATATGATAAAGGAGAAAAGAAAGTAGAGAATACAATAAAGGCTACAAAACATTGAAGTGCTACCCAACCAAATCGTAAAGGAGAGGAGTGAAAATGTCACCACCTCCACGAAGAGCTCACTAGCCAATGATGGAGAAATAGAGCTTGAACAATCACCACAACCTCAAGTGTGGTGAAGAGAGGTGTTACAAAACCTCAAGCCCCTACTACAATAGCTTGCTCCACACTTTCTCTACGGAGTTGATGGGGTGATCTTGTTGCTGCTATGAAGTGCCAAACTGTTGCTTGAAGTGATGGAAGTGAGGTGAATGCTTGAAGATTGCCAAAATTGGCACAAAAGAGATGAGTTGCATGATGGATGAATCTTTTTGAAGGTGAGGTGAGGAGAATAAGGCATTTTTAGGTCGGTTGGTTGAAGAGGGAGGCTACAATTTGTTCCCAATTGGAAGTGCAACGCCTCTGCCAACTTCAGACATGGGAATCCATTAGCGATGTAAGCACATCACATAGATGTCTATGTGTCATGTGGGAATCCCCGATAGTTATTCTTCTATCAATGCAAAATATGAACACCAAGTGGAATGAAGGCAACTTGCTGATGTAGAATTTCGCCTTTGGATTTGGTTTTCTAAGGTGAGGAAGTGTAAAACGGGAATTTGCATAAGGGGTGCAAATTCATCCCTATACAAGAACAAAGTGATGTACACATATTTTTTTAGATGTAAAAGAGAGTGCACAAAATGAATGTACAAAATTAAAGGTATAGAAAGAAAAGTTCTCAATGGAAACAAGAAAAAAATACGAGAGATTGAGATATCTTTGGAAGTGTGTTTGATGGAGTTCAATATCGCTTCAAAAATTTCTTCCACTTGCACCTACACACATAAAACCAAAGCAAAATGTTTGGGTGGTTTTTTAGGAGTTTTCCTTAGTCAAACCCTTGTATTGGTCTATCCACGTCCGTGAAAAACCTTAGACAAGATAATAATAATAGATGTTAAATGATAAAGAAAACCATATGCTAATCAAAGAAAAAGATAAAATTCTCAAGAAAGATTTTTGAAGAGTCACCTCTTTCAAGCACCAAAAGTGAAGTTTGCTAATGTAACAAAGTAGAAACAAGGACCTCCAAGATGATGGTGGTTTCCTTGCAAGATGAACTCATGTTGTGATAATATATTTTCCTCTAAAATATGTGGAAGATCTCTTTGCAAGACATGTGTGTAGAAAGATGGAGCAAGCTATAAAGTTCTATAAAATGGTGAAGAAGAAATATTTATGTGTTTTCCAAAAGAGCTAGAGAGATAGAATTAAGGAATGATATGAGAGGAATGAATGTTGAATCCCCTTCTAAATATAAAAGAGAGGGAATTTTTCACTCAAATATCCAACCCAAG
This sequence comes from Sequoiadendron giganteum, assembly GCA_007115665.2. Taxonomy (NCBI): domain Eukaryota; kingdom Viridiplantae; phylum Streptophyta; class Pinopsida; order Cupressales; family Cupressaceae; genus Sequoiadendron; species Sequoiadendron giganteum. The sequence goes on from CM021100.1 coordinate 324,670,288, forward strand.
CGATTTTCGATGTGGTTACAAGTTGGCAGAGGCATTATACCACCAAAATGTGGTAGGTGTAATATCTCAACAACCACCTTAGTCACATATTTTCTCAAGATGCTATTGTGGCTTGTAGATGTGTTCATCGTGCACATTAGCCTATAAGAAATTTAGACTCAATGATTGAGAAACAAAGCATGCTAGATGGTGAAAAATAGTTTTTTGGTTGGAAGAGAACATAATTACCTTAGTGTATCTAAAGATGAAGGCTTATGTAGTGTGGAATTTCATAGGATACAATTTATGACATTACAAAAGTATAATTTAATTCTTTCAATTACCAACTAATAATAGGAAAATCAAATATTTAAAATAATTATCATAATCACATAGAAAAATAATAATGCAAAAGCAATTATAGCTCACAAAGTGCAATAGGTTTCTTGTTCCAAATGTCTTAAATTTTATTCTTACAGACTTACAACATCCCAACATTAAAGCTAACATCTATTTTTAAAATCTTCTTGTTTTCCCTTTTCCCCCAAAAAAAGACCCCTCCTACAATATTCAGATGCATATTTCAATTCTTCATATTTAAAAGAATATTTTAAAAGTAACTATTTATTTGAAGGTAAAAAATTCATTTTTAATCTTGAAAGTTTAATGCTTCATATAATTCAAAGTTCAAATCATAGTATAAGGATGAAATAAATCAGTGCTAAGGTGGCACACTTGTCAAGTCAATATTGTTTTTGTCTTCTTGTGACAATGGGACTAATCATGTAACATGTGTGGCTTTGTAATTTCCAAAAATATCTTGATGGCAAGTGGCATCTCACTCTACTATGGAATAATAATATTTTTGGTCCTTAGTCCCCATAATGCTTTGTTTTCATTAATGAGATCCAACTTTCTCGTGAAGGCTATTGGATGTCCACTACATTTTACCAAGCCTAAGTCAATGAAACCAATTTTTCTTATGTTATTTATAGAAAAAAGGTTTCTCATTGAGTATCCCTTCCACCATTTCTTTGAAATTTTTCTTCATTATTTGCAAGTCCTCAACCTACAAATTATCCTTCTTATATCGACAGGTAATAGATCCTTTGGAATATCATATCTTATTTGATTGCAATCCTTTAGTAATTTTTCTTGTTCTAAAATCATGGGTTTCTTCAAGAAGAAGAAGAGCTTCCATTCTATGCTCTTTTTCCACATGAAACATCTTGTATCGTCGACACTTGGAAATATTTTCTCTACTACTAATTTGTCTAGATCTTGAGATCACCCATTTCCTTCAAATCATTTTTAGCTTGTTTCCATACTAAATCCTCATGCTTAGTGTTTGCAATTTCACTATCAATTTCCTTCTTCAGTTCCACAATATCATTACAAATATTTCTCATTTCCTCAATAAATTTCACTCCCTTGGTTAAAATATCTTTAACCTAGTCTTTTGTTGCTTTACCATAATATTTTTAAGTGTTGAATTTGTTAATTATCTCCTTCCCACTAGTTGACATATGATCAAAAGAAATATCAATTTGGCCCACTAGCTTTCCTAAAGGATCAATAAATGATCTAAAAACATTTCGTTAACACGTTCACTTGTTGTTTCAATTTATTTCTCATCTAATTTTCCTTAGTTGTCCTCTCCATGAGTACCTAATACCCAAAATTTATCCACATCCCTTTCTCTTGTGGAAGGGCCCAAGTCAATTATAGTTATATTGAAATCTTTAACAATCATTTGGATAGATTTTTTTGTGCATAAGGCTAAGAATTTTTTTCATACATGATGCTTGTAGTGGTATCTTCCAATAACCTAGATGTAGTTTTGGGTTTCCTAGGTTGTGGGGTTCTTTGAAGGAGTTATCCAACAATAAATAATAAGTGTATATGAATAAGTGTGGATAAAGATGGTATAATGCGGAATGTGTGGAAATGTTTGTAAGTGGATAAGAATAATAGATCAAGAAACAAACCTCACTTTACAAAACATCAAATATATTATTTATCAATATAAAATTCATATTAATTTATAGTATATTCCATCAAAATAAACTCAAAACTAAATAAAAATTAACATGAATATATATATTTTACATTATAAACATAAAACATATCATAATAAAAAGATATTAATAAATTTAAACTTAAAAATTATAATTTCTAGGCCTTTGTTTACACCTAATTCAAATCTTATGTTTGCGAAAAATTAAAATTCGAACTACACAAAAAATATGTTAAGTTTTGATGTGTAAGATCACTTCAAGCTTCTCTCTTACAAAATTAAACTAAAGCATTCTCGTATGGGACCCATAGTCACTTTGCGAGTCTTCTAAGAGAGTGTAATCTTGAGACTAATTATTATTCCCAATCAAAAGTAAAAACTTATATCTTATTCCAAGTAAAGAAAAGATGATTTAAAATAAAGAAAAAGTGATTCCAAATAAAGAAAAAATGATTGCGAATAAAGAAAAAGTGATTCCAAATACAGAAAAAGTGAGATTCCAACTAAGTTGTGGACGTATTTTAAATTTCAAATAATTAATAAACGTGGTCACATGGACAACCCCGATAGTACACAATCTTTAGAGCCGTATGCCGTATTATTCAAACAGACTATAAAGAAGCGTGCTGGTTGGTGTTGGAAGGCAGTAACAGCAGATATTTGCCATGGCAAGTGATCACAAGGCGTACAATGCTGCAGTACGCCCTGGAACAAAAATTGAGTTCCGAACTTAAAGCAGCTCTCAAGGGTATTACACCCGGAGGGCAAAATACTCTTCTCCATTTGGCTGCTAGTGTAGGTAATCTACCGTTCATTCAACAGCTCCTGGAACTCAATCGTGAACTTCTGAACGATACCGATCTCGAAGACCAGCCTCTGCTTGTGAATGCTGCCAATGCCGAAAAGAATACTGCGCTGCACTTGGCTGCTCAGGGAGGTTTCTCCAGTGTTGTTAAGGTTCTACTCCAACAACAACGAATTGATGTGGACGTCCGCAACAAGCTTAATGAAACGGCTCTGTTCAAAGCCTGCGAAAGCGGAAATTTAGACACAGCGAAGGCACTACTTGACAAATGTCCGTCGAGCCTACTCGAAAGTACGGTGGGCAAGAGAACCTGTTTAACTGTTGCAGTAAACAGAGGAGATACAGGTCATTGTCTTTAGAATTTAGGCTATTTTTACCTATTTATTTATAATAGTATCTGTAGATATAAAATAATTTGTTAACTGCTACAGAGGGACTTTGCATCTGCTAATTTAATGGTTCAAGTTGTAACAACAACTTAGCCAGCCGACAGATTAAACCTTATTATCAAACTTTTCATCAAATAAATGTCATTCTATGTACAATTTTTTCTTCACTTCAAATGACACGAGCGTGCTTGTCAATCATGTTTCAGGTGTTTAAGTTTTTCAAAGTTGTTTTTGGTTTATTACTTCAGTCTTAGTTTATTACTTCAGCTTTGGTTTCATTACAGTTGATAGCCTATATAAAATGCTTTCTTGTTTCTTCTTTTTTTCTTTTTAATTATTATTTAAAAAAAATTATTATTAGGGAATTACAGATGTTTTCTGTTGTTATTTTAGTTGACGTCTGCATCGATTCATTAAAGGTAAATTAGGCATTTTTTAACTCTTAGCCCTTCTTGACGAACATCTTATCTAACGTAAGGCAATGATTTTGGATGCTTCTTTTACAAATCTGGTGGATCATTTACTAATTCAAAAAGGTGCAAAGCAGTTAATCCAAACAGAGGGCAAACTTGACAACACAGCTCTGCGTATAGCTGTTGAAAGAAACTACGTGGATATAATAGGGAAGTTAATAGAACTTGAGCCCGAACTGTGTTATGGGGATGATTTCAGCAAAGAAACTCCGCTTTGTGTGGCAGCGAAATTGGGGCATCTTGAAGCAGTAAAAGAGTTGATAAACTCTTGTCCAGACGCTGTTGAAATACCAACAAAGTATGGAATGAACGTGGTACACTTAGCTGCCCAAGTTAGCCAAGTGCGAGTTGTTGATTACTTGAATAAAACAGTAGGCTTATCATGCTTGGTCAACAATGGATTTTACAAGCCTTCGGAGGAAAAGACCCAGACATGTGGAGAAAACACAGTTCCGGGTGAAAACAAAAATCCATTTCCAGGGATAACTGAAGGAGACACGCCGCTGCATATTGCAGCAAAGAAAAAAAACTTGAATGTAAGTCTCTTTCTATACGAACCTCTGTTTGTCACTGAAGTTTGTTTCTTTGAATCAGCTATACGTTTGTGGGTTTCTGTAGATTCTTAACCTGATCTCGTGTATCGGCAAAGTCAATTAATGAAATTATTTCCATTGGAGATAGGAACTTAGAATCATCACGGAAACAACTTGCATAGAAGAAATCTGTAAGCATGACTATTTTCAATGGATAATTTAATTTCTATGTACTAATTTCAGTGTGCATTTTATAGATGGTTAATTCGTTGCTGCGTATAAGGGGAATCAACAAATTTGCCGTTAACAAGGAAGGTTTAACGGCCCTCGACATTGTGAGAGAGAACACAGAGTATCACGAAACTGACAAGATAATTGCAGTGCTGGCTAGCTATCCTTCCAAGCGCAAGCCTTTCTTGTACAGTGCTCCGAAGGTGAGCGCAGAGAAATACGAGAATGCCATTAACTTGGTGAACAAAGCATATGAGGACAGGCGAAACACAGAATTAGTTGTGGCTTTGTTGTTAGCCACAATGTCATTTACGGCGGCTTTCACTATTCCTGGCGGTTTCTGGCAGGAAAAAGAATCGGCAAAAGGCACACCGATTCTGCTTGGATTAGACTCCTTTAAGCTTTTTCTCATTTTTGATTGCATGGCATTCTTTCTGTCGCTGTTCGTGGTGCTGATGTGGCAGATGAGTACACCTCTCACCACGCCAGATAAGATGTTGTTCGTCTGTACCACAGACCTATTTGTTTGTGCCACCTTTGCCTTCACGGCGTATGGCTTCATGGCTGCAATGTATGCCATGATTGCCAAAAAGGACCCCGTCCTAGCTTGGTTCATTCTTGCGGCGTGCTTGTTCATCTGCTGCTGTGGTAATTTGACTTTTTTCTGCTTGGCTGCAAAGTTTTCCGTGAACAAGGCCACATTTAGCCTGCTGACTAGTATACATCTTTTTCCTACCGACCGTGTGGCGCTGGTCATGTGGCTGAAACTCGATAGATGGGGCCTTGTGGACTTGGCGCACCGGTGCAAGAAAAAGTGGCTTTCCATCTTTTACAATTGAATTGCCTTAACAAAGAAATGGATAGTCACGATGATAAAACATACTCGGGAACTAGTAAGGTCTGAAAAAGTTGCTTTTTTTCTGTAAGTCCCCCAGGCCAAAACCTCCCGGTTTTGTGCTGCAAGGTGAAGAATGGATGCAGTGCTTCAGTTTCTTATTTCTAGATGACTTTGATCGTATTCAAGTATGTCTTATAATATGAATGATTGCATATTGTTAAAAAAATACAAAGTTTCTACATATCTGTTACATATGCAAACCAGATACTTGCATGTTTGGAGCTGATGTGATATTTGTATGTTTCAAGTTGAATATAAGATGTATTGTTAGTAATATTTTGTAAATTATTTTTGTTGGATTTTATACATATTTTTTTTGGTTAATTTAGAAAAATTTAATTAAATGTATATAAATAAATATAAATTTGTTTGAATTAATTAATGATAAATAGGTAACAAAAAATTAAATAATTATGTCGATTATATTTGAAAACAAATCAAGTGGATGGGGGTATTTAACCTCATGATTAAAGAAGGTGGGTTCTCGATAAAGATTCTAGATTATTTTGTCTTTATACTTTGGAAATGGAATCTCTCTTTTGTAAGAATGTCTCAAGTTCTATACTAATCTTCTACTTTATAAAAATCAAAGTTAGAACTATGGATCAAATTTGTGATCATAAATTCTTTATATACTAATGGGCTTGACCATACTTAGTGAGTTATTTTACTCTTTCACTTACCTCTAGTGAAACTCAATCTTCTATGCTCTTCTTAGAGATCTAGAGACTAATACTATTCTAAAATAACATGAAGGTTTTTTTAATTGTGTCATAAGGAGATGATTTTTCCTACATAAATCCCCTAAAAGTGTACAACGATTGAATATAGTAAGCAAGGACCATACATTGCAAATTTATTATTCCTTTTAGTTGATGAGATCTAAATGTTTCACTATTGATTATCCTTTTTTAACTCTATAGAATGAGAGAGGATTATTGAGAAATGAGAAATACAAAATGAATAAAATTAAATTCCTTTGAATGGTGTAGTAACAGAAAAATTATCCCTTTCCCTTAATTTGGAACAACTAACAAAGAAAATGAATCTAATGTTGTCTTCATTTAGTGTTGTAATATGTCTTTCATATTCATATTAAGTTAAGGCCCCTTTTAAACTAAATGAACTTAATGGTGCCTTATTTAATGTGTTTTAAAGTGTATCTTTACACTTTCACACTAATCTAGGGCTTTAATTAATTAATCGAGGTTAATTGAGCTTAATTGATCCCTTAAATTTAAATCCAAACCTAATATATTACATTTTCCGAGAGATAAAGCCAAACACTCATTAATATTGTTTCACAACACTTAATTTGACAAGATTTGAGTCTTAGACTAGGTCCCCCTTTTGGATTGTTATTTCATATCCTGAAAGCATGTCCTAGTTGAGTATGCTAGGACCCACGTCCTCCTTTAACTTAGCATATTCTTGGCGGGATTCTAATGAGCCAGTTAATAAAGTTTGAACCCGAACGGGTTAATAAAAGCCATGAAACTCCACATGTGGCAGCGAAATTGGGGCATCTAGAAGCAGTAAAAGAGTTGATAGAGTAACGGCCAGACACTGTTGAAATACGGAATAGTTCTGGAATGAACGTGCTACACTTAGCTGCCCAAGTTAGCCAACTGCGAATTGTTGATTACTTGAATGAAAAGATAGGTTTATTAGACCTAGTAAACCAGGGACTTGACAAGCCTCCAGAGGAGACCCTGAGAAGTGGAGGAAAGACAGATCCGGGTGAAGGAGACACACCACTGCATATTGCAGCAAAGAAAAACAACTTGAATGTAAGTCTCTTTCTTTACGAACCTCTGTTTGTCACTCAAGTTTGTTTCTTTGAATCAGCTCTACGGTTTGGGTTTCTGTAGATTCTTAACCTGATCTCGTGTATCGACAGAGTCAATTAATTAAAGTATTTCCGCTAGAGATAAGAACTTAAAATCATCACGGAAACAACTTGCGTTAGAGAAATCTTTAAGCATAACTATTTTCAATACATAATTTAATTTCTATGTACTAATTTGAGTGTGCATTTTGTAGATGGTTAATTCGTTGCTGCGTATACGGGGGATAAACAGATTTGCCGTTAACAAGGAAGGCTTAACGGCCCTCAACATGGTGAGAGAGAACAGAGTATCATGAATCTGACAAGATAATAGCAAAGCTGTCTAGTTATCCATCCAAGCACAAGACTTTTTTGTACAGCACTCCAAAGGTGAGCGCAGAGAAGCACGAGTTTGCCATAAAGATGGTGAACGAAACATTTGACAACAGGCGCAACACAGAATTAGTGGTGGCTGTTAGCGACAATGTCATTTACGGCGGCTTTCACTGTTCCAGGCAGTTTCATGACGGATGATAAGAAATAAAATGGGGGATCAATCTTAGGAACGCCAGCGCCACTTCCGCAAGGATCAGACTCAAACAAGAGTTTAGGCTCGCCTATTCTGCTTGGATACCCCTCCTTTAAGGTTTTCCTCATCTTTGATTGCGTGGCATTCTTTCTGTCGCTCTTTGTAGTGCTGATGTGGCAGATGAGTACACCTATTACCACGGGAGATAAGATATCGTTCCTGTGTCTCACCAATCTATTGGTTTGTGCCACCTTTGCCTTTACGGCGTATGGTTTCATGCTTGCAGTGTATTCTATGCTCTCCACCGATGCTGAAAAGCTGTCTTGGGTCGTTCTTGGGGTGTGCTTGTTCATCTGCTGCTATGCTAATCTAACTTTTTTCTACATGGCTGCAAAGTTTTCCGTGAAAAAGGCCAGATTTAACCACCTGAATGGTTTACTTCCTTTTCTTCCTGACTGTGTGGGGGAGCACGTGTGGATGAAACTAGAGAAATGGGGGCCTTTGAACTTGCTGCGTTGGTGCAAAGACAAGTGCCTCGGCATCTTATACTGCGATAACCATGAAGATGAGCACACTAGGTGATATGTCTGTCAAGTTCCCGATGTTAAAACTTCCCGGCTTCGTGGCGCAAGGTGAAGTGTGGATGCGGTCGTGCAGCTTCCTATTTCTAGATGACTTTAATCGTATTCATATATGTTTTTATAACATATTAGTTTTGAAATATTCTATTAAATGTATGTACATATTTATGAAAGTGAGTATAAGAATGTATATATATTTAGTATATGTTTAATATTATACATGTATGATGTATATGTATAAATTAATATATATAGATATACATATATAATTTGTACGCATTTTATACATTTATCTATGCATATAAGTGTGCTCAATATTATATATTCAAATCATATGTTTTAAGTTGATGCAATATTTTTTATGTTTCAAGTTGAACATCAAATGTATTGATAAGTAGGAGGTTGAATCTTGATAACAATATCATAATCAAATGTATTGTCAATAATACTTTATGAATTATTGTTGTTGAATTTTTTATGATTTAATATATGTAAATATAAAATAATTTCTTCTTTAAGACTAATCTAGGCTAATCTAATTACATGTACACAAATAAATATAAGTTAGTTTGAATTAATTAATGATGTTTGGGTAATAGAAATATTGATCATTGTATATCTACTATATTAGGAAACAAATGAAGTGGATAGGGGTATTTAGCCACTTGATCGAAAAATGTGGGTTCTTGATGAAGATTCTAGATTATTTTGTCTTTGTACTTTGAAAATGCAATTTGTAAACCCTAAGAATGTCTCAAGTTCTATACTAATCTCCTACTCTATAAAAGTCAAGCTTAGAACTATGGGTCAAAATTATGGTCATAGACTCTTTATATACCTATAGGCTTAACCATACTTAGTGAGTTATTTTACCTTTTCACTTATCTATAGGTGGATCGCATTTTTCTACTATCTTCATAAAAATCTAGAGAATAACACTATATTAAAATAACGGGAATGACTCTCATTCTGTCGTAAGGAACGAATTTTACTACACAAATCCCTAAAAAGTATACAAAGATCTAATATTGTAGACAATGACCATAGATTACAATTTTTTTATTCCTTTTAGTTAACCAAATTTAAATGTTTCACTATTGATTATCCTTTAATATTACAGAATGAGAGAAGATGCTTGAGAGGTGAGACATGTATATTAAATAGATGGAATAAAAGACCTTTAAATAGTAGCATGAAAAGCCTAATCATGTAAACTTATGGCTAGTCAACTTTGGGTGGGGAAGATAGATAGAGTGAGAGGGAATAAGTGTTATGAACGCTCAAATAAGGCGAATGTATGGTAGTATGCACATATAGGATTGATCAAGTGTTCATTGTAATACATGTGTATCGTGATGAATAGAAGGATAAGGAACAAGCCCAACTTCATAAGAGATTGCACCATTGTTAATATAGTCATGTATCAATATATTTCCTTAAGATATGCACAATACTACAAAGGAAATGACATAGATATTCCAATTTCATCATTAATTCCCCCCATCAATTTTAATAGGTAGAGAGAGTGAGGGGAGATAGAAAGAAGTATAGAGGGAAGCGGATAGAGAGGTAGAGAGAAGGGGAAGTTGGGAGAGAGGGAGAGGTAGGTAGAACGAGAAGTAGGGAGATAGGTTGAGAGAGCTAGAGAGAGGGAGGTAGAGAGAGATAAGGTGGGAGAGGTAGAGAGAGGTAGTGTGTGTGCACCTATGTGTGTGAGAGAGTGATGGAGAGGTAGGTAGAGAGAGGGAGGGAGAGATAAAGAGAGAGATGTAGGTTGAGAGAGAGGTAGGGTGGGAGAAGTAGGGAGAGAGAGGTAGTGTGTGTAAGAGATAGAGGGATAGGTAAAGAGGTAGGTAGGGAGGGAGAGGTATAAAGAGAGAGGTAGGTAGAGAGACTAAGGGATAGATAATGAGAGAGGTATGTAGAGAGATAGGTAGGGTTAGGGGGGGGTAGATATAGAGGTAGGGTGTGAGAGAGAGATAGAGAGAGGAGTAGGTAGAGAGAGTGAGGAGATATAAAGATAAGTAGAGAGGGAAGGGGAGGAGAGATAGAGAGGGGGAAATTGGGAGAGAGGGAGAGGTGGGTAGAAAGAGAATTAGGGAGAGAGTTAGAGAGATGGAAGGGTAAATCAAGAGAGAGAGAGAGAGAGGGCGGGAGAGGTAGAGAGAGTGGTAGTGTGTGAGAGAGATAGAGAGAGGATGAAGAAGTAAAGATATAGAGGTAGGTAGAGAGAGAGGTAGGGAGGGAGAGTTAGAAAGATAGAGAGGTAGGTAGAGAGATGGAGGGGTAGATAAAGAGAGAGAGAGGGGTAGGGTGGGAGAGGTAAAGAGAGGTATTATGTGTAAGAGAGAGGGACAAAGAGAGGGGTGTAAAAATAGATCGGTAGGTAGAAATACATATAAGTAGGGTGGGAGAGGTGGAGAGAGAGGTAGTGTATATTTTAGAGAGATAGGGATGGATGTAGGGAGCGAGAGGTAGAGAAAGAGGGGTAGGTAGAGAGAGAGAGGTGGGGTGGGAGGGATAGATGGAGGGAAGGAAGAGATACGAAAGCTAGGAGGGATATAGGGAGAGGTATATATAGATGTGCTTTGAGGGGAGATATAGAGAACTAGATGGGCGGAGATATAGGTATAAAGAGAGGTATGGAGGGAGAGGTAAAGAGAGATAGGTAAGGGGAGATAAGTAGAGAGAGGTAGTGTGTCTGTGGGAGAGAGATGAAGGGAGAGATAATGAGAGAAGTAGGTAGAGACAGAGGTAAGGTGATAGGTAGGGAGAGAGGCAGTGTGTGTGAAAGAGAGAGGAGAGACAATGAGAGAGAGGTAGGTAGAAATAGAGAGATGTAGGGAGGGAGAGCTAGGGAGAGAGATATGTAGGTAGTGAGAGAGGGAGAGAGAAATAAAGAGAGGTAGGTAGAAAGAGAGGTAGGGTGGGAGATATAGAGAAATGTAATGTATGTGTGTGAGAGATAGAGGGGAAAATGCAAGAAGATGAGTCCACCAAATGTGGAAGTTTTTTCCTTAGAAGCATGAAATATGAAATTGACTTTAATGTGGGGATCCCATTTTATTAAAAAATGAGATCCCATTCTAAAATGGGATCCCATTTTATTAAAAAATGAGATCCCATTCTAAAATGGGATCCCCCTTTTTAAAAAAGCGATCCTGTTTTAGAATGGGATCTCATTTCATAATGAAACGCAAATAAAATGGGGAAAGGTGGATGCCTTCCTATTCTGTCTAGGTCATTCAATTAGGTCCTAAGAACCCTAATAGGTTTGACTATCAACCTCTCAAGGTGAGTCAATACACAATTAGGAAGACTTAGGAGGGGGTGTTCTATCAAATTAAGGGGTTCACCACCAAGGGAATGCTTGGAAACAATAATGTTTGAAAACAAACTATGATATGCAAAACACTTAAAATAAGTAAAATGAAGCTTACTAATATTGGAAATGAACAAATCCAAGTTAGGGTTTGTGTAGCTGGGAAGCTTGGAGATGCCAAAAGTATTCTAGAAATGAAAATGGGCTGCTAAAATATTCTTTGGAGGACTAAGATGCCTTTACTCCCATCTTAGTCCCGTTGTTGTTTTTCAGGGCAAACACATAATCTTTGGATAACATAATAGAATCCTAAAAAATCACTAATAGATTCCACCTGGAGGACTAAGATGCCTTTACTCCTATATCTTAGTCCCGATCTAAATTTTTGAAAAGTGTGAATGTGGTCCTGAGCTCCCAGATCTGCAATTGCTTCCTCTCAGATCTTAGGTTCTGAAAAAGTCAGATCTGACCTATAGGTCATTTTCCATGAAGATGACAACTTTGCATTCCAAGTGATCTTGAAACCTACAACCTAGATCAAACCATTACAAATGTTGCAAACTTGTATATAATGGTTGCAATGGATATGAATCTTGGAATGCTTGATAGATATTGAATTGCTTGCTTACTTGAATCAAAACCTTGATGAATTACTCTTGAATGCACTTGATCTCATAAATTTTCCTTAGGAATGAATGATTAAGTTGCTAGGATGAAAATGAATGAATGAACCTTGTATCTATACTTGTTTATTCTTAATATCCAAAAATTACATCACACCAAGCTGACATATGAATTGAAAGAATAAAGGAGGTTAAATCACACCAAGATTTGAAATTAAATCGCAAAAATTACCCAAGGAGGACTAAGAAGCCCTAGGTGGTGTCTTAGTCCCAATTGATGAAACTTGGGGCACAAACAGGGTAAGTGCAAGAAGGTGGGTCCGCGAAGAGGGGAAGTTTCAGTCAAAAAAAATTCTTGCACGAAACACGTACATGTTGTAAAAAAAAGCACATATACATTATGGATTTGGTACCCAAGCCTAAATTCAAAATGTGTATGCATTATGATTCGGGTATGTGAACCTAAAACGCGTACGCATTATGAAACACGTACGCATTTATTAAAGATATATATTTTTTTAAATAAGCGACTGTGATTTCATTTTCACAATCAGTTTTAGTCACACCAGAAGGAGAAGAAGACCGTGTACACATTTCAAAGGGCCAGATTCAAGAAATTTTTCACTGCCACCTCCTCCCATCGACACAATTGGCCTCAACAACCTCTAGGTTGGTTGAATTCTACCATTTTTTTGCTTTATATCTTTCATTTTTGTTTTATAATTGTTATTTAGTTTTTGTTTGTTTAGTTTGTTTTAGTTTAATACTTTATAGCTTTTAAATTTTATTTAATTAACTGAAAACATCAACGAAACAAACAATGTTAAATTCTAAATCAAACACCATAAAAAATAAACCTAAATTCGACACATTTAATTTAGAAATTTCAAAACCCTAAACCCTAGGTTCTAAAAAACATAGGTCCTTAAAAACTAATTTACCTAGGTTAATCCTTGGACCTAAACTAAAACCCTATTTACCCTAAAACATTCCATACTCAACCTAAACCCTAAATGTAAACTAGATGTTAAACACCATTTCCATACTCAACTATATAGTTTAAACATTCTCATTTTTTAGTATGGTTACAAGTTTCAATCTCATTAGGAATGATCATGTAGCTCTTGCTCAAATTGTGTAATTTCAATTTGGAAATTGCCCGTCTTTCTTGCTTTATTTTACGTCCTCCTTGTCATTGGTTCTTAACTTTCACTTCACATAGTTTTAGAAGTATCCCTCCTTGGAGGTTTCTTACATTTCTTATTTGACATATATATGTTTTCATGTCATAAAATCTCTAAATAATTTATAGAAAGATCTAATTTGTTTCATTTTTGCATGATAAATTATGCACACCAATTCACATGTATACATATGATTTCATTGTACAAATAAATTTAAATTTAGTGAAGTCTTTGTGCACTTAATATCTGACAGCCATTGCTCCACTGAGTTACGAATGGTGTAGAGGTTACGGTTATGGGAGGCATCCATGCTGGGTGCATTTCTAGGGCTGGATAGTTGCTGCCCTCTTTGGGTAGTGTTGTAGTCATGGGATTAATGTTCTTAATAGAGTCTTCATCCTATCATATTTTATCCACGTCTGTTTGATGGGTATGTCCATCTTTGAAGGGGGTTAAATATTCTCATTTGCAGTCATATCCATTTCATAGCATAATATTGTATGTCGCATTAATTATTGATATTATAAAGAAGTGTGTTGGCTACCGTCCAAGGTAACTATCAACAAAAAAGACATGGCAATTGAGCGTGAACAAACAAACAAAGCAATTAGTCACTATAAAGTTGTCAATATTTTGCAAATGGTGTAGTTATGGGAATTCACCCAAAAAAAATTATCATCATGATAAATTCACTTTAAGGAAAATTCATGATAGGCAATTCATCATTGTGGAAAATTCATCGCATTAAAATTTTGCAATTAATTTTCATGGTTGTGAATTGCTGGTGGTGAATTTTGGTTGAAGTGAATTTGTTCTAGTGGTGAATTTTCTCACAGTGAATTGTTGACCGTAATTTTTTTATAAATTATTGTGATAAATTTATCTGATGTCAATTTATCCACATCTTTTTTGATGAATTCTTTTCTATCAATTTAAATTTTATGATCAAAACAATTAATTTAATCTAATTTAAAGGTGAGATAGATCAATTATCAAAACTTTCAAATTTGGAATTAGTAGAAGTAAATACATTTAGTTGATTTTGGTGGTCGCAATCTTTACTTTGATTAAAAGGAAGCGTCTTGGCTAGCGTTGAAGGTACTCGTAGCAAACAAAGCCACGAGGTTAATGCTCCTGATGGACCCTCCTTTCTGTCATATTTTCCACGTCTGTTTGACGGGATGCCTGTTTTTATCTTTATCTTTAAAATGAGTCTATTATTCTAATATGTGGAGCCATATCCATTTCCCATGAATGCCGCATTATTTAAAAGAGGTGAACCTAATCATTTAGTTTGTTCTGGTTCATACTAATTATTTCATTTATTTAAAAATTATTTGTGGAGTTGGTGGTCTTATGAATATTTTTTTTATGTTTATTTTTCAAGAGTCATCTTAAATTTCTAGCAAGAGTATTAATAATAATTTGTGTAGTTAAAATTTGAATTTTTTTTAAAGTAAAAAGGAGAAAAATAAAATTGTGTAACTATATGTCATTTTTCTCAATAGACAGTTACTATTTATTTCTAGTACCTTTTTTTTTCTACTAAAATAGTTAAAAATTTACATGAGAACACTCTTAACTACTTAAATTTAAACAAAAAGTGCACTTAAACAGCTGCATGGAGACATGAAATAAGGGTGGGTAGATTAGAGAAAGCTAGAAATTTTCAATAAGCTACACATTTTAAATAAACATATTGTTATAGAATATAAATGTAAAAGAAAAATAGTCTTAGAAAAAAAAATAGTAATAGAAAACCATATATATGAAAAATATGTGATGGAGAAATTGTAAAAAGAAAATTAATGTATGTAAGAGGAGATGGGAGTTCTAAAAAATAAATAATATTTTCCATTTTTTAAAATTAAAGTTTATGAATAGGATAATCAATTAATCTAATATAAAGAAGGGATATATAATATTAAAAAGTTTTGAAATTTAGAAAGAATAGAAATATTTTCATTTAGCTGATTTTAGTGATCAATAGATAGTTGGTAAACGATTTGATCATAAATTTTAAATCATAATCTGAAATCACAACTTCTTAAATGTGTGAGAAGAATAATGATAAAATCAAAATTGGGTTGTTGCCAAAATTTGGTGTATCAATCCTACACATTGTGAGATTCATTCCAAGAGTCATAGTCTAATCCTTTGAGTAGATTCCACCTATGATACATATATTTGAAATGGATAACTATAGAATTTTGTGACTTCAATGATGTTTGAGGATGTGCAAGGATTACAAGTATTTAAAAAATACATTGGGGAAATCATTGAATTACAAGAGCCATGTTCTCCTATGTTGGCCCTTTGACTAGACTAGTTTCATGGTTATGGAAATGGTTAAAGATAACACTCTTCAATTATGTAGATGCCATAGGATGATGCAAGGAAAAAATAAGTTTCGTTTAATTCTTGAAAGAAGAATGTTCCTCAAATTATTCTCTTCTCAATGCTTATGAGTTTTGAAAATCAATTGCTCGTGATTTAATGAACATTGGATGCCTTCAAATACCAACATAAAAAGTAAACCCACATAACATGTATCAAGTGGGATCATAATTAGTGTGAAATGGATGAAACTCAACAAAATTTAAATTTTAAATTTGAGGGGTCACTTCCACATGGTATATGATTACTTTCTCACACACTAGGATAAACTGGGAACATGAAAGTATTAATATCAATATTATATTTATAAATGTAAGGGAATAAATACATATATAAATATAACAAATGATAGGTATAAAAATAATTGTAATGAAGATAAATAAAATATATACTAAAAGACCAAGAAATAAACCCAATTTTTATATAAAATTGGATCATTTATTTCTATCAAATTATATTAAAACATTCAATAAAAAAATTAAAATTAAATAGGACTCAAATAGGTTGAAAATGGAGCCAAGAAATCTAGACAAAATAGAAATTGCAATATCACATTAATTTCAAGTAGAAAGGATGTTTATTAATGATCAAATGAGGTGTATATAAAGGAAATTTGAGCAAACCAAATTCCACAATTGGAGGGAAATTTTTTTTTCAAAATTCATAACAAATTGTGAGGGATAACTACCTCTCTAACTACCAAATCACCACCTAAGAAAGTGGTTAACCTGGAGGGTAAAATCAATGGCATAAAGAAAGGTACAAATTTAACATTACAAACATCTATTCACATTGAATGAATGTGAAGCCTAATGCTTGCAATGTTCAATTTTTTTATCATTATTTAAAAAATCATGTTATGTGTTGTGTTCAAATTTGGGCATGACACGGATAACATAAGGATTTGAAGAAGAGGTGAAACTGTACATGAAGTGTAATGTCAAAAATTGCATATCCTTTCAATTTCACATTACATCCATTGTCACTATATCTACTCATCTATGTTGGTGTAGGTTTTTATTTTCCTAGTGGGTTAATTTATTTTCCCTTAGTCCTTAGTTTTTCCTACACTTAATTAAGCTTGATTAGGAGATAAGTGATGTGGTGTCCCCTTTCTTAAATGGTCGAACACTTTCCACTTTTGGTAGCCAGCTCCACTTTTGGTGGTTAATTCCTATTGGTTTGATTTTCCACCTCCATTATCTCTTTAGTTCTATATAAAATCACTTTATAGATTGTATTTTCATTCATTCTCTTGTATTGTTGCATACTTTGACATACATGTACCTTGATGTATGTAGTCATTATTTCGTAGATTTACTCTAATCTCCTAATGCAATCTTATCATCTTGACATTTGCACATCTCTTGGAATCTTGGGTCTATAATCATGTTATTTTATTTACAATTTTATAGCTTATATCTCTCATAGAATATCTTCGTTACTCAATCCATTTCAGATTTATAACAATCCAATCCTCACTCCCTGTGCATGCCCCCTCACCCCTATTGCTATTAAATCCCTCTATAATTACAAATTATTCCTACTCCCTTTCCCATGAGGTTTGAGATTCCATGTCTCAAGAAGTATAATTGTAAAGGAGACCCATAAAACCATGCATTTTATTTTCATTGGTAGTCTATAGCCTTTGTTGCGAGACAAAATTTTATTGATTAAATATAATAATTTTGCACATGTATGCACTACCCTACATGATTATCAATTGTTAATCAATCAACATAGAGGATATACCTCATTGAATCCCTTAGATACCCCTAGTGGTTCTTCTTCTAACCCTCCAAATTTTAAAAAGAATAAATAATTTTAAATTAATGTAAATATAGTTAACAATTCTTGAAGACTTGATGTTCTTGTTATCCTTCTTAAGAGAAATAAACAATATACAAAAATATCTAGGAATCTGCATAACATAATACAAAAAAAATTTAAAAATTAATTCAATTACCACCCATTCACCCCCTTTCAAAAAATCAACCTCTCCCAATATTGAATGATCCCAAATATTTTCATTATTCCATCAAGTTCCTAGATATAATGCTGAATGGGATATGCATCTTTGAAATATGGTCCAAGACAACATTTATTTGCATATCATTCAACTTGTAGATGGTCATAATACGCCAAACAAACCTATTGTAAAGCCCAATAAAAATATTCAAATCTACACCAACTCATTTCCCAAACATTTTTCAAACTTTGTTAGTGTTACTTTGCTTGTCAAGCATTAGAGTATCCTTTTGCTAGATCTTCATCCTCTTATTAGATATGATGGGTATGGTGGATTCCCACCCTTGATTATCTCAGGTGCATGATATTCCCAACCATATCATATCATTTTATTTTACTAATATACCTAGTGGCATAAAGGATGATCCTCTAAACATTCCTACCTAGTTCAACAAGAGAAACATTAATGGGGTTCTTGTTGACCTAGCTATAAAAAAAATATTATTATGAAGGAAATCCTATATGTCAACTAGTTGTATCAAGACAAGTATTAGAAATCAAAATTATTCATGTGACTGCATGACAATTTATCTCTTCTAACCTTGGGCTCTACCACTCTATTAGTCTAGGTTGGATTAAGTGCTTAGATAGCCCCTTTTATATCACTCTTACCTCTAATCAATTTTGTGTGAATTTGGGCCTTCCATAGCTCACTTCCATAAAATTGGTTGCTTCAATTACAAAAAAATTTCCTAAGTTCTATGAGGAAAAATTTGTGGAAAATATCTAATACACTAGATATAAGCAACTCCCATCTCATGGAAGTTGTTCTTTAGATTATTTACAACCTTCACTTTCAAGAAATTTAATACCTTGCACTGACATATTATTAAAATTTTATCAAAATTTGAAAGTGGCTTATCTAACATCCTTTTCTATTGCACCTTCTTCCTCCTCTCCTATGGTTGTATCACATTTGGTTTCCCAACCATCACAATTTTCTCTTATCACTATGGTAGCTAAGGATAAGAGTTCTTCATTGGTACAACCTCCCATTCAACCTTAATATTGCAAAATTTAGTGGTTCCCTTTGTTCCTCCACCTATCTCCATGATAGAATGAGGAAAATAACCCTTGGTACACAAATCCTCCCTCAGGTTTTTCACTATCCTATGGTTCTATTTGTTCCCTAGCCTAACTCTTTGCTAGAAAAGTGAAAGAAACCCATAGTTTGGGAACCCATATGTGCATTGGTTTCTCCTCACCCTCTAATGGTTCATTTGGTTCCTTCACTTGTATTCATGGTATAAATAGAAAAGACACCTATACTATAGATTCCATCTTGTGCCCCCTAAGTATCTCAACCTCTTATTATCTAGAATATTCCTCCTTTTGTTCCACAAATGAGGACCATCCCAAAACTACCTCCTCTTACAACTCAATATAAGGTCCATCACCACTAGAACCAACTTATGCAAGAAAAAAAAATCATCGACATGTTATAGCTTACAAGAGAGTTGCTATGGAGATGTTCAACACTAAATTTTCTCTTGTTATGCAACTACCTTCTAATCTCATGATTCCTCCATTCCCTCCTTCTCTAAGTCCTAATTCTATTGTTCATCATTTTCTCCCTCGCTAAGACCTAGATGAGCCTCACCCCAAAAGGATGCAAGTGGTCTGTGCCCCTTTAATAGATCTACATCTCATTTTTAACACCCTTAAAATTCTTCCCTTATTGGTGCCATTGGATATGAAAAACACTAGTGTAATATACATTCCTAAAATTTATGAATATGAAATATATTTAAAGGGCTATTTTACATCTTTGAAAATGGATATAAAATACTTCATGAGAGATGTGTGGAAAATATGAGGGACCAAAAAGTGGCCAGCCCACTTTTTGCCCCCCCATGAAACAATAACATGAGAGAATTATAACACACTCATTTTATGCCCTATTTGAAGAATAAAAACAAAAAATACATTTCAATTTGCATTTTTCCTTCAACCTCAGCCTAAGCATCCTTCAAAGCTCACTTGAATTTTGTTGTAGACCTAATTTTTCATCGAAAGATTTTCCAAATCATCACTAGAATGTCACAAAGATGTTGGGACCTACCAAAGAAGTCAGTATTTTTATTTTTTAGTGTCAAATTTGGATTAAACATGTAGATTGAATTAGTTTTTTAATTTAAATTTTTTTAATTTTTAAGAGCCAATAATTCACCCATAAATGTTCAAAATCCCTATTCACCTCTTCATGAAAACCCTACTGAAGAAAAACCATAAAAAACACCTCCTATGATTCCTCATCATCCTCTAGGAACACAACAAAAAATATTATGGAAAATTGAAAACAATAGAAAATTTAACTTGAGGAGTTAATTACAAGGTTGAAAGATCTTGTAGGAACAAGCTCCCATAGGACCACCCTTGTTGAATCATTGTAATCCGTTGTGTCTCAAGTATAATTAGTTATTGAGAAAATAAATAGTTATCTGAAAAGAGGAAATAACAAAAGAAATTTTATGTAGACAAATTATCATATGAATAAGTTAAATTTTTTTTTTCAAATATGACTTGTTAATGAATCAAGAAAAGATAATTTAACACATAATATCAAACAAAAGGCACATCCAAAATATACATATATTTTACGATATCATGAAACATTCATTTTCATTAATTATAAAGCTAAACATAATTCTCCCTTACATTAATTGTTCTAACTTAATCTTTTATTTTAAATTTATCACTCCAACCACTATCATTTACTAATCTAAATTAATTCCTAATAAATTATATACATTAGATGTTTTTGATAAGATAAGTAGCATTTACAGGGTGTTGTACCCTTTACACAGAGAGCCCAAAGGGTCAAAGGAAAGTATAGTTCAAACAAAACTTGAACTAGAGGAACAAATAAAAATAGCTGACCGATAACTGTAGGAAAACTAAAAAAGTACACAACCTCTGAAACAGAGGGGTCAAAGCTGACTCCTCGAATCTGAAGCCGAGAAGAAGGGTTAATAAAATTTTCCTCTATAATTATATTGGTATAATAAATCACATTAAAACATATAATAAATTTAAAAATTGTAAATTCAAGACCTAGTTTCAACTTTTAGAAAGTTGTAATTCCAACCAAACAATAGTTGTACAAGTCCCCAAGTGAAAGATCACTGCCACTCTTTTGGGAGCGTCACAATCATGGGATTAATATTCCCAATGGAATCTCCTCTAAGTCAATTGTTTCTACATATATCCATTTTTCTCCTTTTGGATATACCTATTTTTCTCTTGTCCTTGTAAAAATAGGTTGTTTTATAGTTTTTTTTGGGCTTGGCTTTACAGTCCTTAACTAAGGGTTATATTCTACTCTATAGAGCCATATTCATTTCACAGATTAGTACCGTATGCCACATTATTTAGTGATATTATAAAGAGCGTGTTAGCTTGTTGAATGTAACAACAAAAAGATATTGTCATGGAAAATGACAGTGAATAGAAAATAGTGTGATCAATCACTATAACATTGGCAATCTTTCATGAGTTTCATAGTCATGGGGCTAATGTTCACATTATAATCTCCTTTCTCTCATATAATTTCCAGGTACGTTTGATGAGATGCCCAAATTTCTCTTTTATCTTTAAAGTGAGTCTATTATTCTATTATGTGGAGCCGTATCCATTGCACAACATAATAACACATTTCATATTATATAATGATATTTTAAAACGATTTAGGAAAATTCACTATCAATAATTCTTATTGGAAAATTCACTATCAACAATTCATCATCGAACAATTCATTGTCATGACAAATTTATCGTCCCATAAACATTTTTTCAATATATTTTATTTTATTCTAGTAAACCAATTATACAACAATATGAGTCATCTCTATTAAATTTTCAAAGTCTTGGAAATATATATCAAAAAATGTTAATACCGTGTCATGTTGGTGGTGAATTTTCGATGAGATGAATTTGTCATGACGATGAATTGTTTGATGGTAAATTGTGTGAATTTTATCTGAAGCTCAATGAATACAAAAACATAGTACTTTCTATTATTAACTTTTAAGTAAAAAAAACACCGATACAAATAGGAGAATAGGGAGACTGAGTCTTGTTCAAAGAAAACACTGACTAAGCTATAATAATGCAAACTTCTACAACTACACTACTCTTAACAACACATACACACGTGTATTGTATTCATTTGATGTGTTGTCTTATTCAAAATAGAAAGCCGTAAATGCTAACTAAAAAACCCCAAATATTTGGCTACATTTCCTACACATTTTGACACTCCCACTTAGCCAAATATTTGTCAATCAGGCTATATTACATTGAATCTTTCTTTGTAAAATTCAAATTTGATTCTCGGTAATGCCTTTGTCAATGCATCAACTACCATCATTTCAGTTGTGCAGTATTCCATTTGAATATTGTTCTCCTCAATTTATTCATGGATGAAATGGTTTTGAAGCCCTATATGTTTAACTCTTTCATGATACTTTGGATGCTTTGTGATGACTATGCAACTTTGGTTGTCACACCTCAACATCAATGGTTGGGTCTGAGTAACCCCAATGTTCTGCAACAATCTTCTCAACTAAATCAATTCTTTTGCGGCTTGACATGTTGCTATATATTCCGCTTCTGCGCTAGAAAGAGAAAAGGTTGGTTGTTTCTTACTTTCCCATGAGACTACGCCTCCACTAAGGATAAAAAACAAACCTGAAGTTGACCTCTTGATATCAATGTTCCCTAGCGAATCTACATCACAATAACTTGTAAGTTGCAGAGATTTTTTAGAACTCCCACTGAAGGTAATCCCATGATTAGTTGTTCCTTGAAGATATCCAAAAATTCTTTTAACTGCTACCTAATGTTGTGGTCCAGGATAGCTAGAAAATTGGCTCACCATGCTTACAACATGTGCAATATCAGGTCTGCTAGAAACCATTGCATACATCAGGCTTCCAACAAGATTTTGATATGGAACTATACTCATATAATTTTATTCCTCTTGTGTTCTAGGACACATTTCCAATGAAAGTTTCTTACCTACTTCCATTGGAGTGCTTATTGGTTTTCAATCTTCCATCCTGAATCTCTTGAGAATGTTCCTAATGTACCTCTCTTCATTAAGATGGATTTTCTTCTTTTCCCTATCTCTTAATATTTGAATGCCCAAGCAATAATGAATTTCACCATAGCTAGTCATTTCAAATTCTGCAACTAATTGAGATTTAAACAAGTCTAGCATCTTAAGATCTTTACTCAAAATAATGGTTTCATCTACATATAAGGCTAAAATGATCACCGAATCACCAATACATTTGATGTAGACATTTGAATCAACATTGCAACTCATGTATCCTTCATTTTGGAGAAACCCATGAATACGTTCATACCATGCTCTTGAGGACTGTTTCAGTCCATACAATGTCTTATGTAGCTTTGCATACCAACTGTTCCTTTCCCTCTTGTATGTAGTCTTCTAGTTGTTCCATATAAACTTCTTCCTTTAAGAAACCATGTAAAA
This sequence comes from Sequoiadendron giganteum, assembly GCA_007115665.2. NCBI lineage: Eukaryota > Viridiplantae > Streptophyta > Pinopsida > Cupressales > Cupressaceae > Sequoiadendron > Sequoiadendron giganteum. The sequence goes on from CM021100.1 coordinate 324,693,605, forward strand.
ATGCTATTTTTATATCTAACTAATGCACATGAATATCCAAGGTTGCTGCAATTGCTAACAAAACTATTATGGATGTTATCTTGACTACAGGTGAGAATGTGTCATGATAATCCAAACTTGTAATTTGGGAGTAACCTTTTTCCACCAAACGGGCCTTGTAGCGGTCTATTGATCCATCTGACTTATAATTTTTCTTAAATAACCATTTACACCCAATTACTTTTCTTTTGGGTGGAAGACTTGTGAGCTCCCAAGTCTGATTTTTTATGAGTGATTGATATTTAGCATCCATTGATTTCTTCCAATCTGATGCATTAATGCTTTCATGTGCTTCTTGGATACTAAGTGGTTCATCAATTTCTACATGAAGTACATATGATTCTAATGCTTTTTGAGTGGGCTTTTGTGGTCTTGTTGATCTTCAAAGCTGCTTCTCTCCTTGTACTTCTCCTATGGGTTGTGTGGCTACAACTTGTAATGGTCTTGCTAGAGTAGAATCCTTATGTTCAGATTCTTCATCAGATTTGAGATCATAGAGCCTTCTTTCTGAATCCTTAGCATTTTTCATCTCTGTTGATTTGTGCAAACTTGAATTTTCATAAAAAAAGTTGTCCCTTCTTATTAGAATCTCATGTGTTATAGGATCATAAATTTTGTATCCTTTTGAATTGACACTATATCCAACCATTATACATTTCTTTCTATTATCATCTAGCTTCCTCCGTTCTTGATCTGGTATGTGTGCATATGCCAAGCAACCGATAATTCTTAAACCACCGACACTTGGCTTCCTTCCATGCCATGCCTCATAAGTTTTCTTCTTATGCAATGCAATAGTTGGCAACCTATTTTGTAAATATGCTACAGTAGAAACTCCTTCAGCCCAAAAAAAATTAGATAATCCACTACTTTTAAGCATGCATCTGGAACTTTCAACAAGAGTCTTATTATTTCTTTCTGCCACACCATTCTGTTGTGGTGAGTAAGGAACAATGTACTCAAGTTTGATCCCTTCCTTTGCACAAATGTTTTTGAAAGAATTTGAGGTATATTCACCCCGATTATCACATCTAAGTCTTTTCAAATGTTTTCCTAAATTCTTCTCACCAAATGCTTTAAAAATTTTAAACATTTTTAATGCATGCATGATTTATTTTTGAGAAAATAAACAAAGGTAATTCTAAAGAAATCATCAATAAAGGTAATAAAATACCTTGCCCCTTTGTGTGACATTTTTTGCATTGGACCAAAAATATCTGAATGTATGAGTTCCATTTTCTCATTAGCTCTTGTTGCTCCTATCTTTGAGAAGGGGAATCTATGTTGCTTGCCCAAACAACAACCTTCACACACTCCCAACTCAATCGGTAGAGGCATAGTAAAATCCTCTACAAGTTGCTCCCTTTTTAATACCTTAAGGGAATGTGTATTTTGATGTCCAAATCTATGATGCCAAAGCAATGAATCTATTTTTTCAGTATCTGTTGTTGTCAACACCACTTCAAGTACTATTGCACATAACCTGTACAAATTTCCATCTTTTACTCCCTTAACAATATTAACTCCTTCCTCATTCTTTAGAACACACACCTTGCTGTCAAATTGTACAAATATTCTAGCATTGGTAATCTTACTTATTGATATAAGACTTTTTTCTAGAGTAGGGAAATACCACACATCTTGAATTTTCTTATGTGCACCATCTAGCATGTTTAGTCAGACATTTCCAACTCCTATCATCTCAAGCTTGTTGTCATCTCCAAGATTGATAGTATTGCCTTTGGGTACTTCTTTGTATGATGTAAACCAACCTCTTTTAGGTGTCATATGTTGAGTTTCTCCTGAATCTAAATACCAGCACTTCGAAGCACTAGAATTTGGGGATGTGATAACTAAAAACAATTGTTCTTCATCATTGCTTGAAGTCATGTTAGCTTCAATTGCCTTACTTTTGTTTACCTCATATACCCATGCTAACCACTTTCTACATTGTTTTTAAAAATGTCCAGGAGCCCCACAGTGGAAACAATTTCCCTTCTTTTTCTTGTCCTTTGTGTCTTTACCATTCTTTAAGACATTGGACTAAGAGCAATGAAATTTTCTTTCACTTTTCTTCTTTGTTTTTCCCTTGTGTGTTGCTAAAAACAAGGTTGTAGGGTTTTCAGCATTCAAACCCGCATCTTTCCTTCCGATTTCTTCTTGAAGTAGTGTTGCTATTACTATAGGCAAATCCAGGTTAGCTTGAGTGCTCAGTGCTACTACCACTCTGGAATAGGATTCTGGCAAACTCCTAAGAAGTGTCATAACAACGTCTTTGTCTACAATTACTGACCCACATGTTGCCAGTTGAGTTTTTAAAGATTTAAACTAGTTTGTGTGGTATGCTATTTTCTGTGATTCCAACATCATTAACTGAAAAAAATTTCTTCGATGATATAGTATTGTACTAACATCATTTGATTCATATAATTTAATCAACTGATCCCAAGCATCCTTTGCTATTTTTGCCTCACTTACATGAAAAATAACATTATCACTCAAACTTAAAAGTATATAGGACCGAGCCTTACCTTCCTTTGACTCCCACTTACTGATCAAATCTGCATCTTGGGTGGGCTTAGTCTCAGTGCCTTCAACTATATTGATCAGGTTCTTATTCAGCAATAACATCTGCATCCTGAGCTTCCAGAGATTGAATCCAATACCAAAAAATTGTTCTACTATCCTTTGAGGATCTCTTGCAATGAATGAGGCCATCTCTCTATCCTTTTTCTGATATTTCTCTTAGTAGCTTCAGATTCAATGAACTCTAACAACAATTCATTCATGCTCTGATACCAGTGAATTTTATCTAAAGCTCAGAGAATACAAAAATAGAGTACTTTCTATTATTAACTTTTAAGTAACAAAGCCACCGATACAAATAGGAGAACAACGAGACAAAGTCCTATTCAAAGCAAACACTGACTAAGCTATAATAATGCAAACTTCTACAACTATACTACTCTTAACAACACATACACAGGTGTATTGTATTCATCTGGTGTGCTTTCTTATTCAAAACAGAAAGCCTTAAATGCTAACTAAAAACCCCCAAATATTCGGCTACATTTCTTACACATCTGAAAAAATTGTTAATGGTAAATTTTTCAATGGTGAATTTGAGTAAAACCATTTTAAAGAGGCTTGTTAGTTAGTGTTGAAGGTAGCGATAAAAAAATTAAAAAATCAATCAATGTAAAGGTCGGCCTTCTTTTGTGAGTGTTGTCGTGATGTGACTAATGTTAATGATGGATTCTCCATGCTGTCATTTTTTTTCTTTTGTTTGATGGATAAATAGTGTCCATGTTGGTGTTTTAATTTTCTAACTAGGCTTTGAAACTCTTAAGAGGTAGCCAACCTCTTATTAAAGAACCACAAAGGCTAGTGGCCAACCGACAAGAAATGGAATTGACACACATTTCCCCTGCACTTCAGGCTCTGTAAGACCTAGGGGGGTAACCCTTCAGAACCATCTAAAAATCTAGACACACAAGTAACATGATATTGCCTAACAAATAATGCTCTCACAGAATTACTTAGAAACCTAAAATATCACTTAACATAATTGGCAAGATATTGAATGAATTTCATCAACCAACATGGAGCATGACAAACACAACTCAGCAAAAATAGGTTTGAATTTTTTTTTTGATTCAAAGAGTTGGGACCAAACTGAAAACAACAGAAACATGATAATGGACCAGTGCCAGAAAAATGGGCTATGGAGTCATATAACTAACATTCATCTTTTAGTGTTGAACATGCTCTGAAGGTCTTTGTAAATGTTGTCACATTATGAAAACCAGACCACTGAAGATTTCTCTGATAATTCTTCTTATAAATCCACCTAAAACATAACACTCCTATCACATTTTTTAAAGCAATTACACTATCCCTGAATAATAGGCAATAATAGATGCAGCTTGTGCTTTATTAAAGAAATTACATCATTCATAGAACATAAGGTAACAATAGATGTAACTCAAATGCAACAAGTGTGCATGAACAGACTTAGACAATTTTGTTATTGAATCCAAAAGAGCATTATAGTTCAACCATGGAGACAATTATCAGCTAAAATAAACATAGAAGAATAATTCAGAACACACACTTTCAGATTAAATGACTAATAGTCATATTTTACCCTAGCTTTACAGTCTACCCATAGTTTTTTCTTGAATTCCAGAGCTTTCAAAAATTTTGGAACCCCCTACAGTGAGAAAAGAAGAGAAGATATAGAATATAGAAGAAACCAAGAGCAACCCTAAAACTGATATGGAAATTCCATCTGAAAGCTCCATTCCTATTGATCAACCAACTGATAATAATCTCTCATCTCTCTTCCTTTGCAGCAACAAACTTATTCCCTCAAAAATTCCTTTGCTCATCATTGCCTTGCAACTAAAAATCTTTCCATGTGGAGAATTTCATCATTTCACCCAGCTGCTGGAAAAAACCTCTTCCATGAAAAATTTGTTTATGTTCTCTTTACTTGCTACACATTATATTTTATCCTCCAGGTATTAAAGTTCAATGAATTTAATATTTAAGGCTTTGACTTTATTCTATGGTCCAACAAATAATATATTTCCCATTGAAATATTTCCTCATGCCATTCACCTTACTGCATTTTAATTGTTGTGGACGCATTTCATTTTATTCATTTCGGTGAATAAAATATTTCACATGGTGAACATTCAATTAAAATTATCCCCCAACACATTAATATTTGCCTATAAAATGAATAAATCCACTTTATATAGTACCCATGATGAATACTTAATTCACTCTCCATTTAAAACTTTCACCCCCGTGGATAAAAATATTCCACCTCCTTCATGCATCATTAAAATTTATTTTGCGCTTGTATTTTCCTTTTATTTTACACCTATGTGTAAAATATTTAGTTCACTTTAATAACATTCACCTGTGCCTTACTATCTTTCACCCATTTGCACTTTACTTGCCCAACAAATAAGGTAAATAATTCAATTTACCCACATCTTAAAATATTTAACATTAAACAGAACCATTTAAATATTGCATTGGGCAATATTCAAATCACGTGGGCCATTGTTTACTCCAAGCATTAAAAAAGTTACCTTCATAAATTTTAATGAAGGCCTTTCTCTTTTAATGATTTATCCGGGCATATAAACCTTTCACTTTAAAATAAAATCACCCATCACATTATCTTGGGAAACATTTTAATATTTCCCCCTCCTAAGAATTCTTTAATTTTTACATTGTTTGCAAAGGCTTTAAATATTACTTGGGCCCACCATCCACATGGAGGTCTTTCACACACCCCGCAAGTTTTTCTTGCCGTCATCTTTATTTTTGCGAGGTTGGTTGACTTTAACCTTTACTACCTTAATTTTTTACATTTTATTGGGCCCACTATGCTCGCACACCTCGCAAGTTTTTTGGAAGATAATATTTTAATGCATGAGGCTTGCGAGATTCCTCCATGTCTTTATTATTTTTTAATTTGGTAAAATTTTAAACTTCCCGTGCATTTTTCCTTTGGATAATATTTAAAATATTTAAAATATTATGTTTTACAACTTTAGGAAATGTGGCAATTTTAATTTCGGTTGTCATCTAATCGGGGGAATTCATTGTAAGCAAGCCGTGACACTTGGAGCTGTGATTTTTTGCATGCAAAGATAATAAATTATTCAGAGAAAACCCATTTCCTCCATTTTTTTTGCAGCCCTTAAAATTTAGGCATCTCCATTGTAAACTGGCCTTGGGACGTGATCATCGCACCCAAAATAAATTAAAATAATGTATCATATGACCTCCATTTTTTATGAAAATTGATCTGTAGAGGTGATAGACTAAACCAAGAAATGGGTTTTCATTAGAATTTTCTTTTAGACCTTTTGAAAAATGAGAAAAACTAGCCAAGTTGGCTCTGGAATAGACTTGAGAAACTAGTCAAACGACCTTTTGGAGCCGTAAAAAATTGTGGGAATATAATCATTTGACCCAAAACTGGAGTGCAACAAACGGCTCAGAAAAAGGACTTCAGAGGTGAAAGTTATTATATTCCAAAGTTTCTCAGTCAGACTTTCTGCAACAATAACTTATTCTAAACCAATTGAAACTACCCAATTGTCATTTAGCAAAAATAGAAAATCAACTCCTGGCGAGCTGCTACTAGACACAATAGATCATTTAGGTACCCTGAACATGTGCAAAAGAAATTTTCTTGAACCATCTCCCATTAAAGGTATTGATGCTCAAAGTTGGCCTTTCAGAAACTGCACATGCAAAACAAGAGATTGCATTTGGTTTCGATCTATTAAAAATAGCAAATCAGATCACGAGGCTCTGAAAAATGACACCTGAGATAATTTAGGTATGAAGAATGCAGAAAAACATTTGGTATGACTTGAAAGTCATCCGGTTGCAAAATGCAAGCTCAAATGGTAGGCTACTTTGCAAAACTGAAAGTTTGCAAACAGCAGAAAGGTGTCAAAACCCTTCAACTTCACTTTTCAAAACTTTGTCAAAACATATTATGGTAAGCTGAAAATTGGCATGCACGTTCACATATGTCATTTAAATATCTCCACCAAGGGGTTTTGCATAAAAGTCATTTGGCTCCAAATTACGACCCTCCAAACCAGGTATGTCAAGTAGATTTGTCAGGTGCACTTTTGAAAGTGCAGAGGCAATTTTTTTGAAATGGACATCTCAAATTTGCAAAATTTGAGAGTGCCATCAGTGGCTCCGACTAGGGATGTATGCCCCGTGTGGTAATAGCAAGAATCCAAATCTCTAGAGAGTAGACCAAAAGTTGAGTCCATTAGGTGCTCAAATTGCTTCTTTATTCATTCTTCTTTTTCAACTTCATCTGGTGACCCTAGGCCACCAAATGAAAAATGGGAATCCACATTTACCTCTGTCAAATACAATTCTCTAGAAGGATTTGATTCCCCTCAATCTATGCTTGCCTTTTTCATACCACAATAACATAGGCGACTTTCTTCTTACAAGCAAAAAAATGTGGTGACCATTGAAATTTTTTTGATTACAAACATTGCCACTGACATTCTTCACAACTTTTCTAAGCATACCACTGCCAGTATAATCTCTATCATTCTTCATTGTATAATCATTCATAAACTGCAAGCCTTCATCATCACATGACACATATGTGTTATATTCATTATATGAAATACGTTCATAATGGAAACAAAATTTCTTGTTATTCATCTTATTGTCATGTTCGATAAAAATACCTTCCAGCTGAACTGGAAACTAAAAAATTTCAAACTCATCCAAGTAGCTAGCATCATGATGTTCAACTGTACCTGCAACACCTATTTCAAATGTAAATTAGTCATAGGAAATGCCCTCGAGGAGTTCATCAATATGTTCTTTTGTTTGCTCAAGACTACATTCCAACCATGTGTGAAATGCATCATTAGAACTCTCAACAAAGAGTGGATTATTTCTCCACCAATAAGTTTCATCATTTCTCATCTCTAGTGAAGATGGAGGCTCATCAAACAATGGATTTTCCATTGTATTCATTTTTGACATAAGAGTCTCAACCTCCTCAGCATGAAGGTCCAAATCCTTCAAGTTTTCATTGCACTCAAAATCATTGCATTCACTAGAAAAGCAGATAGATAAATCTTCAATATTGTTCCCATTCTCAGATTGTTCAGTACACACATGAAATTTCTGCCATATCCACATAATCTGAAATATCATGGTCAAAAAACTCTTCAAACTCCATAGAAATATTACCCAAAAATGGTGGCATCCTATTACTCAAATTTTCATCATAATGCATAGTCTGATCACCCGAGATTGAAACCATATCATCCACATTTGCATGCTAACGTTATCCTCATTTGATATAGAACTTTCCAAGTTTACTTCATTCAGGCTAGTATGACAAACATAAAAACAATCAACATGAACAACCTTATGAGTTGAATGTGCATGAACATGCCCCATGATACTAAGCTCAGTATTGTCCAATCTTTCAATCTTGGTAATATTGTAATCATGACTACACGGTTCTATCACATTGAATGATGAATACATTATCTTACTATCACTCTTATCTTCAAAAAAATTACCAAATTCATTAGAACCATAGGATTATAGATGAAACCTCTATGTGATCTCACTAGAACAACTAGACGTTCCATTACATGGTATGCTATGGCAAGCATTTGAAACTGTTTCCATCTCTTTATCAAGTGTGTTATGTACATATTTAAAACTTCACAACTACAATCCATAGGTGCATACATCTCATTATTTGGATGCTCACTAAACTGTTTCCCATCAACATAAGGAGTAGTCACAACTTGGGATAAGTCTTCTTCACTCACATCATCATTTGAGTCATATGACTGCACTACACATTGATGAAAGGCTTTGTAGTGTCAAGGCAATCTAAAATTCCATCAAACTGTTTCACATTACTAATGGGTAATAATGTTGATCTTAGATCCATATGAATGTCATGATGCATAATTTAATCATTCAAAATTGAGTTCCTTCCTTCATCAATGTGCACTTCATAGTCCTTCTTAGGTAGAGCTGGCACTTCCATCTCCACTTCACATAAACAGTCATGAGAAATAGAAACAAAAATAAGTTCATCACCTTCTTCACCATTCCCATCATAATGTTCATGATCAACAAATTGAACACACATATGTTTGTGTTCAAAGTCTTCATCATTGAAAGAATCAACATACTCCATCAATGACAAATCTGAATTACATTCCAAGTTTGCATCAAGTGGGCTGTGATCATTCACTTGGAGGCAAGTGACTTCATTAATAACCATATCACTATATCCTTTGTGTGAAGGATAGACCTCTAAGCCATTCTCATAAGGGCATTCATAATCATCAGAAAAACAATCAGTTGAGTTGTCACCATTATCTTTACCACAAACCATGTTCAAAATATTCAAAATGAAAACTTGAGGCTACACTTTCAGGATCATAATCACTAGTTTGTAATGAAACATCAACAACACATGCATTATAATTGTTTCTTACAACATGGCATGGTATAGCATTTTTTTTCTCATCTACTTCCCCATCATTTGAGGTATTATAGGAAAAAATTTCATGCATATTTATCTTGTCATCGTCCCATGTATCTTCATCTTCATCATTGCTTTAAGGATCTACACATGTGTTGATTGTAAACTGGTTACAATTAGTGTCCTCATTCAGACAACAAATATCTTTATTTTCTGACACTCTTTTCATTCTTGTGTATCATGTTTTGATTTTCTTGAATAAGACAACAACTACCTTTATTTTGAGACCATAGTTTGTATAGATTGTGATGATAGAGGAATCAAAGGAGCATCATTACCACCTTGACAAGTACTTCTCTTATCTGATTCATGAGTTCTATTTGCATTAGATGTGTTAGGATGACCAACACTCACAACCTTATGTCCTTTCATCATTGAGTATCTCAAATTGTTCTCAATGTCTATAGTCATCTGATATGCTTGGTGCAAGGTTATAGGCTCTTTATCCCTCAACATATAACTTATCTTTTTGTCAAATGGTCCTAAGTACACAACCAAAAATTCAGCATCATTTGGCCTTATGTGTTCAGGTATCTCTCTTATGATCATTTAAAACCTAAGATTAAAAGATGATACTAACTCATCTTTTCCTTTCTCCATGTTCATGAACCTTTTCCTTATCAAAACAGGGTTAATCGTTTCACCAAACTGCTCCAGGAACATTGTTTTGAACTCTTCCCATGAATGAATGGATTATGTTGGTAACTAAGAGAACCACTCTATTGCATCTCCTCTCAAGGATTGAACAAGTAACCTCATGATCACATCCTCACGATCAATCTCATAATCATCCATCACATTACTGAACTTTTGCAAATGCTTGTTTTTCAACTCTGTCTTATCACCAATAAATTTTGGTAATTTATTTATGACTTTAGCTGGAATGTCATTTGGGTAACCACTAAGGCCATTGAAATTGATAGCTCTATACCTTTCAGTGTTGCAACTTCTTTGACAATCTGGCTGGGACTGATCACAAACCATACTTCCATCCAGAACCATACTAGGATGCATATGTTGAAACATTTTGATATATCTCTTTAAATTTTACATGTCAACTCTATAGTTGATAATTCATTGCCCTATTTCTAGTTTTCATCATGATCTTAGAATACCATAATGCATAATTCAAATGCATATACACATAAGATCTATTTAGTGGGCAAATTTAAAACAAACATACTTCTCCAACAGAGCACATAGGCTGCAAATTACAACTCAAAAGTATGCAAACTAAATATTATTGTCCTTTCCCTCTCTTAGTGCTAATCACTCAATAGGAAACCAAAGTTTTTCCTAAGATGTTCAAATATGGTTTTCATAAAGAAATTTCTTGAAAACCAAGAGTGAAGAATACCTGGAAACTTTGAAGCTAATGCAAATTGTCTTCCTGACTGGTAATATTTGTAGATCTGGAACTTTCTTCAAATTTTCAATAGGTTCTATTAATAGATTCACCACCTCTTTTCACATTAAATAGAACTTCAAGCAGCATGAAGTTCTTTCACATGTAAACTTCTTTTTGAGTTCCTTCCACCAATAGAGCACCACAAATCGTGTAATTTTTAGGTTCACTGCAACAAATCTTTCTCCAAGCTTGAAATCCTTTTGTACTTGAACGAAATTTAGAATGAAAAATCATTTGACTCTATGCAATGATTCTTAAGGCTAGATTCTGCAATTATAATTTTCACAAATTCTCCCCAGTAGAGTCGCCATTTTGTTGGTGAGTCGGATGGGAAAAATAATTCAATATTTTTCAACCTCTGGTTACAGAAATAATTTAAAACTTTAATGACTATAACAACACTGTCTGCAACCAAAACTTTTGAGTTCATCCCCAGCAGAGTTTCCATTCAGTTGGTGTTTTAATTTTCCAGCTAGGCTTTGAAACTCTCTAAGAGGTAGCCAACCTCTATATTAAAGAACCACAAAGGCTAGTGGCCAACTGACAGGAAATGGAATTGACACACATTTCCCCTACACTTCAAGCTCTGTAAGATCTAGGGGGGTAACCCTTCAACAACATCTAAAAATCTAGACACAAGAGTAACATGATATTGTTTAACAAATAATACTCTCACAAAATTGCTGAGAAACCTAAAATATCACTTAACATTGGCAAGATATTGAATGAATTTCATCAACCAACATGGAGAACATGACAAACACAAATCAACAAAAATAGATTTGAAATGGTTTTTTGATTCAAAGAGTTGGGACCAAATTGAAAACAACAAAAACATGATAATGGACCAGTGCCATAAAAATGGGCTATGGAGTCATATAACTAGCATTCATCTTTCAGTGTTGAACATTCTCTGAAGGACTTTGCAAATGTTGTCACATTATGACAACCAGACCACTGAAGCTTTCTCTGATAATTCTTATTATAAATCCACCTGAAACATAACACTCCTATCACATTTTTTAAAGCAATTACACTATCCTTGAACAATAGGCAATAATAGATGCATCATGTGCTTTATTAAAGAAATTACATCATTCATAGAACAAAAGGCAACAACAAATGTAACTCAAATGCAACAAATGTGCATGAACAGAGTCAAACAATTTTATTATTGAATCCAAAAGAGCATTACAATTCATCCATGGAGACAATTATCAACTAAAATAAACATAGAAGAATAATTCAGAACACACACTTTCAGATTAAATGACTAACAGTCATATTTTCCCCTAGCTTTATAGTCTACCCATAGCTTCTTCCTGACTTGCAAATCTTTCAATTTTTTTGGAACCCCCTACAATGAGAAAAGAAGAGAAGATATAGAAAATAGAAGAAACCAAGAGTAGCCCTAAAACTAATATGGAAATACCATTTGGAAGCTCCATTCCCATTGATCAACCAACTGAAAAGAATCTCTCATCTCTCTTCCTTTGCAACAACAAACATATTCCCTCAAAACTACCTTTGCTCATCATTGCCTTGCAACTGAAAATCTGCCCATGTGGAGAATTTCATCATTTCACCTAGTTGCTAGAAAAAGCCTCTTTCGTAAATTTTTTTATTTCTGTTCTCTTTACTTGTTGCACATTATATTTTATTCTCCAGATATTAAAGTTCAATGAATTTAATATTTAAGGCTTTGACTTTATTCTATGGTCCAACAAATAATATATTTCCCATTGAAATATCTCCTCATGCCATTCACCTTACTGCATTTTAATTGTTGTGGACACATTTCATTTTATTCATTTCAGTGAATAAAATATTTCACATGCTGAACATTCAATTAAAATTATCCCCCAACACATTAATATCTCCCTATAAAATGAATAAATCCACTTTATATAGTACCCACGGTGAATAATTAATTCACTCTCCATTTAAATCTTTTACCCCCGTGGATAAAAATATTCCACCTCCATGCATCATTAAAAATTTTTTTGCACATGTATTTGCCTTTTATTTTACACCTATGTGTAAAATATTTACTTCACTTTAATAACATTCACCTGGGCAAATAAAATATTTACCCGTGCCTTACTCACTTTCACCCATTTGCACTTTACTTACTTGCCCAACAAATAAGGTAAATAATTCAATTTACCCACATCTTAAAATATTTAACTTTAAACATAACCATTTAAATATTGCGTTGGCCAATATTCAAATCATGTGGGGCATTGTTTGCTCCAACCATTAAAAAATTTACCTTCGTGAATTTTAATTAAGGCCTTTCTCTTTTAAAGATTTTATTGGGGATATAAACCTTTCACTTTTTAAAAAAATCACCGATCACATTGTCTTGGGCAACATTTTAATATTTCCCCCCACCAAGAATTCTTTAATTTTTACATTGTTTGCAAAGGCTTTAAATATTACCTGGGCCCACCATCCACATGGAGGTCTTTCACACACCCCGCAAGTTTTTGCTACCGTCATCTTTCATTTTGCGAGGTTGGTTGAATTTAACCTTTACTACCTTAATGGTTTACATTTTATCAGGCCCACTCTCACCTCGCAAGTTTTTTGGAAAATAATATTTTAATGCACAAGGCTTGCGAGATTCCTCCATGTCTTTATTATTTTTTAATTTGGTACAATTTTAAAGTTCCCGTGCATTTTGCCCTTGGATAATATATAAAATATTTAAAATATTAATCAGGGGAAATTCATTGTGAGCAAGCCATGACACCTGGAGCTATGAGTTTTTGTGTGCAACCATAATAAATTATTTAGAGAAAACCCATTTCCTCCAATTTTTTTCAGCCCTTAAAATTCAGGTACCTCCTTTGTATCATATGACCTCATTTTTTTATGAAAATTGATCTATAGAGGTGTTAGACTAAACCAATAAATGGGTTGTCATTGGAATTTTCTTTTAGACATATTAAAAAATGAGAAAAACTATCCAAGTTGGCTCTGAAATAGACCTGAGAAACTAGTCAAACGACCTCTTGGAGCCCTAAAACCTTGTAGGAATATAATCATTTGACCCAAGACTGCATTGAAAAAAAGGCTCAGAAAAAGGATTCCCGAGGTGAAAGTTATTAAATTCCAAAGTTTCTCAGTCATACTTTCTGCAACAACTTATTCTGAACCAATTGAAACTGACCCAATTATCCTTTAGCAAAAATAGCAAATCAACTCCTGGTGAGCTGCTACTAGACACAATATATCATTTAGGCACCTTGAGCACATATGCAAAATAATTTTTTTTGAACCATCTCCCATTAAAAGATATTGATGCTCAAAGTTGGCCTTTCAGAAACTGCAGGTGCAAAACAAGAGAAATTGTATTCGGTTTCGATCTGTTAAAAATAACAAATCAGATCATGAGGCTCTAAAAACTGACACCCGAGATCATTTAGGTATGAAGAATGCATAACAACATTCGTTCTGACTTGACAGTCATCCGGTTGAAAAATGCAAGCTCAAATGGGAGGCTACTTTGCAAAACTGAAAGTTTGCAAACAACAGAAACATGTCAAAACCCTCCAGCTTCACTTTTCAAAACTTTGTCAAAACTTATTATGGGAAGCTGAAAATTGACATGCACATTCACATATATTAATTAAATATGTCCACTAAGGGGTTTTGCATAAAAATCATCTGGCTCCAAATTACGACCCTCCAAACTAGGTCTGTTAGGTAGATTTGTCAGGTGCACTTCTAATAGTGTAGAGGCAATTTTTTTGAAATGGGCATCTCAAATTTGCAAAATTTGAGAGTGCCATTAGTCCATATATTATAATTTGTAGAGTCATATTAATTTCATAGTATAAATACTGTATATCATACTATTTAATGATATTATAGAGAAATGTTTTGACTAACGATAAAGAAAACAAGAATCATGGTAGGAACAACCAAACAGAGCAATCGATCACTGTAATTTTGCCAATCTTTTGCAAGTTTCATAGTCATCAAATTATTTTTCTCACTGGAATCTCTTATGTATTAATTTATCCATGTCTTTTTGACAAATTATTTTTTGTCAATTTAGGTTCTATGTAGAAGATAATTAATTAATCTAAATTAAAGTTGAGATAGATCAAGTATCAAACATTCAAATTTGGAAATAATCAAAATAAATATATTTACCTGATTGTTGTGGTCAATAGATAGTGTTAATATTTTGAATATAATTTATGAATTATATTAATGTTCCTAATGCGGAGCTTTGAAGAATGGTATGGACAAAAGATCATCTCTCATTATTGGAATTAGAATCTCCTTACCTACCGAAATAGATTATGATTAGAGTTCTTCATTATGTTTGGTTACAATCTATGAATATTTCTCCCCTACTTTATGCCTTGGTTTTGCTTTAACTATTTTATTTGATTTAAAATTTTCTTTTGTGTTTTTAATTTGGATCTGTGTTGTGATTCGTTCTCTCCAAATTTATTCAGTTTCTTTCATAGGTTGGTGGGTGGTCCGCAATTCTTTTGGTTTGACTCGATTCATTTCACATCTGATTAATATAATTAGCTATCAATTGATTAATTTAGCAATTTCATTAATTATGGAGGAAGTTCAAGGAGTTTAAATAGTCAAGGAGGAATGAAATCTTATATAAACAAAAAATGTGTAAAATTTGAAGTCAACTTTTCTAAATGGAGATAACATCATCATTAAAAAAAATCTAAACAAGAAGATGGTAGGCTTCCCTTTGCTTCAAAACATTGCAAATTAGTCTCAATCCCAAAATAGTTGAAGCAATTGAGAAAGTGCAATCTAGATTGAAAATGTAGCCATTTTATTTGCATGCTTGGATAAGTATGCTGTTTTTTGATGAATGGATTTTGAAAGTGTAAGAAAAAATTAGTCTATATGTTTATTTTTTTATGATTTATAGATTCCTTTTTTATAGTTATTTTCAAAAATTATTATATTTAGATTAAATATCTCAATACAGAGCATTATAATATTAAAAAAATCTATTTTAAGGTTGTGTCTTGATCTTTTGAGGACTCAATTAAGGATGTTTTTTCAATTACCTTTCTAAGTGATTTTTGATAAAATAACTTAATATCTTAGATTTTACCTATCCAATGCTTAAACCTATTTGAAATGTGTTATAAGTTGATAAAATAAGAGCTACCTTACATAATTTGAATGCTATAATTATATTTTCTTTGAATACCACGATACAAGTTCTTGATTGTATTATTTTTGGGTTGGAGTCCTAATACATTTGATGTGAAATTGAAGTATTATGGGGTTTAAATTCTTACATCATATGTAACAATGAAGAGAATAAAAAGGATTCCCCCAAGATAACCAATAATATTAAAAAAATTGGTAGACCATTTTTATTTTTTAATACAATTTTGATGACAAAAAATACAATTAAACCATTGTTTACATGGATAATTCAGTACTTAGTGATTTAGGATAAGTAGTTAAATAAAAATTTATCATTAACAAATTTAAAAGGTGAAAATGGAGGAAAAATGTATTTTCATTCTCTCAAAACAATCCCTATTCATGAGTTTAAAAATATGTTGACCTCCTTGAAATCTAGGTGGACATTCAAATACACCCTAGATACAAGAAACTTGAATTTATACTTTAGCTTATACCTTGGCTTAATTGAGGTTTGCCCAACTAATTTTTTAGTGATTCCAAAATATAAAAAGCAGATAAAATTCATAAATAAGATTGAAATTGCAAAAGAAAGTAAAGATGGTGGAAAAAGAAATTAGTATTCAAGATTAGAAAAAAATATTTGAAGGAATTTTGTTAACACTAAGTCGATTTTGAATGTTTTGTGGTATTAATAAAAAAAATGTTGGTTTCAAGTTTGAAATGTTAGGAAGTGTAATGAGATTTGTTTTAAGGAGTATATGGAGCTCTAGAAAATATATATATAAAGATTCATAAATATGATATTCCTTAATCATTTTTGCATAGTGGTCAACCTACTAATCATAAAATTATAAATCAAAACAATGATAAAAATAAATGACAATAATGAGGATGTTTGTCTTTCTATTGTTGCCCTAGAATTTGATATGTACATGGAGAGCAACAACATTAGATTCCACTACGACTGGACACTAATTTATGATTCAAAGACATTAGATTTCCACAGTCCAATATGAATATTAACTAAACTATTGCTCTAATCATATTTTGATAAGAATGTTGTATTAATAGAGTTTTGGGTTTTATATCATAGACTTGTATATTTTTCTTTATTAATTGGGATCTTTCTGAACTATTTTACATTTTTGTGGAGGTACTTGGTGTGGTGTATTTGACATACCTTATATTATAACCAGCCTTTTTTAGTATATATAATTGATATTATAAATGTTGAGCCATAACTTAGAATAAAAAAAAAAATATTGTGAGAAGAAATATGGTACAATTTGAATTAGGTCAATCTAAAATTTAGGTGTATTAATTCCACACATTATAAAATGGATCTTGAGCATCATGGATCTAACCTTTTAAATAGATTTAAAATGAAAAATTATAGATTTTTGTTTCTATTTTTCATCAACCATTGATGTTTGATGATGTGCAAGGACTAGCTTTATTTAAATATACCTTCGATAGTCACTATATTTGAGAAGTTTTATTCTCCTAGGTTGACCACCTTGACTAGTTTGGTTTTACACTTATGAAATGACCAAGATATCATTTTTTGATCATGCAAATGACATAACATGATTTGATGTAGATTATGTTCCTTTTAATTCTTAAAATCAAAGTGTTCGTAGTACAGTTCTCTTCTTGATCTATATGAATTTCAAAAATTAATTGCTTGTGATTTGATATACATTATATGTTTCTAAATATCAAACATAATAACTAATCAAGTGTAACATGTATCAAATGGATTTCTAAAAAATATAAAATAAATAGAAATCAACATAATTTAAATTTTAATAATTAATTATACATGACATGAAATCACTCACATAACATGATTAATATAAAACAAATATAAATGAGACTTCAAAAATTAAATTTAACTTTACATAAAAGTTAGATAATTTATTACTATATAATTATGTATTCAATGAAAATGAAACCCAAACTGAATGAGAGTTGGATGGGCCTGCAAATTTCATAAAGAACTATATAAAAGTGTAACAAGTCATATTAAAGTCAAGTTAATGTCAAATCTTATATTTGATTACAAAATCAAATCATTCAGATCACATCGCTAGTCATGTGGGAGTGCTATGTCGTCAATGGAATCTCCGTTAGTCATATATTTTCCACATCTTTTTGACAAGTAGATATATTTTATTTATGTCCTTGAACAAAGGCTATGTATTATCTTACGTAGACACAGTTAAAAAGTGTAGGTCAAATTATTTAATGATGTTATAAATGTTCTCTATTGGTCTAAGGGAGCAATTAGTGAATATCTAAATGGGTTATAAGTGTGTGGGCGAATGGGAAGAGGTTGTGTGTCCCTAGTTAGAAACTTTATAGTGGGTCCGATGTGTCTAATTAAAGGCATAGTTTTTGCAAGGCACATAGCTGATATAATAAGAAAATGAAAGCATTCTAGCATAACACCCCATAGTCATATTATTTGCACCCAATCAAGACTAATTAAGACCATTCGCTTACACCCAATCAAAGCTAATTAACATTAATCATTTGTACCTTGTCAAATCTTATATCCGATTCCAACGAAAGAAAAAGTGAGATTCCCACTAACTGTGTATTTCCTGAAGTGAAAGATACGTGTACATACATTTTTCCCTACTCAATATACTGAGATCACGTATTCTATTCCATAGAGCCCTTATCGGTTTCAAGGTATCATACTGATTGTGGTATTATTCAATCATATTATAAATAAGCGTGCTGGTTGGTGTTGAATGCAGTAACAGCAGATACTTGCCATGGCAACTGAGCGTCAACAACTCAGCGGGAGGATCGATCAGAAGGCGTACAATGCCGCAGTACGCCCTGGAACACAAATTGATAGTTCCCAACTTAAAGCAGCTCTCAAGGGTACTACACCTGGAGGGCAAAATACTCTTCTCCATTTGGCTGCTAGTGAAGGAAATCTAGAATTCGTTCGAGAGATCCTGAAACTCAATCTTGATCCTCCGAACGCGGATACCGATCCCGAAGACCAGCGTCTGCTTGTGAATGCTATCAATGCCCAAGGAGATACTGCGCTGCACTTGGCTGCTCAGGGAGGTTTCTCCGATGTCGTGAAGGCTCTACTCCAACAAGAAGGAATTGGTGTGAAGGTCTGCAACAACCTTAATGAAACGGCTCTGTTCAAAGCTTGTGAAAGCGGGAATTTAGACACAGCGAAGACACTACTTGACAAATGTATGTCGAGCCAAGTCGAAAGTCCGTCGAGCCATGTCGAAAGTCCGCCGATCCTACTCGAAAGTACGGTGGACAAGAGAACCTGTTTAACTGTTGCAGTAAACAGAGGAGATTCAGGTAATTGTCTATACAATCTAGGCTTTTTTTAACCTATTCATTTATAATAGTATCTGTAAATATCAGGTCATCGTCTTTAGAATGTAGGCTTTTTTCATCTATTCGTTTATAATAGTATCTGTGGATATAAAATAATTTGTTAACTGCTACAGTGGGACTTTGCATCTCCTATTTTAATGGTTCAAGTTGAAACACCAATCTAGCCAGCCGATAGTTTAAACCTTATTACCAAACTTTTCAGCAAATAAATGTCATTCTATGTACAAAATTTTCTTCACTTCAAATGAGACGAGCTTGCTTGTCTATCATGTTTCAGGTGTTTATGTTTTTCAAAGTTTTTCATACCTTATTACTTCAGCTTTGGTTTCATTACAGTTGATAGCTTATATAAAATGCTCTATTTGTGTGCTTATTTTTAGCTTTTGTTTTTACGGAATTAGAGCTGTTTGGTGTTGTTATTTTAGCTGACGTCTGTATCGCTTCAATAAATGTAAATTAGGCATTCTTTAACCCTTAGCCCTTCTTGAAGAACATCTCATCTAACGTAAGGCAATGATTTTGGATTCTTCTTTTGCAGATCTGGTGGATCATTTACTAATTCAAAAAGATGCAAAGCAGTTAACCCAAACAAAGGAGAATCATGACAACACAGCTCTGCATATAGCTGTTGAAAGAAACTACGTGGATATAATAGAGAAGTTAATAAAATTTGAGCCCGCACTGTGTTATTTAGTTAATGATAGCCTAGAAACTCCGCTTTGTGTGGCAGCGAAATTGGGCCATCTGGAAGCAGTAAAAGAGTTGATAAAGTCTTGTCCAGACGCTGTTGAAATACCAACAAGGTATGGAATGAACATGCTACACTTTGCTGCCCAAGTTAGCCAAGTGCGAATTGTCGATTATTTGAGAGAAACGATAGGCTTATCATGCTTGGTCAACAAGGGATTTTACAAGCCTCCGAAGGAAAAGACCCAGACAAGTGGAGGGGACACAGTTCCGGGTGAAAACAAAAATCCATTTCCAGGGATAACTGAAGGAGACACGCCGCTGCATATTGCAGCAAAGAAAAAAAACTTGAATGTAAGTCTCTTTCTATACGAACCTCTGTTTGTCACTGAAGTTTGCTTCTTTGAATCAGCTATACGTTTTGGGTTTGTGTAGATTCTTAACCTGATCTCGTCTATAAATAAAGTCAAATTAATGAAAGTATTTCCGCTGTAGATAGGAACTTAAAATCATCACGGAAACAACTTGCGTTGGAGAACTCTTTAAATATAACTTTTTTCAATGGATAATTTAATATCTGTGTACTAATTTGAGTGTGCATTTTGTAGATGGTTAATTCGTTGTTGCGTATACGAGGGATAAACAAATTTGCCGTTAACAAGGAAGGCTTAACGGCCCTCGACATTGTGAGAGAGAACACAGAGTACCATGAATCTGACAAGATAATAGCAAAGCTGTCTCATTATCCTTCCAGGCACAAGCCTTTCTTGTACAGCGCTCCAAAGGTGAGCGCAGAGAAGCACGAGTTTGCCATAAAGATGGTGAACGAAACATTTGATAACAGGCGCAACACAGAATTAGTGGTGGCAGTGCTGTTAGCGACAATGTCATTTACGGCGGCTTTCACTGTTCCAGGCAGTTTCGTGACGGATGATATGAAAGGATCGCCATCGCCATCGCCAACTCCCCAAGGATCAGACTCCAACAAGAGTTTAGGCTCGCCGATTCTGCTTGGAAACCCCTCCTTCAAGGTTTTCCTCATCTTTGATTGCGTGGCATTCTTTCTGTCGCTCTTTGTAGTGCTGATGTGGCAGATGAGTACACCTATTACCACGGGAGATAAGATATCGTTCCTCTGTCTTACCAACCTATTGGTTTGTGCCACCTTTGCCTTTACCGCGTATGGCTTCATGCTTGCAGTGTATTCTATGCTCTTCAGCGATGCTGAAAAGCTGTCTTGGGTCGTTCTTGGGGTGTGCTTGTTCATCTGCTGCTATGCTAATTTCACTTTTTTCTACATGGCTGCAAAGTTTTTCGTGAAAAAGGCTAGATTTAACCACCTGAATGGTTTACTTCCTTTTCTTCCTGACTGCGTCGGGGAGCACGTGTGGATGAAACTAGAGAAATGGGGGCCTTTGAACTTGCTGCGCTGGTGCAAAGACAAGTGCCTCGGCATCTTATACATCGATAGCCATGAAGATATGGCTGAGAGTGGTGAAGATAAAGCACACTAAGTCATATTTCTGTCAAGTTCCGTACGTTAAAACTTCCTGGCTTCGTGGCGCAAGGTGAAGTGTGGATGCGGTCGTGCAGCTTCTTATTTCTATATGACTTTAATCGTATTCATATATGTCTTAAAACATATTAGTTTTAAAATATTTATTAAATGTATTTTCTGCTAAGTATTTTGTTAATTGTTGTATTGATTATTTTGGCTGGAAAGTAGATGTGTTGTGTCAAACAGCTTTGATTTTGGACTGAAATATGTAATTCTTCTTTTCTATTTTTTGGACAGTTCTTTGTTGAATTGCTGTTATTTATTTTATCTTTGATTAATACAAAAAAAAAATTCTATTAAATGTATGTACATATTTATGTATGTAAGTGTACATGTATGTATGTATGTGATGTACATTATAAAATAGTGATGGAGGAATTCAACTATTTGTGGTGATTGTAGTCTCATTATTGTGTTATATGTTTCTGATTTTTTATTTTTCAATAAATGGAAAGGTTTTATTTATTATTTCTAGTCTCATCTTTCAACATAGTTTGAAATGACTGAATTATGTGAATTTAGGTACATCTTGAGGATGGAGATCAAAATAGAGTACAATTTTTTTTTTGGCTGGGCGAGAGTAATATGTGAACTCAGTGTTGGATAGGTTCAACATGTTTTATCATAGGTCATTGTGTGTTCTTGTTACAATGAGGACAAAATTATCTATTAATTAGTATCCAATTTATCCTAGTGAGATGGAGGATATAAAAATAGTACCTTAATCTAGTGTAGTTGATATTTTCATGTATGCTATAGTCTATGTAAGCCTAGAAATTGCCCAAGTAGTGGGAATCCTTAGTTGATTTAGGGATAATATTATATAAGTACATTATAAAATAGTGATGGAGGAATTAAACTATTTGTGGGGTACTTATGAGTATTCCTTATTCTATTATGGTTATCCTTCAATAGACAAGCATTCATCTTCTACTCATGGATTTGTTGATTTGGATTGAAATAGAGATGCTGACAATAGAAGATCCATTAGTGGGTATGTTTTTACTATTTTTGTTGGTAAAATTGGCTAGTTGAGTAAGAAATAGGATGTGGTTAGTTTTTTCACTATAGAATTAGAGTACATAGAAGAAAATCATGCTTATAAGGAAGCTATTTGGCTTAATATATTATGTTTAGATTCTGGGCTAGAGACGAGCCATTATAGTTTATTTTGATAGTTAGAGTTTCATAAGTTTGGAAAAAACCCAATGCTTAATGTGAGGAAAAAGTATATTGATGTATTGTACCATTTTTTTTGAGATATAATATATTATGGGAGGTTCATGTTAGAAAATTTTGATGCTTTATAGAATATTGTAGATTTAGTAACAAAGCTAGTGAGCACATAAAAGTTTAGGTAGTCCTATAATTCTATGGGCCATTCGACCCCTAGAAATTAGATTACGGTGTTGATACTTCCTTTTCTCTTGACAAGTGTTAACCAAGTGGGATAATGCTAATAAAGGTGTCTAAACCTTGCTTCTATTGATGGGTAAGTCCAAAAAGGCGGGGGGCCAAAAAGAGGGCTTAAGTGGCCACTTTTTTTTTTCTTTCTAATTAGGAAATACTAAACTTGGATGTGAAATTGAGGATAGTTACACTCAAAATTTTGAGATGCAACAAAAAAAATGCTCATAGTGCCCCGAGTCTACTTTCTAAACTACTAATTTATTTTGAAAATGGTTGAGATTAAGGGGTTCAAAAGAGGGACCCATAGAAATTGGTGTTTTTTTGTCAGAAAAACATAACATAGCAACTTTTGTGGGAACATAGCATAGTGATTTTTTTTTAAAGTATTTTTTAAATTGCTTCAGTGAGAAATTAGCTCACAGTATGTAGTTGATGCACAATTTTTTTGATAATTTTTTAATGAATATTTGATTTTTTACTAATTTTCAAAGTGGAAAATTCTTGACAAGAAATTTTTTGGCTATGCTACCCCTACAAATTTTGAAAACTAATTGGATTTTTTTTTAATATTTTTAGAATGGAGTTTAGTTTCTAAAAATCTAATTTATTTGAAATTTTGATGAGATGTTAATTTATAACGAAAAAAACACCAAACACTGCTTTTTGCCAAAAAAGAGACACACAAACAAAATAAATTATAGATCAAAGGTTTAACATTCTCAAAAAGTGAAAAAAATTATATTATTGGATAGCTAAGAGAGAGCCTAACATTACCTAGGTGTTCAATTTGTTTGAAATTGAAACACGTGCAATCCTAATGATGAGCACGAACCCGATTATGTGAAATGTTGTAGAATTTGCAAAAACATGTCTTTGGTCATTGGGAAGGCCATCCAAGCCTTTGGGTTGGTATTCCAAGGAAAATACCAAGCCTAAGGCTTGGGGATTCCCAAATAAAGATATAACATGAGTGTGCTATAATGTGCTTGCGTTATATCCTATTTTTGACATGGTTTTTGCGTTTATGCAGGATATATCTAGCAAGACATAACACAAGTGCATTATAATGTTCTCACATTATGTCTTGCTTTATGTTAAATGCTACTCTATTGAATGTATATTTATATATTTTTATGTTTGTATGTACATGTATTCTTGTATGTAATGTATGTATTCATGCTTGTATGTATAGCATGTATGTATGTATGTATACTTGTATGCATGCATGTATGTATGCATCAATGCATGTATGTATGTATGCCTATATGTATGTAAGATCGTATCTACATATGTACATGGATGCTATTATTTATGTAGGATTGTATGTACATATGTATTACCCTTGTATGTAAGTATGTATTTATTTATGTATGTCTTTAGAGGGAAGGATAATTTTAAGAGAGAGAGAGAGAGAGAGAGAGAGAGAGAGAGAGAGAGTTATGTAGGTAGGGTGCCAGAGGGAGAGACTTGAGAGTGTGAGGGGGGGTGAGAGGGAGAGACTTGAGAGATAGGTAGTGTGAGAGAGAGGGAGTGGGAGAGAGTAGTGAGAGAGAGGGAGTGTGAGAGTGAGAGTCCTGAGAGAGGGAGAGGGTGTGGGAGGGAGTGGCCTGTGTGAGAGAGAGAGAGAGGGGGGGTGGAGTGAGAGGGACTTATCTAGGTAGGGTGTGAGGGATAAATAGAGAGAGGGGGGGAGAGAGAGATATACCTAGGTAGGGTGCCAGAGGGAGAGGGGGTAGGAGGTAGAGACTTGAGAGATAGGGAGAGAGAGGGAGTGATGGAGAGGTAGTGGGATGGATATAGAGAGAGATAGATAGAGGGAGCGAGAGAGAGTAGTAGGGATTGATTAAGTGAGAGGTATGCAGAAAGAGGGAGAGGGTAGATAGAGACAATTAGAGAGGGTAGGAAAGAGGGAGGGAGGGAGACAGAGGTGAGATGTATAGATAGAGAGAAAGGGATAGGGGTTGAGTGATTAGGGTGGAGGACCTATAGGGTTGATGGTTTATGGTATTATGTTGAGGGTATAGGGTTGAGGGATTAGGGTTGAGGGTAGAGGGTATTGGGTTGAGCGTAGAGGGTAGAAGGTTTAAGGGTTTAGGGTTAAAGGGTTTAGGATTGAGGATTTAGGGTTGAGGGTAGAGGTTTTAGGGTATAGGTTTGAGGGTATATGGTTGAAGGATTAGTTTGAGGGTCCAATAAAAAGGGTCTGGGTATAGGGGTTGAGTGTTGAGGGTTCAAGGGTTGAGGGTTTAATGTATAGTGTAGAGGTTAGAGGGTAGAGGGTTTAAGGGTTGAGGGTTTAATGTTGAGGGTAGAGGATTGAGGGTATAGGGTTGGGGGATTAGGGTTGAGGGTCCAATGTATAGGGTAGAGGGTATAGGGGTTAAGGGATTAGGGTTTAAGGGTTGAGGGTAGAGAGTAGAGGGTAGAGGGTTGAGGGTATAGGGTATTGGGTTGAGGGTAGAGGGTAGATGGTTTAAGGGTTTGGGGTTTAAGGGCTGAGGGTTTAGGGTTTAGGGTTTAAGGTTGAGTGTTTAAGGGTTTAAGGGTTGAGGAATTAGGGTAGAGGGAGGGATGGATGGAGGGAGAGATAGAGGGAGAAGTGAGATAGAGAGAAGGAGAGAAGAGGAGGGAGGGACAAAGATAAATGAGGGTTGAGGATCCAATGTATAGGGTAGAGGTTTTATAATTGAGGGTATATGGTTGAGGACCTATAGGGTTGATGGTTTAACATATTGGGTTGAGGGTTTAGGGTTTGGGGGTTGAGGATTGAGGAATTGAGGGTTGAGGGTTGAGAATTGAGGGTAGAGGGTAGAGGGTTTAAAGGTTTAGGATTTAACAGTTGAGGGTTGAGGGTTGAGGGTTTAAGGTTAAGGGTAGAGGATTGAGGGTATAGGGTTGTGGGATTAGGGTTGAGGGTCCAATATATAGGGTAGAGAGTATAGGGGTTGAGGGATTAGTGTTTAAGGGTTGATGGTAGAGGGATTAAGGGTTGAGGGTTGAGGGATTAGGGTAGAGAGTTTACTTGGGTTTAAGGGTTGAGGGATTAGGGTTGAGGGTAGAGGGTATTGGGTAGAGGGTAGAGGGTAGAGGGTAGAGGGTAGAGGGTTTAAGGGTTTAGGGTTTAAGGGTAGAGGGTAGAGGGTTTAGGGTTGAGTGTTTAAGGGTTTAAGGGTTGAGGATATATGGTTGAGGGATTAGGGTAGAGAGGGAGGGATGGATGGAGGGAGATATGGAGGGATAAGTGAGATATAGAGGAGAGAAGATGAGGAAGGTACAAATATATATGAGGGTTGAGGATCCAATGTATAGGGTAAAGGGTTGAGAATTGAGGGTATAGGGTTGATGACCTATAGGGTTGATGGTTTAGGGTATTGGGTTTAGGGTATAGGGTTGATGGTTTAGGGTATTGGGTTTAGGGTATAGGGTTGAGGGATTAGGGTTGAGGGTAGAGGGTAGAAGGTTTAAGGGTTTAGGGTTGAGGGTAGAGGGTTTAGGGTTTAGTGTATAGGTTTGAGGGTATATGGTTGAAAGATTAGGGTTGAGGGTCTAATGTATAGGGTAGAGGGTATAGAGGTTGAGGGTTTAAGGGTTGAGGGATTAAGGGTTGAGGGTTGAGAATTTAGGGTTGAGGGTTTAATGTATAGGGTAGAGGGCTTAAGGGTTTAAGGTTTAACTACTAAGGATTGAGGGTTGAGGGATTTGGGTAGAGAGAGAGAGAGAGAGAGAGAGAGAGGGTTTAGGGTTAAGGGTAGAGGGGAGAGAGATAGAGGGAGTTAGTGAGAGAGAGACCCCATTTCTTGGAACCATTTTTTCAAACAGGCCACTACATTCCCAATTTCATTGAATTTACAAGCTAGTGGGCCCACTAGCTTACCAATTCAATGAAATTGGCAACCTAACTTGACCTATTTGAAAAAATAGGTCCAAGAAATTGGGTCTCCCAGTGATGTAAATAACTAGGAGACCCCATTTCTTGGACCTATTTTTTCAAACATGCCATTACATTCCTAATTTCACTGAATTGGCAAGCTAGTGGGCCCACTGGATTGTCAATTTGGTGAAATTAGGAATGTAGTGGCCTTTTTGAAAAAATGGGTCCAATAAATAGGGAGGGAGTGAGTGGGAGAAAGAGAGAGATGGAGTGGTAGAGAAATAGAGAGCAAAGGTAGAGGGTTTAAGGGTTTAGGGTAGACGGTAGAGGGGAGAGAGATAGAAGGAGTGAGTGAGTGAGAGAGATAGAATTGGGATAGGGAGAGGGGGTAGGAGGGAGAGACTTGAGAGAGAGGGAGGGAGGGTGTGGGAGAGAGATAGAGGGTAGAGAGTTTAAGGGTTAAGAGTTAAGGGTAGAGGGTAAAGGGTAGAGGGGAGAGAGATAGAAGGGGTGAGTGAGTGAGAGAGATAGACTTGAGAGAGGGAGAGTGGGTAGGAGGGATAGACTTGAGAGAGAGAGAGGGAGGGAGTTGGAGAGAGATAGAGGGTCGAGGGTAGAGGGGAGAGAGATATGAGTGAGTGAGTGAGAGAGATACTTGAGAGATGTAGGGTAGAGGGTTTAAGGGTTAAGGGTTAACGGTCGAGGGTAGAGGGTTAAGGGTAGAGGGGAGAGAGATAGAAGGAGTGAGTGAGTGAGAGAGAGAGACTTGAGAGATGGAGAGGGGGTAGGAGGGAGGGAGTGGGACAGAGATAGAGAGTACAAGGTAGAGGGTTTAAGGGTGAAGGGTAGAGGGTAGAGGGTTAAGGGTAGAGGGGAGAGAGATATAAGGAGTGTATGAGTGAGAGAGAGAGAGAGACTTGAGAGAGGGAGGGGGGGTAGGAGAGAGAGACTTGAGAGAGAGAGGGAGGGAGTGGGAGAGAGATAAAGGGTAGAGGGTAGAGGGTTTAAGGGTAGAGGGTAGAGGATAAAGAGAAAGAGAGAAAATAAACCTATAAAAAATCAACTTTCTCATAACACAAGCATGTTTTGAAGTAGTAGAGATATGGCCATTATTTTATCAAGACATAACACAGTCGTGTCATAGCACGAGTGCATTATAATGCGAGCATATTTTGTCTTGCTCTAAAAAAGGTAAAAAACTTAATATACTCGTGATCTCAAGGCTCACATTTTGCATATTCTCCTAGTTCTGCACATGTTCTGACAAAAAAAAGCTTTTTGATGATTTTGTGAAGTGTGCATGCATGTTTTTCACATTCCACCACCTTTGCATGAAATAGTAGATTTTTCACATTGAAATGCATATAATATCAATCCAAGTTTGAATTCCATTCAAGAGTGATATATAATTGAAGCTTGGAGGGGAATAAGCTTTTGAAAAAGTCAAATTGTTGAGGAGTTTGAAGAAAGAAGAAGCAAATGCTACATAATTGGGTAGAACTCCTCAATTTGAAACTCTAGTTTTTAAGGTATGTGAAGTCTTTACACATTTTCTTTCATTCTATTATGGCTTGCTTTGATTTTTGTTATTTTTTATATTCCATGTTGATCATTGTTTATTTGTCATTATAACCTTAGCTTGTCAATGCACATTTTGAATTACACAATTCTTTACACTTGCCAATTACATTTTTAAACCACATCTCTTTGAGGCATTTTGTTAAACAATTGACTTACCTTGTGTACACTTCCACATTTTGTATACACATAGATATGATAGAAGTTATAACTAAGTAAAATAATACATCATTTCTCAATCCTTTAGTATGGATGTGCATACCACTCTCCAAATCTTTCATTTTGGTATAGGAATGGGGGATGTTGGAAAGTGTAGTTGAATTTGGTTTTACACCTACAAATTGCATATGCTTGAAATTTTTCAAAGCCTTTTCAATAAATCTATTTTGTGCATATCCTGCAATCATTCTAGTCCACGATGACATATCTCATTGAGGTATTTTGTCAAACAATTATGCCAAACAACTGATTGCCTTGTCTATGCTACCAAACTTTCCATACATGTCTACTAAAGCATTTTATCAAAAATCATAGACAAGGCTATCAGTTGTTTGAAGAAATGCCTCAAAGAAATGGGATCTCATGGTGATGTGCATTTTATAAAACAATTGATTGCATTTTCTGTGCTACCAAATTTTCCATACATGTCTCTACAAAACTGGAATATACTCCTCCCACATTGATAGATCTTTGAATCTATTTTGGTTTTCATCTCTATTTCAAAATTTGCCTCATCACTAAACCTACCTCATCACTTATGTTTTGATATATTTTAAATTTTTCCTTGATTAGTCTACCTACAAGTGATTCTAACCCTTCTCTCCAATGTTCAAGACTCTTTATTCAAGGCTAAGTTAGCAACATGGGGAAAGGTGCAACCTATCTTGCAATCATGGTATGCCACAAGACAAACCGGTAGTGTTGACAAGGTAGGGACAACATGAAAAAATTCCTAATAGAAATGGGGACTTACGATGATTTATATCATTGTGAGTCCCCATTTCTATGAGGCATTTGTTCATGCTGCCCCTACCTTGTCAACCCTAATGAATTGGCAAGCTAGTGAGCTCACTAGCTTGCCAATTCTCACATGATTTTTTAGATGGAATTCCTTAAAGAAATGTGGTAATATGGCATGCCATGATTGAAAGATAGGCTCAAAATGGAAGCATGGACAAGGCATGTGAATTGTTTGAAAATAATGTTTTCGTAGAAATGTATGCAAAATGTGGTAGCATTGACAAGCTAGTGAGCTCACTAGCTTGCCAATTTGGTAGATGTTTCGTAGAAATGGGGTATCACGGTGATGTACATAACCATGAGACCCCATTTCTACAAGGCATTTTTTCATTCTGCCTCTACCTTGTCAACCCTACTGAATTGGGAATCTAGTGAGCTCACTAGCTTGCCAATTCTTAGATGATTTTTTGGATGGAATGCCTTAAATAAATGTGGTAATGTGGCATGCTATGATTGCAAGATAGGCTCAAAATTGAATAATGGGCAAGGCATGTGAATTATTTGACAATAATGTTTTCATAAAAATGTATCCAAACTATGGTAGCATTAACAAACTAGTGAGCTTAGTAGCTTGCCAATGCGGTAGGGTTGATAAGGTAGGGGAAAAATATGCCTCATAGAAATGGGGTCTCACGGTGATGTACACCCCATTTCTATGAGACATAAATTTTCCATACCTTGTCAATCCCACTGCATTGGAAAACTAGTGAGCTCACTAGCTTGCCAATGTGGTAGGGTTGACAAGGTAGGGGCACTGTATGCCTCATAGAAATGGGGTCTCATGGTGATGTGCCCCTACCTTGTCAACCCTACCATATTGGAAAGCTAGTGATCTCACTAGCTTGCCAATTCAGTAGGGTTGACAAGGTAGAGGAAACATGAA
This sequence comes from Sequoiadendron giganteum, assembly GCA_007115665.2. Lineage (NCBI taxonomy): Eukaryota > Viridiplantae > Streptophyta > Pinopsida > Cupressales > Cupressaceae > Sequoiadendron > Sequoiadendron giganteum. The sequence continues at coordinate 324,723,688 of CM021100.1, forward strand.
AAATCTCCTCATAGAAATGGGGTCTCATGGTGATGAGGCATTTTTTCATGCTGCCCCTGCCTTGTCAACCCTACTAAACTGACAAGCTAGTGAGCTCACTAGCTTGCCAATGTAGTAGGGTTGACAAGGTAGGATTAGTTTGAAAAAATGCCTCATATAAGTGGGGACTCATGGTGATGTAAAATAACCATGAGAGCACATTTCTATGAGGCATTTTTTCATGATGGCCCTACCTTGTCAACCCTACCGAATTGGAAAGCTAGTGAGCTCACTAGCTTGTCAATTCTCACATGATTTTTTGGATGGAATTCCTTAAAGAAATGTGGTAATTTGGTATGGCATGATTTCAAGATAGACTCAAAATGGAAGCATGGACAAGGCATGTGAATTGTTTGACAATAATGTTTTTTCGTAGAAATGTATACAAAATGTGGTAGCATTGACAAGATAGTGAGCTCACTATCTTTCCATTGTGGTAGGGTTGACAAGGTACATCACCATGAGACCCCATTTCTATGAGGCATACTTTTCCCCTACCTTGTCAACCCTACCACAATGGCAAGCTAGTGAGCTCACTAGCTTTCCAATGTGGTAGGGTTGACAAGGTAGGGGCAACATAAAAAAATTCCTTATAGAAATGGGGACTCATGGTGATGTAAAATCACTATGAGGCCCCATTTCTATGAGGCATTTTTTCATGCTGCCCCTACCTGTAAACCCTACCGAATTGGTAAGATATAGTGAGCTCACTAGCTTACCAATTCTCACTAGTTTGAATTTGAATTGTTTGACAATAATGTTTTCATAGAAATGTATGCAAACTATGGTAGCATTGAAAAGCTAGTGAGATCACTAGCTTGCCAATGCGGTAGGGTTGAGAAGGTAGGGGCAACATATAGAGATGTATGTAAGTATTTTGTATGAAGCCTTGAATGACATATATTTCATTTATTTGTATGGATTCATTTCTTAGGAACTAATATTTGTCTCATTACCATGCTACAGGTAAAATTATCCACCATGCCGAGGAAATGAAGAAGGAATAAACCAATAGATGAAGAGTATGAAACTAATAAATAAAAAAATAGAAAATGGATGAGGGAATACCATCAAAAGAATAAATTGGATATGATTGAAGAGGAACCTCAAGCATCAAAAAGATAAAAGGCATTGGCGGAACAAAGGGCACGAATGTGAAAGCATCATGGTAAGAAGAATTTGAATATTGTAGTTGGAGACACACCCTCTACTGCAAGTGAATACGAAGGGATACCATTAAGCACAAGTGAATATGGATGGACACCATCTACTGCAAGTGAATATGGAGGGACACCATCTACCGCATGTGAATATGGAAGGACACCATCTACTTTTAAGTGAATATGAAGGGACACCATCCACCACATCTCAAGTTGAGAGTACATCATCACTTAGATTTGACAAAGAAGGTATGCCATCATCCCCATGTCAACCTCAAGGTATGTCTTCTATTCCACCATCGATTGAAGGTATGCGATATAGCCCACCTCACTTAAATATTGATGAAATTCCTAATGTTGAGATGTATGTACCTAGGAGAACACCACCTAGAATTTTGTGTAAAAAGCCAAAGTATTTGATTAATATTGATGAGGACATTTTGCAGCACATGGAAGGCAAGTTTCCAACACACAGTTGTAGAAGATATGTTGATGAGATTTGGAAATTGTTCTTTGAAAGGCTAAATGAGATCACAAGATGTCAACTACTTGTTGAAATAATGCAAGGTATAAAGTATAGAAACATCATGAAGATTCTTGGGTTGAGAACATTGAATGCTTCAAGTGAAAACACTATTTTGAAGAATCTAATTGATTCTTATGAGAGTGTGGGTAAGATCTCACACTCAAAGGATTATTAATGTCACCCAATGTGTCATTACACCGACTTTGGTAAGTAGTCAAACAAGGAGATCTCATCTCATTAGAAAGACGAGAGAAAAATTAGGAATTAATAATTTTTTTTTATCAAGAACCGTTCAAAGGTAGCAAAGAATTGAGGGCACCAATTCAAATGAATTATGGGCATTCTCGGGGAGAATCCCATGAAAAGATAAATCGGTTGTTGAAGCATTGAGAACAATAATTTAAGACTATTGGAAGAATAAAACAAGGCCATCTCTTAATCAAAGAAATGTGGTAAGAAGGAGAATCGGTATTCAGAACCATGAGCCACATCCAAAGCATTTTTTAGATACGACTCAAACCCAATTTTTTGGTAAATTTCATCAGGATTATCCTCAAATTCAAATTTGTCAAAGATATTTTGAAATTCTTAAACCTTTTTATGTCAAGATAAATCACACACGCACTACTTGTTGTTGTAGACTACATATTGAATTCTCTAACCATTATGATGTTTATCATTCTATATGTGTAGATTTGCATACTAACAATGTTTTGTAGGATTGTGGCATACATGCCCCACCAACATCTTCAAAAGAGTTCTTATAAATTTTTTTATGTGAAATAGAGGATGGCCAAATATTCTATAGGAAACTATTCTTGGATGGTTCATGTCAACGTTGCGGTGGCTTGCAACATATGCCAATATCTCAACATATGGAAAGCACACATGATGTAGGAAAGCAACTATTAGAGTTTGGGAAGTAAAAAATAGTGGCACACATTACAAAAGATGGTAATCAAGCAAAAAGGTGAGATTTGGTTATTCAAAAGATTCCAGTGTATCAGTTTATATCTATGTTTTGTGAAAATATAGTGTATGAGTAGGGTATGTGCAGGATCATCATGGAAAGAACAAACTCTTAAGTGACAAAAAATTCAGAAAAATTAGAGTTAGGCAACTTGACATAAAAATTCGAATAAGTTATCTATATTATTTCAAAAATATGTAAGAATATAATTTGTAGAAAATTGAATGTAGTTTCTAACTTACTAGGTTTATTTAAAAAAAAAAAATCTAATTGTTGAAAATTTAAAATTTTAATACAGTAGTACTTAAATTTCAAGGAAAAAATAAGAAGTAGGTGCCTGTCTGACCACCCCAACCACATTAAAATGATGATATTTTTTTATAAGATTTTAGATATAAGTAGAGGACTCATGTCACAATGTGATGCATATTTTTTTGTAATTTTTTTCCAAGTAAATAATTAATTAGAATTTTTTTATGGCAACTTTTAAAAAATACAAAGACTCGTATGTTCGACCACCTTAACTTGGTCAAAACTTCATGAAAATCATTTTTTTCTTTTTTAATCTTATAGTATGTGAAGTATAGAATGTGATGCATGTTTTGGATTCAAAATATATGATATCATTTGAAAGCTATAGATGTTTTTCAATCAGCCTAAAAATTAGACTTTAGTTGTAATTCAATAGAAAATGAATAATAATTATTTATTAAATTCAAAGTAAAGCATAGTTTATATTGGTGGAAAGTTGAGAATTTGTCATGTCCCCTTCTAGTTGACATCTCTCAGAGCACAGGATTAGCCTATTATGCGACCCTCGTAGGCTGATGGGATGGATAGAGGGTCTTGTTGGAGTTTGGCTTGGCTTCTGTTGTCAGTTTTTGATCAGTTGGCTTTCGTTCGGGCTCATTCGGACACCATTTGCTTGAGTTGCTATTTTTAGCAGTATTCAGCACTCAGCGTGGGACCCCTACTATTTTTAGCAGTATGGATAGATTATGTTCGAAATCACTTCATTATTCGTCAGCTTTAGACGGCTCGTGCATTAGGTGAATATTGAGAGAGATATTAATATTTAATTGAATTAATTAAATATTAATTAATTGGGGTTATAATATAAAGTTATAATATTTTATTATAACTTAAGTGATTTCAGTGAAGGGGTCGCCCATCATTTGACGATTATATTTTATTATTAAAATTTGGCTGGAGACTATTGAATTATTAAAAAGAAAAGTTCAAATTTATTTAAATGATGCTCGATTGAGAAAAGTCGCACTTTTCAAGAATATAAGGGTTTTGCCTTGGGATTCGAGCCATTATGTTATTGATTATTAAAAAATTGATGAAGTCTTCAACCAGAGCATGAAAGCCAAGGGTTTCAGTCTCAGAGCATTGGGGAACGAGCCATCTCTAGTGAGAGTGATTCAGAGGGTGTGAAATATCATCTGATCTATTGCCAGGCAGAGGGATTTCTTCATTCAGAAGAAATTACAGAGCATTCAGAGATTTTTTTTCCATCAGAGTTTCGTTAAGGGTTTCATCCAGAGGAGATTTCTTCATCCAGGCACATATTCTAATTGAAGTCAGAGATCTTAAGGAGAGCCGTACTTTGCATTTATTGTTGCTGCTGTCAGGCCGTACCATTCACAAAGGGCCGTACTTTTTACTCAGGGAAAATTGCCTTCTCTTTTGGTCTTCCATCTTCACCAAATTGGGTGCAGTGGCATCTGGGATCATTTGAGCCTGTGAGATGGAGGGAGAAGTATCTTTCCTATGAAAGCCATACCATTCATGTACTTCCAGCTTGCTGCTAATAATCAGGTTTTTACATTGAAATATCATTGCCTTTTTGATTGCATGTTATTGGATCTTCTCTGTAATCATTCCAAAAGATAAATAAATAGTCTGGCATCTGTACTTTCAATAGATTCTACTATTTTTGGAGTTGAATGATTTTATTTAAATTTATTATAAATTTCTTGCAAAATCGCATTATTACTCTTATGCTCAAAAAATCACAAAAAAGTCAAAATACATCAAAACAAATAAAAAAAATAGTCAGATTAGAAGATAAGGGAAACAAGGGTTTCTATAGTGGTATCAGAGCTAAATCCTGCCATCTTGAGGGTTTAGCAATCTTATGCAGCCACAGGAGTTTGGGCCTCATAGGTATTATACTCGTAGGAGAGCCTTGATTGACAGGCAACATGGTTCGATCTGGCAGCTAGGAAACATGGCTGACAGAATAGATATTCCGAGAACAGAGGTTCCTTATAACCCTAGAGATCAGGATGATGCAGAGGTTTTAGACACTCTCAGAGACTTACGAGCAAGTCAACAGCAGTCTAACGATGTGCTACAGCAGTTGGCAGTGGCAATCCAGAGGTTAGGTGTATAGAGGGGACCGTCACCACAGCGTGACGATAACAGGAGTGATGCAGGATCCCGGAGAGCACCTAGGACTGTTTCGTGGACAGCAGACAGGCCCACTAGGCCTACTTTTGTGAGACAGGAGCCCGATGAGGCTATTGCAGGTGAGGAGCATGAGGAGTTGTTCGTAGATACACTTATGGCAGCGAACGAAGAGTGGGAATTAGTACCACCTGATGTCAGAGAGAGGATTTCCTTTGACCGATTTGTTACACAAAGGAGAGAATATCGCAAAGGACGATAGGATTGGAGACCTAGACAGCAGAACAATGACCTGAAACATGCTACAAACAAACTCAATCTAGCGATGTTCGATGGTTGTGGCAAGGTGACAGCCCAGACATGGATTAGTAAGTTAGATACATTCCTCACATTACGCCTGATGGCTGAGAGAGATGCTATCCGATATGCGACACTGCATCTTGAGGGAGTAGCTTACAACTGGTGGCACCACGGGATGGTGACACTCCAGCATGATAGGATCACGTCATATCAGGAGTTTGTTGACAGGTTAGTAGAGCGGTTTGACAGGAAGGATCCGGAATCCTACTTCAGAGACTTGGCTCAGTTGCGACAGAGTGGCAGTCTAGAGTCTTATATTGGTGACTTTCAGAAGCTATCAGTTATGGTTCTGAATATTTCAGAGAGGCGACTGGTAGTGCTTTTCTTGGAGGGACTAATAGAGCCATTAAGAGGTTGGATCAAAGCCTTTGATCCTCCTTCATTACAGGAAGCGATGAAGAAAGCACGTAATATGGAGTTGGCAGCACCATCTAGTAAATTCAACTCCAGAAACAATTCTTCTTTTAGGGATAATAAGGGCTTCAACAGAAATAGAGAGAAGTCTGATTTTAACAAAGAAAAATCAGATTTTCAAAATGATTCAAAAGGTAAATCAGCAGCACCACCCTTGGATCGAGAGGCTCTTAATGATCTACACAGGAAGAAGCTTTGCTTCTATTGCAAAGGTCACTATGACGCCAATCATGATTGTCCGCTGAGGCCTAAGGGCAAGGCAAATCGGGTGATGTGGGCTTACTACGAGGATTCAGAATCAGAAAATTCCGAACAGCAAGAGAATTCTGAGGAGTCAGAGTCAGAGGCTTCAGAGCCTAAGGCAGAGGTAGAGTCAGAGCTTCAGATACAAGAGGCACGCCTATCTAGCATTCAGCAGGAGGGCTCATTCAGGATTTATGGAGTGTTGGCAGGATAGAGGGTCATTTCCCTTCTTGATACAGGAGCCACACATAATTTCATTGATGCTAGGTTTGTTGAGAAATGCGGACTCATCACTGAGGAGTTCAAAGGGATTAGAGTTAAGGTAGCCGATGGGCACACGCTGAGGTGCGAACGCATGATTAAGGATCTCCCCTTACGCTTGAACAATTATGAGTTCAAGGCTGATTACTATGTAGTTAACATGGGAGATATTGATTTGGTCTTGGGTATGAAGTGGCTTCATTCACTTGAAGACGTCACTCTTCGTCTCAAGGACATGGAGATCCGTTTTGATGTTGACGGGAGGACACACATCCTAAAAGCAATACGGAACAACAACATCAAAATAATTTCTTTTCGTCGGATGGAGAGACTTATGCGCCATGACATGGTAGAGTGGGCTGCCGAGTGCACATTAGCACCTATACAAGAGGGATAGCAGAAGACTGAGTATCATCCGGACATTCGGCAGTTGAGAGTTAAGCATGATAAGGTATTCAGTGATATTCCACCAGGGAGACCTCCAGACAGGGGCATTGAGCATATTATAGAGCTCGAGGAGGGCACTAAGCCCGTTATGATAACTCCTTACAGGCATCCTAAGAGGTTGAAGGATGAGATAGAAAAGACAATAAAGGAGTTACTTGCTATGGGTCACATTAGACCTAGCAAATCACCATTCACTTCTTCAGTTGTATTGGTAAAGAAGAAGGATGGCACCTTACGCATGTGCATTGATTACAGAGTCTTGAATAAGAGAACTATCAAAAATAGGTATCCAATACCTCATATAGATGAGCTGATTGATGAGCTCCATGGTGCATGTTACTTTACTAAAATTGACTTAAGGTCAGGATATCATCAGATCAGGGTTCGTGAGCAGGACATCGAGAAGACTGCCTTCCGTTGTCATTATGGGCACTTCGAGTTTATAGTGATGCAATTTGGGCTCACTAATGCGCTAGCTACTTTTCAGTCTACGATGAACAGGGTTTTTCATTCACTGCTGAGGAGATTCGTATAGGTCTTCTTCGATGATATCCTTATTTACAGTAGGACTTGGCAGGAGCATTTGGCTCACTTGGAGACCGTGTTGAGTATTCTAGAGAGGGAGTCCTTGTACGCCAAGGAATCCAAATGTGATTTGGGAATGACCGAATTGTTATATTTAGGTCATATTATCAGTGCAGGGGGAGTGTGGATGGATCTTGAAAAGATCCGCGCTATCATTGACTGGCCTACACCGGCAAACCTTACACAGTTGCGAGGATTTCTAGGTTTATGTGGGTTCTATCGTAGATTCATGAATGGTTATTCATGACACGCAGCTCCTATGACAGATTTATTGAAGAAGGGTGTATTTTGTTGGACTCCTGAGGCACAGGAATGTTTTATGAGGTTTAAGGAGTTGATGACTACATGCCCTGTTTTAGCACTACCAGACTTTACGAAGCCTTTTGAGCTTCAGTGCGATGCATCAGGTGAGGGCATTGGTGCGGTGCTTATGCAGGACAAGCACCCGATTGTGTATGAGAGCCATAAGCTCAGAGGATCAGAGAGACTTTATAGCATATATGATAAGGAGATGCTCGCTATCATGCATGCCTTAGCAAAATTCAGGCAGTATCTTGTTGGTAGCAAATTTTGCATCAAAATTGACCATAACAGTTTGAGACACTTCTTAGGGTAGCGAGATCTCAATGATCGCCAGCAGAAGTGGGTCGGTAAATTACAGGCATATGACTTTGATATCTCTTATATCAAAGGAACCCAGAATGTAGTAGCTGATGCTCTTTCACGTAGGCCATTTTTGAGCTCTATGGTTCACATTTCAGAGGATTGGAGGCATATGATTGTGGCAGAGTATGCCAAGGATACTTGGGCTTCCAGCTTTGTTGAGGGATTGACAATTGATACTAGGTACAAGCTTGTGAATGACTTGATCATTTACAAGAACAAGATTTATTTGATCCTAGGTTCAGAGGTGAAGAACATTATTATGCAAGCCTTTCATGATGTACCGACGGCAGGACATCCTGGGTATTTCAAAACCTATAGACAGATTCGGGAGAGATTCACATGGAAAGGACTTAAGGCAGATGTTCTTCAGTATGTGCGTGAGTGCCCTGTTTGTTAGCAGAACAAGTAGGAGAACACATACCCGGCAGGATTATTGCAGCCACTTCCGATTCCTGACAGGAAGTGGGAATGCCTGTTGATGGATTTCATTACGGGCTTGCCTAAAGCCCAGGGGCGAGATTGCATATATGTAGTTGTGGATCGGCTAACGAAGTATGCCCACTTCTTTTCGATTACCACCACCTACACGGCTACGCAGGTAGTAGAGGTCTTCTTCCGTGAGGTATTCAGATTGCATGGGTTGCCTCGGAGCATAGTGAGCGACAGAGATAGTGGGTTCTTGAGTCACTTCTGGTAGGAGGTGTTCAGACTCTATGGGACCAAGCTTACACCGAGCACCAGTTACCACCCACAGACCGATGGGCAGATGGAGATAGTGAATAAATGGGTGGAGGGTTACCTCAGGAATTATATTGCAGGGCAGCAGAAGGCGTGGGTCAAATGGATTCATTTGTGTGAGTATTGTTACAACACGACATTCCATATGACCATTCAGATGTCACCTTTCATGGCGTTGTACGGTTATGAGGCGCCGAGTTTTCTGGATTTGCTACTGAGTGACAGTAGAGTGCCGAGTGCTGGAGACTTGTTGCAGGAGAGTCAGGATACTATGAGGGCTCTCAAGGAAAATATTGCCAAGGCACAAAATCAGCAAAAATAGTATGTAGATAAGAAGAGAACAGAGAGGCTTTTTGAGGTGGGTGACATGGTTTATCTCATGCTGCAGCCCTATCGTTAGTCTACTCTAAGGAAGAGTGGGTCAGAGAAGCTTAAGCCACAATATTATGGTCCTTTCAGGATCCTGAGGCCTGTTGGAGAGGTGGCTTATGAGCTAGAGCTTCTGACAGAGAGTAGGGTACACAATGTTTTTCATGTATCACGTCTCAAGAAGGCGTTGGGTCACCGTGTTGTACCCTCTGCAGTTTTACCTCCCTTAGATGATGAGGGAAAGTTGATTTTAGTACCTAAGTCTATCCTGGAGTACAGAGAGAGACAGTTGCGTAGGAGGACTATCATGGAATATCTAGTGAAATGGAGAGATTTGCCAGTGGAGGATGCTACATGGGAGAGCGAGGATATTCTGCAGCATCCGGAGTTGAGATTGCTTGAGGACAAGCAATTTCAAGATGGGCGGACTGTCATGTCCCCTTCTAGTTGACATCTCTCAGAGCATAGGATTAGCCTATTATGCGACCCTCGTAGGCTAATGGGATGGATAGAGGGTCTTGTTGGAGTTTGGCTTGGCTTCTATTGTCAGTTTTTGATCAGTTGGCTTTCGTTCGGGCTCATTCGGACACCATTTGCTTGAGTTGCTATTTTTAGCAGTATTCAGCACTCAGCGTGGGACCCCTGCTATTTTTAGCAGTATGGATGAATTATGTTCGGAATCACTTCATTATTCGTCAGCTTCAGATGGCTCATGCATCGGGTGAATATTGAGAGAGATATTAATATTTAATTGAATTAATTAAATATTAATTAATTGGGGTTATAATATAAAGTTATAATATTTTATTATAACTTAAGTGATTTCAGTGCAGGGGTCACCCATCATCAGAAAGGGGCCGTTTGACGATTATATTTTATTATTAAAATTTGGCTGGAGACTATTGAATTATTAAAAAGAAAAGTTCGAATTTATTTAAATGATGCTCAATTGAGAAAAGTTGCACTTTTCAAGAATATAAGGGTTTTGCCTTGGGATTCGAGCCATTATGTTACTGATTATTAAAAAATTGATGAAGTCTTCAACCAAAGCACGAAAGCCAAGGGTTTCAATCTCAGAGCATTGGGGAATGAGCCATCTCTAGTGAGAGCGATTCAGAGGGTGTGAAATATCATCTGATCTATTGCCAGGCAGAGGGATTTCTTCATTCAGAAGAAATTACAGAGCATTCAGAGATTTTTTTTCCATCAGAGTTTCGTTAAGGGTTTCATCTAGAGGAGATTTCTTCATCCAGGTGCATATTCTAATTGAAGTCAGAGATCTTAAGGAGAGCCGTACTTTGCATTTATTACTGCTGCTGTCAGGCCGTACCATTCACAAAGGGTCGTACTTTTTACTCAGGGAAAATCGCCTTCTCTTTTGGTCTTCCATCTTCACCAAATTGGGTGCAGTGGCATCTGGGATCATTTGAGCCTGTGAGACGGAGGGAGAAGTATCTTTCCTGTGAAAGTCGTACCATTCATGTACTTCCAGCTTGCTGCTAATAATCAGGTTTTTACATTGAAATATCATTGCCTTTTTGATTGCATGTTATTGGATCTTCTCTGTAATCATTCCAGAAGATAAATAAATAGTCTGGCATCCGTACTTTCAATAGATTCTACTGTTTCCAGAGTTGAATGATTTTATTTAAATTTATAATAAATTTCTTGCAAAATCGCATTATTACTCTTATGCTCAAAAAATCACAAAAAAATCAAAATACATCAAAACAAACAAAAAAAATAGTCAGATCAGAAGACAAGGGAAACAAGGGTTTCTACAGAATCTCCTTTAAAAACCCTTTTCATTTCATTAGTTTTGGGTTAAAAAAAAGTCGTCAACCACATACCCGTTATATTGCCACTTTTTGGCCCATCATGATCCTACACATACCTAGTATGCAAGGAATAACCATAGAGATTGATGGTTGAACACACAATTCAAGTTATTCAAGGACACCTTTCTAGTTTGCAACATAGTTTTAGTGGTTGAATTTGTAGAGAAATACACTCTATAGCCACAACGTGAGGTGCAGTCACAATATTGCAACTCCACACAGGTTTCGATATTTTTGCACATATCCTTCATTGATGTAGTTGATAGTATAGAGGGCCAAAGGAAGGTATTGAGGGAGTATCACTTTTATATTAGTGATGATCACACACATTCTCTAGAGTTCATGCAAGGTTGCTTCTAGTTGTTCTATAGTGATTTGGCTCAAAGGGGCATATCATATAGTCGATATATAATATGGTCGGATAACTATGCAACATAGTTCAAGAAATCACACATGTTCTACTAGTTGAGCAAGATGCATTTCATTATAGGTGTTCAACATATGTGGAACTTTTGTGAGGCTGGGCATGGAAATCGGGAGCAATCAGTTGCATGAGCATGTGTGAAAAGAGAATTAGCATGAGAAGAGTTAAAGTATAAAGACAATGCAAAGTTGATAGATGCAAAATCAATCGTTGAGTGGTGTAATGTAGGTACATCTTCAGTTCGTAGATTTTTTTGGTTGATGGATGATACTAACATTGCACCATATGTGGATTTTTGTACACTGACAAGATCAAATGGGCTACACTCTTTCCTTAGCTCAAATGCAGGTTCATGGAGTATCCATACACAAAATATGGAATGCTTTTTTTATTCATGTACAATGCAAGCCTGAGATGATTGCAAGTCAAAGGAGTGGGTTGAGAAATGGTCGTTAAGTTATCTTAACCCACTTCACATGTATCGCCCTTTGATGACATTGGAACTAACATAGATCGACTCATTGGTTGACTTTGACTACATATCAGATCTAGTTCAACCAGGTAATATATCTACTTGCATAGTTTTTGAAATTCATATTGTTATCTTACTTTGTAGTGTATTTGTAATATTGACTAATTTCATCTAATTTGCCACACATATCAATGTAGGGCATGCTTATGCAGTTATTGCAGATGAAGACAATGGAGAGGGAACAAATTATTACTTGTTTCATTATGTTGAGGCCAAAAAGAAATTGGAGGCCCCAATTATAGATGGAGAAAACATTGAATACCCTATAGGCCCAGTTGTTGTTACTAGAACGTGGCTTAGAAGGTACACACATAAGAGTGTTAAATTTTGGTTGTTTCAGGACTTTGACACGCATTGGAAGATTCTTCATTACTCAAACCTTGTCGTGGAATCCAATGTTAATTTGACAAAATATGGGGGTATACCTTTGAACAAGACCTCATGGAAGGTGCATGGGTCTGACCATGAGGCAATACTTGACAAAATAAAGAGTAGAGTAGACCCGAATGGTTTGTTGGATTAATTTGTAAGTATGCACATTGGTTCTTATTAATTTGTACTTGTATGCATGTTAATTTGTATGATGCTAATGCTATGATGCTAGTTCTATCATCTAATGTTTATATCATGTATGTAGGTGATTGATGAAGTTATTAGACTTGAAAATGTAGCACACTTTATGTTTAGAACTATGGAAAATGATATAGAGTTCAATGGTATTTTTTTTTCTCTCAAAAATATGCAAAAAAATGATGTAGGATATTCTCTATATATTACTAAACTAAGTGGAAGATTAAATTATGTTGTTTTTATAATAGATTACAAGTTTTCAAAAGGTTGGAAAGTAATATTTTGGTTACTCTCTATTCATGTTCTATTCATGAGAGGATTTTGTGTGCAATAGGTATCTTGGAACTCCCAATGAAGATGTATAGCCAGGAGTGACTAAGTTGAGAGACTGGCATGCCTATCCTTAATGGAAGAATGAAGATTTAAGCCTTGTTGTTCCCGAATTGGAACCAGATGGTGTGGATTTGTTGTCTATAAGTGCCTTCCATCTATTTTAATTTCATGTATATTTTGGATGCTCTTGGTTTTTCTTCTTTTACTTTGCCTATTTGTAAGTAAACTACTAAAAATTGATTGGTGTCTCCTTGGAAAAATGCTGATTTATGAGCCATCCAAAATAATCTTAGCCAAAAAAGAAATGCAACATCCTTATTTTGATGATCTTGACAAATCTCAATTCTAATTTTAAGCCAAAGATTTTGAAAATTCTCAATTTTCATTGAAACTATCTTAATATGTTCAAATCGAGCATTGGTTAGTGGGGTACATGGTTCTTTAAACATGGAAGGAGCTTATATTTGAATTTCAATATTGCCATACTTGGGAATTATTTATTATGAATCCTTTGAACCCATAATCCTTACTTCAAGGACCCATATTACCGCTTGATAGTTTTGAGAAAGCATTATGCCTACAAGTACAAGGACTTGGGTTTAGAATGGTGTATGAAGCATATTAGACAATTGTAGCATAAAAATAAGAATTAGGACTGATAATTAAATCCAATTTTATTTTAAATATCATATTATTAATATAGTGAGTGTAATAACCATTAATGGTTACCAATCATTCTTTTTCTTCTTTTATTCTCTCCCTATTATAACTAGCACCATTTGACTAACTTATTATAAAAACTTCATTTATTAAAACAAATCAATCCAATGATTATATATGAATATCAATATAGCATACCATCTATCAAAATAAATATTTGTAATGATATTTACTGAAATTTTCAAAATCATTGCTTTCCTCAAACATTTGTAATTCATGCAGTGTAATCCCTTAACAGTCCAAATTGCAAAAGGGCAACAATCTTTGATGACATGTTACCCAGAGACTGTGTTAGTTACAGGCATTATTTCTGAGGAATCAGGATCATGTAGGGCACCTCTACAATAATCTCTCTTAGTTTTTGTTATCTCAGAGTCATTTTCCCATGGTGACCAGTTTTCACTTGATGGAAAAAGTGTCAAATGCAAACAATGTAAAGTTGCAAAGTGGTGCAAATTTCATTCTGCAACTCAGGTGACCAAGTGGACTATACAAAACATTCGAATTGGCACGTTTATGCTATGAATGGTCTTATTTCACACCCAAACACGTTGAATCATTCCAAGCTACGTTCAATTGGCTCGATCCCTTAAGGGTCCAAAGTGCAAAATGACTCCAATATTTGACAGGCTATTACCTAGAAATTGTGATGCTTAAAAATTCTCTGTCTAAGCCTATGGTATTGAATTGAACCCCTCTATAATAACCTCTTTGTGTTTTATTATCTCAAAGTCATTTTCCCATGGTGTCCAATTTTCACTTGATGGAAAAAGTGTCAAATGCAAGCAATGTACAGTTGCAAAGTGGAGCAAATTTCGTTCTACAAATTGTGTGACCAAATAGACTATTCCAACAAATTGAGATGGGTATTTTTACACTAGGCATGGTCCTCTTTTGCACCCAAACACATTAAATCACTCTGAGCTACATTCAACCAGCTTGATCCCTTACGAGTCCAAAGTGCAAAAGGGCATCAATCTTTGACGAGCTATTACTTGGAAACTGTGATGCTTAAAAACTCTTTTTCTAAGCCTACAAGATCACATTGGACCCCTCTACAATAACCTCTCTCAGTTTTTGTTATCTCAAAGTTGTTTTCCCGTGGTGTCCAGTTTTCACTTGATGGAAAAAGTGTCAAATGTAAGTAGTGTAAAGTTGCAAAGTGGTGTAACTTTCGTTCTATAACTCATGTGACCAAACAGAGTGTTCCAACACGTCTAGATGGGTAATTTTACACTAGGAATGGTCCTTTTTTGCACCAAAACACGTCGAATCACTCCGAGCTACGTTCAACTAGCTTGATCGCTTAAGGGTCCAAAGTGCAAAATGGCTACAATATTTGACCGGCTATTTATCAAAAACTGTGATGCTTACAAAATCTCCATCTAAGCCTATGGGATCATTTTAGGCCCCTCTACAATACTTTCTCTTGGTTTTTTTTATCTTCGAGTTGTTTTCCCATAGTGTCCAGTTTTCACTTGATGGAAAAAGTGTCAAATGCAAGCAGTGTAAAGTTGCAAAGTGGTGCAACTTTCGTTTTACAACTCATGTAATGAAATGAACTATTCCAATGCATCTGAATGAGTACTTTTACACTAGTAATGATCCTTTTTCATATCCAAACATGCCAAATCACTCTGAGCTACATTCAACTAACTTGATCCCTTAAGAGTCTAAAGTGAAAAAGGGAAGCAATATTTGATGGTCTATTACTCAAAAATCGTGATTCTTAATAAATCTCCTTTTGAGTGTATGAGATCACGTTGGGCCCCTCTACAATAACCTCTCTTGGTTTTTGTTATCTCGGAGTTGTTTTCCCGTGGTGTCTAGTTTTCACTTGATGGAAAAAGTGTCAAATGCAAGCAGTGTAAAGTTGCAAAGTGGTGCAACATTTATTCTGCAACTCGTGTGACTAAATAGACTATTCCAACATATTTGGATGGGTAAGTTTACACTAGGAATGGTCCTCTTTTGCACCCAAACACGCTGAATCACTTCGAGCTACGTTCAACCAACTCGATTCCTTAAGGGTCCAAAGTGCAAAATGGCTACAATCTTTGAACGACTATTACTTGGAAACCACGATGCTTACAAAATCTTTGTCTGAGCCTATATGATCACATTGGGCCCCTCTACAATAATCCCTCTTGGTTTTTGTTATCTCAGAGTCATTTTCTCATGGTGTCTAGTTTTCACTTGATGGGAAAAGTGTCAAATGCAAGTAGTGTAAAGTTGCAAAGTGGTGCAACTTTCGTTATGCAACTTGTGTGACCAAATGAACTATTCCAATGCATTCGTATGGGTACGTTTATGCTAGGCATGGTCCTCATTTGCACCTAAAAATGTTGAATCACTCTGAGCTATGTTTAACTGACTTGATCCCTTATGGTGGCATGCAAAAAAATCAAAAAGAGAAACATTCACATGGCAGTTGAGAAGTCTGAGTTTTCCACACCAAGAGCATATGATCATCCTCAAGTCTAGCAAGGGCAAGATTTTTTTTAATTATCCTCCTTTCCTTTATGAAATACATTGCTCAAGGATCTTAAATAAGCCTTCTTACCAAATTTGAAAAAGCATGATAAGCCCATGGTTGACAATTTTGTAGTCATCAAAGAGGGTACTAATTCTATATTATATAGATCATATTTCTTCTTTATCTTTAATATCTTCTAATTTTGATAATGGTTTCACCAAGCTATGAAGGGTGAACTGTTCTTTATTCAGTTATGCCTATGTGGGTTCATTTGCCTTATCTCCTATTGCAATTTTGGGTGGATTATTGCTTTCAAAGTACTGGGAATTCTTTGGTTAGATTTATATCCATTGATCCGATGGACATAGAAATATATCAAAGTGGTTTCTTGAAAAAGTTTGGTTGGCAGTTGGGGAGTGAGCATGGAAACAAACCATTGATTATGAAAATGTTAGTGTAGAATATTCTACCTAAAATATTCCTTTAGATAAGTTTTCTAGTTGTTAGATTTTTATGATAATGATTGTTTACTTGTGCAATATTGCATGGAGTTGCATGCCTATTTTCTAGTTGGAAGTTAACATTCTAAAAGGATCATCTCTTGATATATATATTATACTCATTCTTAATCAATTATCAAGTTAATGATCAGTACATTGATTTATAGTTAATCTTTTCTTTTCAATTTCTACAATTTTGTAATTTGTAGCTCTACTAGTATTCCTAGAAATATTGAAGTTGTTTAGCATCAACTAATAAATTTGTTTAGCATCAATCAATAAATATTCAAGACAAATCATAAAGGAAAAAAATGATCAATTCTAGGTCTAACCAATTAATAAGTATACATGAGAATATAAGTCAAGCATACATGCGAATAAGGGAAGCACAAGTACTCAAATACATGTAAGACTTGAAGTATACACACAAATACATAGTATATGCAAATTAATACAAAGTATATGCATGAATACAAGGTATACACATGAAAACACGTAAGTCACAAAGTATACATTGGAATACATGTAAGTCACAAAGTATACATGTAAGTTGTAAAGTATACACTAGAATACACGCAACTCATATCTATTGAACTATGGATTTATAATGAAAATATGGGCACCATCGATAAAAATATTTTTATTAACCAAATAGCCATGTAGAATTTATCAATATATGTTGATATAAGTATAAAATATATAAAAAATGGCCATATAGGCTTAAGAGAATGCCATATAAGCATACAATGTCAAATATATCCAATACAAAATATGTACAAAAATTCCATATAGGAATACAAAAAAAGGCTTTGGAATCAAAAGTCATTGCACTCCATGCTTTGGAAACAAATTATTTCCCTTTGTTGGTCGACCAGATGGCAATAAATTTGTCACTCATTTACTTTGAGGTCAAGGAGTGTTCTTGCTACTCCTCCTAAGGTTTAGTTCTTGATCAAGCCTTATCTGTTACAATAACAATTAAATACATTAATATATAGAAATTACAGTATAAAAAATGATATATTTAACAAAATAATCACTTACCACCTCTAGATGATCACTCTCCTTGAGGGAAATATTTGCATGCACATGCTATGGCATGCTGAAGCCCTATAGAAACCATCCAAAGAGAAATTAAACTACAAATCAATAATGGTTTGATTTTTCACTAAAAACTATAACAACGAATGAAAATTTAAATTTAGCAATCTTCCACATGCCTCCGCGAGAGGCATCAAAGAGTCTATAGAAAATAAAATGATTTGGTAGACATGTATGAAAAATGTGGTAGGATAGAAAAGGCGGTGAGCTTTTTGAAAAAAATCCCAAGAAAAGTGTTCTCATGGTGATGGAATGCCATTCCATCACCGTGAAACCACATTTATTTGAGACATTTTTTCAAACTACTCATTGCCTTGTCTATGCTATTGCTTACTATTATTCTTTGATAGATTTTTTTCCAAGAACCCATAGTTTGTTGGAAAGCACCTTTTTTAAGGCTTTTAGCCATAGCAGCAAGGAAGTGAATTGTTTGATAAAATGCTTTGGTAGAAATGTATGGAAAATGTGGTAGCATAGGAAAGCTGATGAGCTATTTGAAAAAAATTCCTCAAAGAAATTGGGTCTCATGGTGATGGACATCACCATGAGATCACATTTCTTTGAGGAATTTTTTCAAACAACTCATTGCCTTGTCTATGTTATTTCTTACTATTATTATTTCATATATTTCTTCCAAGCATTCATGGCATAGACAAGGTAGTGAACTTATAATGCCCTGCCAAAGAAATCTAGAGGACAGATTAACTAACTACAAATTAAGGCACAATTTTTTTTTATCGTAAAACAACATGAATTGTCAAACCTATCTAAAAATAACACCTACACTAAACTATGTCCTCCAAGGTTCCATGAATGCATTAGAAATATATCTATTAAACAAGAACTACACATGCAACAAAATTAACTAACATCGAGAGTTTACTTTAAATCCAAAGCATTAAATGAATGGACATATGTATTTCCACATATACAACATCATTAAAGATCATATAATTGTTTCACCAAAAAGTGTATACCTTGGCACTTTTTCACTCATTTTGGCCTTGTTTTACCTTGGTTCAGTCTTGTAATCTTGTAATTCAACAATAACGTAATGATGTTTTAATAAGGTGTTGTGAAATGTTGTAACACATTTCCTCACTTTTCTAAGACCCTTTCAACATAATTCACCTAAACAACACCTTCGTACACCTTTCTAAGCCTTATGAGAGTGTTGTAATGCATTTTCACACTTATCTAGGCTTATCACCCCTAAATTAACCCTTTTTCTCTGCTAATTAGTCCCGTTAATGTAATTTTAGTCTCGACTTAAGTGTGTTTTGGGAGGCAAAGCTGATTAAATTCATTAAACACAAATTAATTATTGACCACCACTTAAATTTTCCCAAGTGGACTAGGTCATCTCTTTGGGACCTAGTCCCTTTAGGCATAAATCTCAAATTTAAAATAAAATTCAACGGGAATATTGTCTCCTAAACCCTAGTGTTGGCCTATCATGTTGCATTTCAAGAAAATTAAGGTTTTACATGTATAAATAAAGGTTTTCACCTTCATTTTTCTCTCTCCCAAGCTCATTTTTTACATCTCCCAAGCTCATTTTTACATCTCTCCATAAGCACTCTAGCATCCAAGTCTTCCAAAGCAAGCAATCAAGCACAAGGGTTTCATAAGCAACCTCCATTGGAGCTGCTCTTGCATGTTGCAGACCATCAAAAACAAAGGTTCAGTAAGTGTTTCCTTCAAGTTCATCATTCAATCTTGCTTTCCTTTGGTTTTATCTCATTTGGGTTTAGTTACCTTCAAAGGGGTTTGACTTAGGCAAACCCCTATTTCCTAACCCCAACATTCTCTTGGTCTTTGCATGAGATTGTAGGTTTTTATGCAGGTTTGGTGAAGTACATGTGGGAGAAAGTAAAAGCATTCCCCTCAAGTCACATCAAACCATCAAACCCTAGAAAGAGCCAAAAGACAAGTTGTAGGTCACTTTCGGGAGTTTCAGTCACAAATTGCTGCCGAAAAGGGAAACATCAATCGAAACCCACAAAATCAAGCCCTAATTCCTCAGAAAGCATCAAGAGGACTAGGTCATCCCTATTGGCGACCTTGTCCTGTGCTAAGCCTGAAAAAGGGTTTCTATATTTTTGTGTACCCATTTCCCCGAAACCTGTTCTGGTAGAGTTTCCCGACAAGTGGACTACGTTGCCCAACTTGGCGTAAGTGTCCTATTTTCAAACATTTTCCAGAATATTTTGAGACCATTCATCTACAACATCACATTTCCAGGTGCACAAGCTTTCAATTTTCATGTTTACTTTCTATATTACATTCATTAAGGTCATTTTAGAGTAGTTTGCAGTAGTTTAGATTTACTTTGTTTACATTGCATACAGTTAGATTAGTATAATTTTACTTTCAATTTTAGCCACACAATACACACACATATCACAACCTCCATCCCCATCCTTCCTTTGAATGAACCTACCCATAACCATATCAACAAAGTGGAAAAAGTGTCATTCCTAAACCAAGTTCTCTTAGGGTGAAAAACCCTAAGAGCCTAGTAAGGGAATCCTCTTTCCCTTGTTTTTATATGTTATTGGTGGTTCAATAATATGAAAAAATGAGTACATAAACAATTTTCCTTACATAAGGGTACATAATTACATTGTTACATCTTTACATCAAAGCTTCCCTTATAACAATGAGAAGAATACATCCATATTACATTACATGGTACAACTAATATACAGATTCAATACAACTTAGACAATTGTCTCCTCAAATTGGTACCAAATCTGAAATCTTCTCCATGAACTCAAACAACACTTGAGAAACCTAATGAAGTAAAAAATGCAATCCACTCGACCATGTGGAACCCTAAGGTCCATCCCTTGTGCTAGGAGATAATGATAAGGTCCCACCACCAAAGCAGTCAAGAAGACAATAGCATGACACAAAAGGGATAACATGACTCCAACATACAAAGTACCACAAAACATCACATAATAGTGACATCACTTCCATGGGCACACACACAACAAAGGGAACACATGAATAGGGAATTCTAGGTTGCTTTAGGGAAGAGTTTCATCACATGGTCCTAGCATGGTTACCTTGAAAGTCTCTCACTAGACATCGAATCCCATCTATGGTTACCTTGACAGTCTCTCACTAGACGCCAGCCCCATAGGGTGAAACATGTGGAACCAACATTCGTTTTGTAAAAACAAAGAAGTTGGTCTTGCCAACCAAGCCTTCTCAACCCATCCTTAGCCTAAACAAGAACTACATGAATGGGTGAGGTTACCAATCATCTTGTTTATGTAAAAATTACCCATCCCCCCAATTCATTAATTAGGTTATCAATAGATTAAGAAAATCTCCAATGGGTTACCCTAACACCACTTTGTGCGTCGACCCCCATTGAGAGTCACCCCCCCTACTAACAACTAGAATACCCAAACACATCCAACAGGGTAAAGCAATTTGCACAAAATTAAAAACCACATGCATGTACACATAAAGCGAGGCATGAACCCTCTCACACAAAAATCCCACCATAATGACGAGTAAGCAGTGCATGGCTAAAGGCCCTCTTGTACACAATTCAAGTATAAAATCAATCTATTACCATAATGAAATAATCACAAAGCCCATATTGTAGAAACTCCCCCTAACCTCTGGAAGTAAACCTTGATAACTTTGCATATAAGACTACCATTTAAAAACAATAATCCATACTCACCATAATTTCCACTAGACAAATACGTAAGGCAATTCAAGCTCACAATGAACCTTACACTCGTGGAATCCTCATGCTTTAACAACTCAACTATTAAATGATGAAGAAAGAAATCAACATTGAGAAGATAAATTAATCTATTTAGTATGACTAACGCTATACACAACTTCTCCCATTTAACTTAATTATAAGGAAATCAATTTTTTTCTCTCTTTAACTATCCAGCTTACATATCTAACCTAATCATTTATTAATAGACATAAAACATAATTTTTCTAACATTTAAATGTATACACAATTTTCTTATACATATATATACACCCATGACATTCATATTTATATATATGTATATATATAAGTATATGTTATTTTATACACATAAAACAATTTCTCTTTAAAATCATATATATAAATCAATATAAACTATGGTTTTCATATTGAAATACAATTTTAAACATACACACATATATATCTTAAACTGAATATCATAACTAATGCTTACTATCAGACTTCCATTACAATGCATACAAAATGCAAAGCATAAGCAGAGAATCAACATTGAATACCTACATATATTAGCATATATATATTTCAAATTATCGAATGCCAAAAGAAATATACAACCACAATATAAAATTGATAGGCAGTCACATATAAAATCGATATGGAGTCACATATATAATACATCATAAAATTCACAACATGCAGTGTTAAAAGAAAACAACAAACTTATCCAAGAGCATATGCAATATAACCATCGATATCAAAAAACAATCAATATTGAATATGATACACAGAAGATATCACAAAGAACAAGACCAAAAGAAGCACCAGCTAAACCTTTCAATGCCACCACGGGCAAGTATAAAAGGAAGAGAGGATGCAATTGGCCGAGCACGTCTGAGTTGGGCACCAAGCCTAGTCCACAGGCTGGCAACCATAGCCAACCATTGGCCTCAAACAAGGCCGATTAAAAAAAACACATAGCTATCATAATAAATCGGTACGACAACAAATAACCATCGAATGGAGATAGCTTAATCTTGGCATAGACATTGGCCAAAAGAAAAGCAACACAACCGAATCCCATATACAACAACAACTAGTACGCAAAATGAAATTGCATAACATAAATATTGAAATCGCCATTTGCAGATAGAGTGAGCAACATAGGAAAGAGGGACATAGTTGAATTAATGACTAGGCCTTAGAAACCTTTCATATAAAATCGAACCCATAAAATCAAAAGAAAGGCAGTGATCAATATCGAAAGCAACCAAGCTTACAATACAGTTTATTGAACCCTGCTATATATAAAGATGCATATATAATCCGAAGGAAACCACCAATTGAAATTATCATCAAACAAAATCAAAACATATAGTATCCATAAAAATCGCCAAGAAAAAATAGGGTCGACGCAAGAAGGAGAGATAATTTAGAGGAGAAAAATAGATGGATAGTATGCAATGTCCAAACAACTTGAAACAAACTACCATTCGTTTCAACAACCAAGAAAGAGAGAATGAATTTCAATTGCATTGATCAGTTAAATGAATCAAAGAACAGTGATGAAACCAACCTGGACTCCACATGTAACAAAAACAAAAGAATAGTGTCAAGATCAACTGCCATGCTCACAACGATCCACTTCTTCCCACCAATTCAATATAAAATTTC
This sequence comes from Sequoiadendron giganteum, assembly GCA_007115665.2. Lineage (NCBI taxonomy): Eukaryota > Viridiplantae > Streptophyta > Pinopsida > Cupressales > Cupressaceae > Sequoiadendron > Sequoiadendron giganteum. Next base: position 324,746,758 of record CM021100.1, read on the forward strand.
AAAACAATTCATAAGATGCAACCATTCTACAGAAGAATTTCTTTTCCGAAAGAGTCAAACTAAAAATCTCCCCAAAAAGATAATAATTATTCACCAAGGAAAGCTTTTGTTTTTTGAAAACAAAAAGCAGAAAAGCTCTTGTAAAAACAACAAAATTCCAAACAAACCCAGTTCAAAGTCATGCATGTGCTCTGAACAACACTTTTTCTATCTTTTTCCCTATTTAACTAGTTGTCCATTTTCTTCATCCAATTTCACATTTTATTAAATTAATATTTTATTTCCTTTTAGTATTTTCTCACCATTTTAAAAAAAATTATTAATTAAAACTCAACATTAAAGAGTGATTATCTTTATATTTAATTTAATAAATTAATTAACCAAGGTAACTCAAAGCTATTTATTGAAACGTAATTTTATTTAATAATTAATCTAATTCATCATCAAAACAAATAACATTATAAAACCAATTTAATTCAAACAACCCAAATAAAATTGATCAAACATCATGAAAGGGTGAATCATGGAGGGGCACTATAGAACTATTTGAAAAGATGCTTCAATAAAAAGTGGTCTAAAGGAATGCCATGACAAGCAAATGCAATTAGCAGCTGCTCCTAGTTGTTACTTATGCTATGTGAAGTAATTGCATCATTGCTTATGTTGACTTTCTAAACAACTATATTGTAGTTAAAATTTTGTCATCTATCAACATCTAGTTATTAGTTATGGAATGTGAAGTAATGCTTTGAGTTTGAAAGATGTGCAATGCAATGTAATCAATGATATGAATATAAACTGCACAAATCTATAAAGTACAATTCATTAGTTAAACTCTTTATTCTATTACCTACATGAAGGTTTGTCTAACTCCATTGGCACTGCAAGGTGCTCCCACGAAACCTCCAATATTAGCCTATTCAACATCCAAAATCAGATATTAGAATACCATTCATATAACAATGCTATTAACATGTAATAAATTTATAATTTTTTACTAGTTACATACCTCAACAGTAGATACAATGGAGTAATAAGAAGGTGTAGGGCCATTGTATCTAGTATCAACACTATGACCCTAAAATCTTATTACAATCATAAAAATAAATTAGTTAATATTGCATTTCAAAAATGAAATTTAAAAAAAATAAATTCAATGAACATGATAACATTTACCTGATTATTGATGCAATAAGCCTCATTCAAAATGTCAGCTTCCCTCACCATCTTCGTAGCTACAAACGTATCCTATGTAGTAGCCTCCTGAGTTTCAGTGGGCTCATATGTACAAGTCACCCCGCAAACCTGACACAAATGGGGTGGAAGCCTACCCCTCGAAGACTCTCGTGGATGATGCTGTACTATAGGACTCACATGTTGGATGGCACTTTGGGTCAAAAAGATGATAGACTGCAAAGTGTCTACCTCGACACTCTCCTTCATGATGGAAGGGATAATGATGTGCTCATGATCTGACGTAGCGAGAGGTCGTCTCGCTTACCGCCTAGGATCCTGTTATGCACTAGGTCTATCTTGAAATGATCCCCCACCTCTCCCTTGGAAGTCCCTAATATCAAAATAATTCTGGATTTTGTTCAAGATGAACTCACAGTAGATTTTTCTCAATAAATATTGTGGGACTTCACAATTGTTGCATGGCAGGTAATAAAAAACCATGTACCAGCTATCCCAAAAAAAGTTCCTAATCCCTTGGTGGTGGAACCAATGGATAGGAAACCTTGTTGCATTGAGATCAAGATTTTGATTTGTGTGTGGGTCAATGAATAATGAGCACAAATCATATTTTGTATTTTTTCATCTTTTACGTTTTTATATGATAATTTACCTGCATAAAAATTTCTAACCGCTTGCCTCCTATCTTGCCAACCACTTAATTGTTTTTTGATTGCATCTACATGTTTTAACATTTCTTTAAGTGAATTTTCAAGTGTTCTTCTTCCCATGGTTGAACCTAAAGGATCGTTCAACCTCGTGATTAACTCCTCAATATGTTTTTTATCATTTTTAATTACCCCCATTAAATTCTGCTGAGTGCCAAGAGGATGTTGAGGGATTGGTGGAGGAGATTTTTGTTGTGGTTGTTGAGGATTTTGTTCATGTTGTTGTTGCTCTGGTTGTTGAGAATTTTTAGGAGGGTTTTCAAGATCATTATCATTTCCTACAAATTAAAAAATGAATATAAAAAACAAGCTAAAACTAACAAATTCACAATAAAAACAAACAATCCTTACTTTTTTGACTTCCCTGTCAACATGGCGACATCCTGACGATGTGATTGCAACAAATCAATGATAAAAATGCAAAAAAATCTCCCTCCAAAATGTGGGCATAGAAGAAGAAGGGTTTTTGGTTGCATGCTGCTAAAAAAATTGTGAGTAAAAATAAATTCGATTTGCATTTTTTTTAATAACCTATAACACGCTCACATTATAACGCGAGCACATAATAGGTTTGATGTGGTTGAGCCTTAGGCTTGGTCACACCAAGCCATAACACAAGCGTGTTATAACACATGCATTATAACCTATCAAAAGTTTTTTTTAAAAATTCTCGACAATTTGGCCCCCCATCTTTTTGCACCTACCTTGATATGATTACAAAAGTGTGAGTTTTGAGTTATAAAATATAAAATATAATTTATGGGCTATAGAGTTGGTTTTTGGCCAAAATAAAATTATCAAATTCCATATAACTCTTATAATAGAAATAAATATAAAATGAGATACATTCAAAATCCACAATACAAGAGAATAATAAACATACCACAAGATAACACCATATGTACTCTAGAAAAATCCTTTGAAGGAAAAATATAGCCTCAAAAATCACCCACACAACTCAATGTATTATCTCAAGAGACAAGATTGTAATACACTTGTAGAGTCTCTATATAAGATTTTGAAGTATCAATCACTCTAGTTGCATTCCTTCATGTGAATAATAAAATGAGAAACATTCAACCACACATAGAAATTAATGATGCTACTCACATATGTAATCTACAAGAGACTCTCAATCTAACATTAGCCAACAAGATAACATCAAAACCATTCATATTCATGCTTTTGGAGAACAAGATTGCACAAAATGGATAAGTGATACTATATAAACCATGAACTCACTAAACCATGACCTCCAAATTAAATATTTAATGCTAAGTTTTTCCAATATTAAATATTTTCTCAAATTTCACCCACATTAAATATTTATCTAAATATATCCTACAACAAACAAGTATCCCCAATAATTTCTAACTTATTATGGTATCCACATCTCTAAGATGCATCCCCAAGAATGAATAGCTCATTATGGTATCTACATATCTATGATGAGCCTTAATTAAATAATATTTGTATTATTTTATAATAATTTTATTATTATGAAGGTGTATGCCACACCTATCCCAACACATAAATTCCTATTTCATTGTATTGGAGACCTATTATTTTACCTTTCCCTTTTTGTGCTCATAGTATTAGATAACATGATGGGGGTATAGACTTCATCATAATTTCCTATGTACCTACAAGGTTGTTTTTTTTCATTGAGTGTTACAACACCAATTTTGTTTCTCTATGTTGGGGGCAGCTATATTTTAATTGAGATTCACTTACAACCCATATGATTTGTATGATTTATCATTCTATATATTTTACTTGCTTATTATGTGATGATTTTTTTATGATTACCACTTTATAGGGTTTACATGCTTACATACGTAGCTTACATTTACATGTCTTATACCATTCTTCCATCTATTCTGTTTCCTTGCATCTTGTAAATGCAACCAATTCTAGGGGCATGCGAAATAGATAATATTCCTATGTTGTGATTGCAAACAATTATAAATAATTGTATCATAAATTATTATTAAATTCAAATGGAGCTTCATCACATGGTATGCCATTTTCCAATATACCACTTAAGTAGTGTGTCATATCAGTTTCCATATAAGCATAATTTTCTAATCCCACTCTCTCATTTTCTTAATTTTTAATTTCTTGGCTAGTTAAGCTTGTAGTTTGTGCCTAATTTTCATTTGTGAGATACAAGATACTCATTGCATATTTTTCCTCTATTTTAAATATTCCTATGGATAACACACTATGAAGAACACACAAAGAAATCAATTAGGGTACATTAGTTTATATGGATCTATTATCCTATTCTTATTTAAATATTTAATTTACATGCATGTTTTATTTATTACATACTTGGAGATACATTATCATTTTAGAATTCACATGCACCATGATTTTGGTGAAAAATATAATAGTGAAACTTGAATACCCAAAATCTTTGGTCTCTTTTTGAGATAATATATTAACATAATTATATAAAGACATGAGGTAGATTCTTCTGCTATGTTTGGATCCTTCTACAATTCCCATCCATGTTCATTTATAACCATTATTCACATATTTAAAAAATACACTTATTTTCACATATCCACATCATTGTTCAACTAAATTTCCACACAACTAATCCTTTCTTGAAAATTTACCTATTCTATAGCTTAGGTTATTTATGTGGGTATGATAGTAATCCCACAACAACAAATCTAGCCCCTAAATTCCTAATGTTAAAATTCAATTTGTTGTACTCCTGCCCTTTTCTACTAGTTGTTGGGAGCTTACTAAGTGTATATTTTTCTAATATTAATTAATTTTTAGCATTTTAAGACATTCATTTGGATAATAACTCACATCCGAGAATCATTAAACCTTTTAAAGTGTACAAAGAGAAATAATTATAATAAGAATTCAATTGGTTCATTGAAAACAACAATATTTACATCAAAATAATCTAGAAAACATGCATAGCTACTTATTGTTCATTGGGCATTTGCATGACTATAGAGCTAGTCTTTTTTAGGATTGGCCTAGGATAAATTTCCCCTCGTCATCTAATAATCTTCTAAATGTATTTTTAATTATTATTATATATGATAGGACAAACAATAGGAAATCAAGTGAATTGGGAAGCAAAGGTGTGAAACCAATAAGATCAAATATATAACTAGTCTAGGAGATCCACACATATAGAAATGACCTAACTAGTAGATTCGATGGAGAAATGCTATAGCTTAGCATAGAATATTAGACAAAAGACACAATTCAAGTATATCTCTTTTGTACTAAATCATCAAAATTAACATCATATTAAATTTATTCCATCACATTAATTATAAAACTAAGTATCATTCATCATCTCATTTATTTTTTTAACTTCAACATTTTATTATAATACTCAATTATATGAATTAGAATTGAATAATATAGATTCAACTTCAAGAAAATATTTTTTCCTGCACATATATAGGTATGTAAAAGTATAACAAATCACATTATAAGATGCACTAAATTTCAAATCGTCAAAAAAGTAGTAGGTAGTTCCAAGTAAACAATAGTTGTGTAAATCGTGAAGTGAAAGATCACTGCCACTCTTTTGGAGTGTCAGAGTCATGGGATTAATATTCTCAATGGAATCTCCTCTCGGTAATTTTTTTTCCGAATATATCCATTTTTCTCTTGTCGGATACATCCATTTTTCTCGTCCTTAACTGAGGGTGGATATTCTAATCTGTAGAGCCGTATGCATTTCAAGACAAAACTGACCGTGAACAGTGCGATCAATCACTGTAACGATCAACTCTCTTTTGGTAGTGGCGTAGTCATGGGATTAATGTTCGCAATGGAGTCTCCATCCTCTCATATTTTGTCCACGTCTGTTTGATGGGTATGTCCATTTAACTCTTGTCTTTGAAGGGGGGTTAAATATTCTCATCTGCAGTCATATCCATTTCACAGCAGAATACTGTACGTCGCATTAATTATTGATATTATAAAGAAGTGTGTTGGCTACCGTCGAAGGTAACTATCAGCAAACAAGAATCATGGCAACTGAGCCTGAACAACCAAACAGAGGCGATCAATCACTGTAAAGTTGCCAAGATTTTGCAACAACAAAAAAAAGATGTCATATCAACTGACCGCAAATGGGCAAACAGAGCGATCAATCACTGTACAGTTGGCACTCTTTTGCGAGTGTCGTAGCCATGAGGTTAATGCACTTGATGGACACTCCTTTCTGTCATATTTTCCACGTCTGTTTGACGGGATGTCTGTTTTTATCTTTATCTTTAAAGCGAGTCTATTATACTCATATGTGGAGCCGTATCCATTTCCCATCAATGGCGCATTATTTAAAAGAGGTGAATCTAACTGCTTAGTTTATTCTGGTTAACAGCAACTGTGAGAAGAATAATGATAAAATCAAAATTGGCTTGCTGCCAAAACTTGGTGTATCAATCCTACACATTATGAGATTGATCCCTAAGAGTCACGGGTCTAATCTCTTGAGCATATTTGATCTATGACAGAGATTTGAAATGGATAATTATAGACTTTTTGTGATTTCAATGATGTTTGAGAATGTGTAAGATTATAATTATTTAAAAAATATATTGGGGATATCATTGAACTATGAGAGTCATGTTCTTTTAGGTTGGTCTTTTGACTAGACTAGTCTCATGGTTGTGGAAATGATTAAAGATAATACTCTTCAATCATGCAGATGTCGTAAGATGATTTAAGGAAAAAATCAGTTTCAAATTATTCTCTTCTCAATGCTTATGAGTTTTGAATATCAATTGCTTGTGATTTAATGAACATTGGATGCCTTCAAATACCAACATAAAAAGTAAAACACACGTAACATGTATCAAGTGGGATCATAATTAGTATGAAATAGATGAAAGTCAACAAATTTTAAATTTTAAATTAAAATTTGAGGGATCACTTCCACATGGTATACAATTACATTTTCACACACTAGGATAAACTGAGCACATGAAAGTATTAATATCAATATTATAAATAAATGTATGGGAATAAATACATATGCAAATATTAAAAATGATAGGTATATAAATAATTGTAATGAAGATAAGATAAAATATATACTAAGAGATAAAAAAATAAACCCAATTTTATATAAAACTGAAACATAGAGAAATAGGGTTTTTGTGTGGGGTGATACCGAATATGAGATGGTATAAGGGACCTATTCTCCTTTAGTTCATTGGGAAATGATATCCCCACAAAGAATTGACTTACAATCAGTAGGTGAGTAAACTCAATGGGGGAATCTGTTGGTTTCCTTATGATTGAGGACAAGGGTATTAACTTGAACAACACTTTTGGGAAAAATAGTAAATCAACTCAATTATACCCATTCAAACTTGAGTCATCAATTTAAAGAATAATACAGAAAGAAAAAACAAAATTCTTATAGATCTAGAAATGGTAGAGTGATGTGTACCTATCACCAAAATGCAGCATCAAGAGGCTACCTAGGACTCATTCACCCATAGGCAAATGGGTCTTTGTGTAGAGGTTTGTCCCAGCTTTTGAGATCCTTTGATGTCAGTCTATAGCTTATGTTTGATCTAGATTTCAATGTCAGATAGTCGGAAATAAGGACTGTAGGTGAGATTCCATGAATTGACAACAAATATGACAACTTTTTGCAACTTTGACAACTTTTCCATTTTGCAACTTTGAGATCTTTAATCCTTCTTCAACCTATAAACCTACATATTCACAAGAGGAGAAAAATATTTATTTTTGGTGGATGGGGGTTTGCCTTGGTAAAACTCCGTTTAGGTAATTAAACCTTGAATTGAAATAATGAAACATGAAGGAATGATGAATGAACAATGTTGTGTTGCAACTCACCAAGCCCTTGAATAAAATTTTGGAGGAGTGAAATCTTGATCTGGATCTTGCATGAAATGGATTCAATGAATGTGGATCTTGATACTTGAATAGATGCTTGAATGCTTGACTTGAATCTTTGAAACCTACATCACAATTTTAGCTCCAGAATAATGCATGATTGCAAAAGACTTTGACATGATGCTCAAGATCTTGATTGCTGCAATAAATCAATGATAAATCTACTCTTGAATTCCTTTGATCATAATCTTTTCTCTCGTGAAATTTGAATTATTCAACTTATGAATTTTATAGGATTTGAATTGATAAAATAACCTTGTATTTATAGGTATCTATCCTTAATTTCTCAAAAATTAAACATTATAAGACAAAATTAAAATTTGAATAGGGGACATTAAAATACCACCAAAAACATATTTTAAATCCATTTTCAAAGGCCTAGGGAGGACCCATTTTCCCATGGGTAAATGGGTCCCAAGTCCCTATTCCTTGAACACACATTGCTCAAGGTAATTAATTATGTGTTGGCATTAATTTTTGTCAGGTTCCTTCTTTGGAAAATGTAATTTATTAGGCTTGTAGATGTAAAATAAGGCTTATTAAGGAATAATTAAGTCCAATTTAATTGAGGGGATCCAAACAAACTGTGACAATATAAAGTACATTTTTTTACACTACATTTAGCCCCCACTTTAGTGAGAGGATGACCATGCATCAAACTCACACTAAAGTATACAATTAAGAGAGGTCTAATTGTACAATTGTTCAAAATATAAGATGACAAAGGTTAAGGAGGATGATCAAGCCCCCAAGATCTAAAATCTCACAAAAAATCAGCAAAGGCACAAGGAGACACATACCTTTGTTAAATATGCAGCAACAATGACAAGATACTCAATCATACAATGTCAAAGGTACTAGAAGAAAGAAAGAAAAAAAGGGGTGGATCAAGCCTTGACCATTTGTCCATTTGGATATGGATCAAGATTTAGTTGTTTGTCCAAAAATGTTTACAAGTGGAAACCTGCTATCCACTATACAAACAACATGCACTCACATGGTCTAGTGAAATCCATTATCCACTAGGTGAGCCCCAGGAAGTGGCTAACTAACCATACCAAAGTTATACTTCTTGATAGATTTGATAAGGGGCATGCCACACAACATGAAATTTGAGCTTCATAAGGCTAGCAAGCTGCATTATGCTAGACACTCAAACAAAAAAATGGCTCCACTGGAAAGCAAGGTGTGCTATTATTGGTGGCCATGAAAAAGATAAAGGATCCACTAGCAAGCAAGTTGTGTTATGCTTGGTGGCTATGAAAAATATAAAGGATCCATTGGAAAGAAATTTGTGTTATGCTTGGTGGCCTTGATAAACATCAAGGCTCTACTGGCAAGTAAGTTGTGTTATGCTTGGTGGCCTTGATACATGCAATATGTTATTCAAAGGGATTTTTGTTAGTTTATGAAAAGTCTCACCTTAGGAAACATCATGCCTAATGTCTCCAAGAGAGGACTAGTAGAGGATACAAGATTCACAACTTAGGGAATGCAATCCATAACATCACCACTAAGAGGAATGTCATATGCCAAGAAATGTCACACTCTTGAAGGACATCAAACCCAATGAAACCACCAAGAAGACACATCATGTGAAATAAGAAGACCACACTTTGAAGAAAATAATGAGTGGGGACACATATGCCCCCACTTTAAATAAATTGTTAAACACCATGTTGTTCTCAATTACTTTAAGTACTAGAAGATGATAAATTCTAAACAGTAAAGAAGACATGAGAGTTTATTTGAAAATCCCTATGTCAAGCATATGTTTCCAAATGAAGCTACATTATGAAAAGGGGTTTCCCCCAAATGAAATCCCAAACACATAAGGGATCCACAAATTTTGGGTCAGCGTATGTCTTTGCTACCATGTTATTATAGAGCTCAAAAACATCATCATTCCCTAAATACTTGTAGAACTAGAAGAATGACACATGTAGAGAGAGAAACAAAGAAAATATTTTGGGTCAACATGGAAGAGACCTAAATGTCTCAACACCTTGTGTCATCCCTAAAAGGAAAACAAAAGACAAGAGAAAAGATAAAGGTTTACGACATATAATATAGGTACAAATAAAGGAATGATGATACAGACATGTCAAACAAAACAATATAGGGGATCACATTATGCACATGCAATCACACATAAAGAAAATGAAAAGAATACAAATAAAAGACTACTATAGCACATGCAAGTCAACCTATAGCAAGTCATCTACATCCCAATCTTGTTCATCATATGCGAAAGGTGGATAACTTGCCAAAGGGACAATGAAAAGTGTTGTACTAGGAACACCACCAGGTTCAACACGTGGTGAGTCACTCTTTTTAGGATGATCACCATGGTTATTATTATCTAAGGTCATGAAAGATTAAAACAATAAATTCAACTCATTATGCACTTCCTCATCAATCTTAACAGTCTCATCATCATCATCCAAGTTAATCACAACAAGAGGTCTAATGATAATGTCCATAGAAGTTTCTTATTGTTTTTTTTCTGGTGAAGGTGGAGGATCATCATGCATTATTTGAGTTGTTGATTCATCTTTTTCTTGTAACTAATGAGCAATAACATGATATCTATGGCTACACTCTCTAGCATTTCAGTTTCTTTTTGTATGGTTTTAAAGTTGTAATTGTGTAGGAGTGGGTTTATCAACCATTGGTTTCTTTTCTTCCCACAAGGGAGGAACATAAGGAACCATGGGAGGTTGTTCAACCACTTTCTCTTTAACTTTATAAACCTGTTTGATCTTAGAAGGCACAACAAGACTTATATTTTTATCTCTTGGTCTTTTATAGGAAATAGGTGAAGGATTTGTCATGGGTTGGTCTTGATTATATGAAATGGATTTTGGTTCAATCATGGGTTGAGGCATATTGCTAAGGGATAATTTTGTTATGCACTTTGTCTTAAACTTTTGATAAGATTTTAAAAATAATTTTTCACAAGGCCTAATAGGTTCCATAGGTTCAGGCCAAAAGAAATCCAATGAGAAATTCCCATTGGAAGACACATCATCAAAATTACTATGATGCATAGTAAATATTTGATTTTTAAAGGGAAACTTCAAGTATTTGTGAATGACCAACAAGATGGATTTCATGGAGCAAAGCCATTGGTAGCCTAACTTCACATGAAATTGATCCATTAGGATGATAGAGAATGAGACATCCAATTTTTCCATTCCAACTTGTTAAGGAAAAGTTGTCACACCTATCGAAGGGAAAACAAAACCATTGTGTATTTTGATCCATGATTTTAGTTGTTCATAAGTATCTTGATAAAGTTCATGTACACACAAGAAATCCTCAATGACCATGTTCTCTACATCGACAAGATCAATTAGTATCCCATTGGTAGGCTTGTCATTAGTTCTTTCGACAATGCAAAGAGGACCATCAGGTGCATGTTTAATTATGTGATTTGATGAGAAAGAATTTTCAAGGGACTTATTGGTTTGGCCCTTACGAGGTTGAACTTCAATGACTCCAATCATAGTATCCATATGATTTTCTTCATTTTCATTCATGTTATCATTATTCAAGTCAACATTCATTACATCATTCTTGGTTTCACTAGATTTGAAAAAGGAGATGTTATGATTTGGCATAGGATTGGTAAAGATTTGAAAATTTTGGTTGGGAGGGGCAACATACTTATTACCTTGATCATTAACACCACTAATTCTTATGTGATTAGAATCAATGAGGTCTTGCACAACATTTTAAATATGCTTACAATGTTCCGTATCATGTCCATTTTGTTGGTGATAATGGAAAAAGGTATTTTGATTATAGTTTGGAGATAAAGGCTTAGTAGGATTAGGAGCTCTAATAGGAGGTAAGGAAATTAAGTTCCTACTTAAGAGCTGCAACATGATGGAATGAAGGGTATCACATAATGGGGTAGTGTCTAAGCTTTTCCCTAAATTGATATGGATTTTTCGTCTTTATGACAACCACTTGGGAGTTAGCATGTTGAATTGGTTGAGGGGAATTGAGTTGTATAAAGAATTTATTTGGTTTCTTGAATGATTGGAAGTTGGTTTGAGGCATGGATTGATATTTTTTAGGAGGGTTAGAGGGAGTTTTCACTACATGACTACTAACCAAATTTTGGTAATTACGAAGGGCTGTACACAAGTGTGTGAGGAAGGTAAATTTCATCATCCCAATCTTATCTTGAATCTTATGTTGTAAATTTTCAATGAAAATTCATTGAAGATCAAGATCAGAAATCCTAATGTTGATTTGTGAGTAAAGAAATTGATAATGAGGGATAAATTCAATGACCTTTTCATCATCCTTTTGCTTACTATTCATTAAATTTGTTAAGGTCATCTTGGGACCCATGTGTATTTGGAAATTATTGAGAAAGACATTGAAAACTTCATTAAATGAACATATTGAGTTATTCAGTAAGGAACAAAACCATTCCAAAGCTCGGTATCTTTCAAGGATCAAGGGAAGAGTTTAGCCAAGAGTTTATCCTCAAAAATGAAGTCACTACATAAGAATGCATATGTGGAAAAATGGCTAATAAGATCTCCTTTTCTAACATAATTCTCAAATCTAGGAATCTCTATGCTTTGTGGTATTTGTGTTCTCAATATCTCTAAAGATAATGGGTTTATTTTGAAATATTGTGAAGGTTGGCCATTTTGATTTTGGTTCAATGTATCAATTTTTTGTTGGAGGGATGGAACACTTTGTAAGAGTTGGTTAATGATGATATCATTAGTTGTGTTGTGAGATGGAGGTGAATAGGGTGGAGGTGTATATGTATTCATAGGATAAATGAATTTAAAGTTTATGAGGGGAGATGGGTTAGGAGATATGAGATTTGAATGCACAAAGCTAAAGGAATTCCCAGTGGAAATACGTAAGGTAGTATTGACATTGCTTATATGGGTTGTATGGTTGTTGTAATAGTTAGATTAGTTTATGTCAGGATAAAGGTCATAGTTGTGGAAGGAGGAATTGGATTTCCACCTTGACTTTGAGTGTGTCCCAAAGTTTGAGAACAACTAGCTATGATAGGAACATGTTTTTTAATGACATGAGATATGCTACACACACTTTCTATTCCTAATTCATTATCAATCATTCTCCTCATGTTATCCATCACAGGAATCGTAGTACCAGTAATGCATTCAGAACTCACAAAGTTCTGCAATTTCTCTAATTCATCATCAATTTGTCTTAGTTCTTCTTGAGGGAAATTAGAAACCATTGATTCAAAATTAGTAACATTGTTTGTTGGTAAAGAGATCATAGGAAATGAGGTGTCAAGGGTATGATCTAGGATTGGTTGACTAGTGTCAACACTATGAGTGAAAGAGCTAGATAACTCAAGATCTACAATGGATGTGCTAGCACAAGATGGAATGAGTCTAGAGTTGTGTCTCACTAGAGAGTATTGGAAATAGGACACCAACTTGTGAGGTTCATACAAGTTTCACCAAACCTAAGGTGCACCCAAAATAGAGAATAGGAAAGGAACAATCTACAATCGGAAGTGCAATGCAAAAATGTAAATAGAGAGAAATTTTGAGATTTAAAAAAAGATAATTTTCCAATTACACTACAAAATATTGAAAATGATTCCTTGGAATTTGGATTTTGAAATAATTTAATCAATTTGACCAATTAAACCTAATGCAAAAGATGATCGTAGAAAACAAAAATTCAAGAAACTGAAATAGAAACCTAAATGCAGAAACACAGAATGCAGATATAGAGTTTTGTTGTGAGGTGTGTGCCCTTGGTTTCCTTGTGTTGTGCAGTACAACACATGGGTTCATGACATGGCTTAACCACCTCCTGTGGATTCATTAACTCTAGTGGTTGTATCAAGCATTAATGGGTTTATCTTTTGTTGCAATGACAACCATCTTTGCAACACTTGGTATTAGAGCTTGGGTCATAGGTTTGAACCCCTCGCTTGCACTGGAGGGATTGTTGCAAGGTGTGTACCCTTGGTCTCCTTGTGCTATGAAGTGCAACGCTCATATTCATGACATGGGTTAACTACCTCCCATGGATTCCTTAACTTTGGTAGTTGTATCAGGCATTAATAGGTCAATCTTTTGGTGCAACAACAAATGTCTTTGCAATAGTTTTTAGTGCCCAAAAATTTAGAAAGAGTCTTAATTAGGGACTCAATTTCCCATGGGTGAATGGGTCTTTTTTTTAGTGTGTTTAATATTAAATTACAAATTTCAAAGTTAATTTTTATGTTTCTAGATTCTGGTTATATAGATAGGTAGTTATAGTTTAAGATTTTAAGTAAATCAGATCTAAACACAAGTGTGAAATGATGCTAAATGTCAAGCAAAAGGACATAATTTGAGATGCAATTTTGATTCAATTTTTTGATTTAAGTGATTGATCATGTAATGCTATGTAAGCACTAGATGCAAAATGAGTCTAACACTATTTCCAAATTTTAATGAATTTTTAGAATTTTAATAATGCCAAAATGCACTTTAACACCCTAAAATGCAAATCAAACTAATGTAAATTTGAGAGATCTGAAAATGAAAACTAATGCAAAGGAATGCAAATGTAGATCTACTCTTCCAAAACAAAAATTATGATGTTCAAATGTCGGGTTCACCAAAATGAAAAGTAGAGAAATAGGCATTTTTCGTGTGGGGTGATACCAAATATGGGATCCAGTATAAGGGACCTATTCTCCTTTATTTCATTAGGAAATGAGATCCCCACAAAGAATTGACTTACAACCCTTAGGTGACTCAACTCAATGGGGGAATCTACTCGTTTCCTTATGATTGAGGATAGCCTGAACAACACTTTTAGGAGAAAAACTAAAAATAGTAAATCAACTCAATTATGCCCATTCAAACTTGAATCATCAATTTAAAGCATAATACAAAGAGAAACAACAAACTTCCTATAGATCTAGAAATGGCAGAGTGATGTGTACATATCAATATAGTTTTGAGAGGTTACATAGGACTCATTCGCCCATAGGCGAATGTGTCTTTGTGTAGAGATTTGAATAAGCTTTTGGATCCTCTAATGTCAATCTATATCTCCTGTTGATCTGGGTTTCAATGTCAGATAGTTGGAAATAAGGTCTGTAGGTGAGATCCTGTGAATTGACACAAAATATGACAACCTTTTGTAACTTTGATGACTACTTTTCCACTTTGCAACTTTGAGATCTTCAATCCTTCTTCAGCCTATAAACCTACACATTTAGAAGAGGAGAATTTTTTTTCATGGATGGGGGTTTGACTCGATCAAACTCCATTTGGGTAATTAAACCTTGAATTGAAATAATGAAACATGAAGGAATGACAAATGAACAATGTTGTGTTGCAACTCACCAAGCCCTTGAATAAACCTTTGGAGGACTAAAATCTTTATCTTTATCTTGCATGAAATGGATTCAATGGATGTGGATCTTGATACTTGAATAGATTCTTGAATGCTTGCCTTGAATATTTCAAACCTACATCACAATGTTTGCTCCAAAAACATGCATGATTGTAAAAGATTTTGATAAGATGCTCGAGATATTGATTGCTACAATAAATCACTGATTAATCTACTCTTGAATTATAACCTTGATCATAATCATTTCTCTTGTGAAATTTGAATTATGCAACTTATGAATTTTGTAGGATTTGAATTGATAAAATAACCTTATTCCTAGAACACACATTGCTGAAGGTAATTAATTATGTGTTGGCATTAGTTGTCAGGTTTCCTCTATGGAAAATGTAATTTATTAGGCTTGTAGATGTAGAATGGGGCTTATTAAGGTGCAATTAATTCCAATTTAATTTAGGGGACCCAAACAAAGTGTGAAAATGTAAAGGAGTACATCTTTCTACACTACAAAAGCTAGATCATTTATTTTTATTAAATTATATTAAATCATTCCATTAAAAAAACAAAATTTAATGGGACTCACATAGGTTGAAAATGGAGCCAAAAAATCTAGATGAAATAGAGATTACAATATCACGTGAATTTCAAGTAGAAAGGATGTCTATTAATGATCAAATGAGGTGTATATAAAGGAAACTTGAGCAAATTGAATTCCAAAATTTGAGGGAAAAGATTTGTTCAAAATTCATAACAACTTGTGAGAGATACCTACCTCTCTAACTACCAACTCACCAATTGAGAAAGTGGTTAACCTTGAGGGTAAGATAAATGGCATAAATAAAGGTAAAAATTTAACACTACTAATGTCTATTCACATTGAATTAATGTAAAGCCTAATGTTTGTAATTTTAATTTTTTTTATCATTATTTAAAAATCAAGTTATTTGTTGTGTTCAAATTTAGGCATGACACATAGAATATAATTATTTGAAGAAGAGGTTAAACTATACATGAAGTGTAATGTCAAAAATTGCACATCCTTTCAATTTCACATTACATCCATTGCCACTACCTCTACTCATCCATGTTGGTGTAGGTTTTTATTTTCCTAGTGGGTTAATTTATTTTCCCTTAGTCTTTGATTTTTCCTACACTTAATTAAACTTTCTTAGGATAATAAAGTGAGTTTACATTTAATAACTAGGAGATAAGTGATGTGGTGTCCCCTTCCTTAAATGGTCGAACACTTTCCACTTTTGGTGGCCATCTCAACTTTTGGTGGTCCATATCCACTTTTGGTTGTTAATTCCCATTGGTTGGATTTTCCACCTCCATCATCTCCTTAGTTCTATATAAAATCACTACCTAGCTTGTATTTTCATTAATTCTCTTGCATCGTTGCATACTTTGACATACATGCATCCTGATGCATACAGTCATTATTCTACAGATTTTCTTTGAGCTCCTAATTCAATCTTGTCATATTGAAATTTGTACATATCTTAGAATCTCAAGTTTGTAACTGTGTTATTTTATTTACAATTTATAGATTATGTCTTTGATAGAAGATCTTGGTTATTCAATCTATTTTATATTTCTAACAATCCAATCCTCACCCTATGCACACACCCCCTCGCCCCCATTACTATTAAAGCCCTCTATAATTATAAATTATTCTCACTCCCTTTCCCATAAGGTTTTAGATTCCATGACTCAAGAAGTATAATTGTAGAGGAGACCCACAAAAACATGCATTTTCTTTTCATTGTTAATCTATAGCCTTTATGTGAGATAAATTTTTATTAATGAAATATAGTTATTTTACACATTT
Source organism: Sequoiadendron giganteum (assembly GCA_007115665.2). Classification (NCBI taxonomy): domain Eukaryota; kingdom Viridiplantae; phylum Streptophyta; class Pinopsida; order Cupressales; family Cupressaceae; genus Sequoiadendron; species Sequoiadendron giganteum. Next base: position 324,763,783 of record CM021100.1, read on the forward strand.
ATGCACTACCCTACATGATTATCCATTTAGTCAATCAATCAATATAGAGGATCTACCTTATTGACTCCCTTAGATACCCCAAGTGGTTCTTCTTCTAACCTCCAAATTTTATAAAGAATAAATACTTTAAAAATAATGTAAATATAGTTGTGATGCAGTGTTTTTACCCTATCTAAAATGCCAGAAATAAACTAAAGCAAAAGATAAAAGCCAAAGACAACACTCAAGATTGGGATTAAAGTTGAAATCTAAGTAATGAAAATAAATATTTTTTTTTTTTACCTTGTTTAGATTTGATAGAGCTGTTTTACCTTTTAGATGAGATTGGATGTGTGCTCTACATTGATTTTGGCAGCATAACTGTTTGATTTTGATTGATTTAGATGCAAAGATGATGGATTTTGCTATGGATGAAAGATGGTGGTGTGAGCTTGAGAGATTGTGAGATAGATTCAATGTAGTTAGAATAATGGGTTGAGAATGAAAAAATGGCTAAGTGTTAGTCATTTAGCAAGGGAGGAAGGAAACAAACGGTGGGGATTGAAAGAGGACAAAGATCAAGGGTTGAGATCAAGAGTTGACCAAAGGAATTACAAATTTATTTTTAATGTGCATAGGAAGGATAAAAGGAATTAAAAATTCCTTAAGGACATGGGGATAATAAATAGGAATTTAATATTCATTGGAAAAAAGGGAAGAGGAATTAAAAATTCCCTTAAATCCTCATGGGGAGAATGAAAAGGATTTTTTAAATTCCTTGGGGATGGGAGAGGAATTAAAAATTCCTTCAAGTACCTTGGGAAAATAAAATGGAATTTAAAATTCCATTTGGGGATTTGGGAAGATTATAATGGAATTAAAAAATTCATTGGGGGTTGGCCATCAGTTAGACTAGGCTAATTAATGAATGATTAGGATGTGCAAGTGAGGGATTAGTGGGGTGATTAAGCTAATGGAGGAAGATTAGGGACAACTTGCATATTATGGAGGATGTGACACCTCCTAATCATGGATTAGGAGTGTGCACATCCCTGACCATAGATTATGTAAATTAATCATGATTAGAAAAAGGTTATGGAGAATATGACATGAGAGGAATTAAATAAATGTATTATTTATTTAATTCTTTAGAGGAAAAGGTTAAGGGATGGGAGTAAATAATTCAAGGTAATTATTTAATTTAGGATAGAATTTAAAGATGATAGAAGAAATAAATTAGGATAAAGGGATACTAAATATTTATTAAATAATAGGGTATTATTTAATTAATATAGAGGATATAAAATTGGTTGGATTAGGAGTAAATTGACCAAATAAAAGTGGTCAATTTTTAGTGTCTACATTTTTCTCCTCTTTGAGATGGTGTTACAAAGTAGAATCATTTCAAAGAAGATTAAAACACAAGACTTGGAAGAAGATGGTTAGATTAGTGAAGACACCCTAATCATTCAAAGGAGTGACTAGGAAGAAAATAATGGGAGTGAAGATGAAGCTTAGGGATTGAGTATGCCCCCTCAAGAGGAAATGTGAGTTCAAGAGAACATGGGTGTGCTCTCGAAATGGATGAGATGATGCAAGGATAGAGGGGGAATATGATGCAAAATGATGGATAAAAAGTGAGATGGGAGGAGGAAGAGATAATGGAAGGAGAAGATGAGAAGAAAGCAAGCACAAATGGATTCAAGGATAAATATGATGTTGCTCCAATAAATCTCCAAGCCAAGATTGATTGATGATGGATGCAGTGTTGTTGATGAGGGAATGATATATCCAAAAAAAAAAGGGTAGGGAAGGATACATACCGATGAAGATGATGATGATGGGAGTGTTGTTGATGAGAGAATGATATATCCTGAAACAACACAAGGGTAGGGAAGGATACACAATGATGATCATGAGGATGATGGGAGTGTTGTTGATGAGGGAACGATATATCCCAAAACAATACAAGGGTAGGGAAAGATAAATCCTGATGATGATGAGGATGATGGGGAGCGTTGTTGATGAGGGAATGATATATCCTGAAATAACACAAGGGTAGGGAAGGATACATCCTGATGATGATGATGATTGGATTAAGGCTTCTAGAAAGGCTAGGAACAAGACTAAAGATGTGATTAGATGATTTGTGCTAGATAGAATGGATCCAGATTGGATTGAGATGTGAGATTGCTAAAATGAATGAAGATGATGGAGGAAAAGATGCTTAAAATAACAAATCTATATTATCCTAAGAAGATTGAAGTCATGATGAAATGATGAAGATTGTTGAGAAGATGCTTAGAATAACAAATCTATATTATCCTAAGAATATTGAAGAGATTATGAAATGATGAAGATGGATGAAAAGAGGAAAGGATGATAAGTGGAACCATAGTGTATCAGTTAAAAAATGAAACAACCTGATAGGGAAATGGATGGGGAGATCTCACTTGCACAACAAAGATCTAATGATTAGGAATGAAAATGATAACAATGGGGATGAAAATGAGAGAGGGAAATGATAGATGGTAGGATGGGAGATGGGGGAGATGAAAGGATTGTAACCAAATCAAACAAGCTAATTGTCATGCATTATGCTGCCATGTAATGAGAACTTAATTTGATATAGCATGAGATACTATGGACTAGGGTATGAGGAACCAAGGTGGTGTTGTGTCACATGCATAAGATTGATGGAACAATCAAAAGGTTAGTCCAATATCCCAATATCACAACCAAAAACAAAAAGGATTTCCCAGCATAATAGAAGACCATAGGGATCTTGGTGGGTACTACATGAGACAACCAAGAAAATACAATTACACAAAAAACCAAGAAATGCCCCTATTTCTACCAGTCAAAGTGCACCATGATATGATGGATCATTGCGACCTTGAGTAGGTATAATAGGAAGCTCAAATGATAAAAAAATTGCAAAAGCATTAAAATATCACAATGAATTTCAAACTAAGACCAAAGACCAAAGATACATCCCACTAAGACCAAAGATGGATGGGGATAGATTGTTTGATCAAACTGACTCAGGATACCTGAAATAGATTGAACCTCATGGGGCTAGTGGATTTTATTGTTAGGAACCAATTGAATAGAGACACTCTTGATGACATGAAAGACACAAAGACACATCCTAAAGGATATACCTAGGCCTCATGGGCTCATCATTGATGGCCTTGCCTATGTGAAAGAACAAAGGCAACATAGTTCAATAAAACAACCAACGCCCAACAATGTATAAGGGATGATGAGGTGACCATGATAAGTAGATACAATGATGGAGCCGATATGATAAGACATGACAAACCGTGTGGATAGGATGATTACAATCACGTGAAGCTCAAGAATAGGATAGTTATACAAATCATAAAAGGATGAATTGGGAGGATGATACAATGGATAGATAAGTGATGAAAAGTGATAGGAGATTGGAAAGATGTGTGAAAGAGGTGATCCGAGTGATGACAGTGAGATACATGGCATTGGATTCCATGGGGGTAGCCTATAGTTAGATACCAATGGCAAGGGATTATGATATGGAATGAGAATAGGGATGAATGGATAAAGAGATAAGGATGGGGGGTGGAAGGGATGATATGATGGATGGATAGGAAGATAAGGATGGGGAGATGGAAGGGATTTTTTTTTAATGGATGTATTGGAAGATAAGGATTTGGAATATGGAATGGATTTTTTGAGATAGAGGGATGGGAAGATAAAGATTTTGGAATATAGAAGGGATTATGTGGATGGATGGGAAGATAAGGATTTGGAAGATGGAAGGTATTTTTTGGATGGATGGATGGGAAGATATGAATGGGGAGATGGAAGGTATTGTGTGGATGGATGGATGGGAAGATAAGGATTTGGAAGATAGAAGGGGTGATATGATAGATGAATGAGTTCTTCAAGGACTATGTTACAAAGAAAAAATATGCCCCACTCTAGATATGTCATGTGTGATGAGGCAAGATGGATGAGAGATAGGAGAATGTGTAGATAAGGAAAGGAGATGGATTGTAGCATGATGGGTGGATGAGAAAGGTAGGTGGATGTGGATAGAATGCATGGATAAGGAAGTTAGATGGGGAGGATAAGGAATTTGCTAGTGTATGGATAAAGGGGATGTATGCCAAGAGGTTTCCAAAGAATGTATATATTTTTGCCTCTATCTATATCAAGATCACAAGGAGGATGGAAGGAGTGGAGATAAATGGGATATGATGGGTAGGATGTTTAAGATAGGTGGGATGGAGGATATGGATGAAGAGGATTATTAAATGGATGTTTCTCCCAAGTGTGGAAATAAAATGGATGGGGGATTTACAAATGAAACTTGTTTGTTAGGTGTTCATCACGGTACTTATCCAAGGAGCTTGTTTGCCAAGCTTTCACCATTAGATGAATTTTTACATTTTTTATTTTTTTTGGAAAGTGTGTGGATGGATATGGATGAGGATAGGGATGTAGATAAATGGATTTGGAAGGAATGTGATAAGGGTATGGACAAAGGACTCAAGAATCAAATTCTATATGAGGTAATAAGAGCCCACGTTATAGAAATGACTATCAGATGTTGGTACAATCTTATTAGGATGGATGAATTATGCAAGAGAATGGATTAAGGGGATTTGATTGGGGAGAAATGTGAGATAATGGATGGGATGTTGGAAAGTGCATGGATGGAATGATGGGGTGGATGTGTGATGGTGGGGGATGTGAAATGATAGGAGGATTAATGGATGGAGAATGTTGGGATGGTGGAGGAGTTGAAAAAATGAATTTTGGGAAATAAGGACCCAAAATAGATTTAGGAGATGGAGGATGTGTATGATTAGATTTTGGATTAGAAACTTTGGATTTCATTATGGATGTTTCATTTAAAGTCATTGCATATTTTTTCTTCGGGATCCACATGGTTTTGATTTTCTCTTTAGTGGGCCTTTGTGATCGGTGGGATTGATTGAGATTTTGGATTGGATTTTTCTTTTCTTCAACATGTCTCTCTAAGAGGGCATGTGGGGATTTAGATTCATGTGGATGTTTTGATTTATGCATTTTTAATTTTTCATCCAAAGTGTTTCCAATGGCAATGGTATGGGTATGAGGAGATGGATGATGTGGAGACAATATGAATGGAGGGATAGAGGTAGGATTTTGATGATGGTGCATGGATGGAGGTAGTATAGTTATGTTCCTTTGTTGATCCTAATTAGGGGTTATGAGAGTAGGGTTTTTATGATGGTTGATAGGGATAGGTGATTGATGGATGAAGGGAAAAGTAGGATGAGATGGTTGTAGGATATAAGGTCTTAAAATGGACCTAGTATATGGAGGGTGTGTGATGGTCGATGAAGGGACATAAGGACCCAAAATGGATTTGGAGGATGAAGGAGGAATATGGATGGTTGTTTTGAGGTGATATGATGGAGGAGGGATGGAAACAAATGGTTTGGTAGAGGCTCGCATAGGATGTACAAAGGCTGTACCAACATTTTTTGATCATGAGTCTTGAGATATATGTCCAAGACCTTGTACACGTGGATTTTCTTTGACATGGATGGGCTCTAAAATACCTTGCTCATGAAGGCCTAAGCCTTTTCCTTGGTAGTTCATGATCTTAATCATTCGACTTATGGTAGGATGCTTGTTATTTTGGAAGCATGATGTAATTCCATTATTAGGTAGAGGAGGATTGGTAGTGTATATGCTTTCTTATTCTTCTACAAGAAAACCACCATGGATGAATATAAGAGGATCAAAGAGATATAGAGTTTTGAAATCAAGGAACACTAAGAGGGGGGAGTGAATCAGTGTTCTACAATTTTTAAATTTATTAATCTAACCTTTCAAGCATTTATAACATTCAATCAAAAGAAATATGCATGAACATAAAATAAACAACCATAACACCATAACACAAGGATTTTAACGTGGAAATCCTATTAGGGAAAAACCACGGTGGATGGAAAATCCACAATATGATATGAGTATACTCAAAATGAAGTTTACAATATGGGAATGCACTTGCATTTAGGCACACTGCCTAGTGCTTACCGCTTAGAGGAAGACTCACTATCTTACAAAGATAATCAAATTAAATCCATCTGAGAAATTAAAATAAGAAAATAGCATCTACATATGATTGATTATAGTTACATTAGGCTCAACAATCGATTTTTTATCCTTCTAACTGATTATGTGCTTTTGCTCTGCTCTACTCAAACTCACATCACAAAATCCTTAATGCACAAGTGAAACTATATATACTTACTCTGTAACCCTTCTGATATTTGCAACACAAATTGAAAAAAATTGTTCATATATGAAAATGATATGATCAATCACTTATATATATACACAACTAAGAGTTTAATTGCAACATGTTAGCTTCAATAGAACACAAAAAATATTTACAACTATCAGCTCAATCCATGGATAATCCTTAATGCACACCAATCAAATTTGGCTATAGCATAGCAATGATCAACACCATCATGTATGAACACAAAATTACTTAAACAATTACTTCTGAAGTATCTGCAACATATTACATTCACCAAGTCGGCTTCTATAATGATAATAAGAGAATTAATCAACCAGATCTTCTAACTTGCACACAAATCAATACGAGCCACTAAAATTCAATAGAAATAGAGATCATATACCAAAAAACATTTCCTGAGATACACAACACAAAATAATAACATAAAATATTCATGTGAATCGATGAACACAAAACTATCGGATGCTTTGTTCTTCCTTGACTGTCTTCAATCTAACTACTAGTATGATCAAATGATGGCATGAGGATCCAATCGCCGACTAGGGTTGCCATCAATGACAACACCAAAAACATTTCCAGTGTCTCTTGCCAATAATCTCCCCCTTTGGGCATTGATGGCAACACTTAGTGAAAAATGACTGTGTCGGATTGGGACCAACATCAATACACTGCCACTTTTCAAAATTTCAAAAACACAACTCTCCTTTTGAGATGATTAAGAAATTTTTCACTATCATTCTCCACCTTTCACATCAATCAAAAAGGCAAGAATCTACATATCAAAAAACAAACAAAATCTTCAGATTGTACAAGCATGCTTTTGTAACTTACACAAACTTGAAAACATCTGCAAAATCTTTCTTCAACAGGATCAAATTTGTGTCCCAAACCCTTTTGAGACTCTCCAAAATTGTTATGTGACCATAAACTAAGTAAGATTGTGTCTTTGTAGACTCAAGGTTCACTAGATCACCAAATGCCTTAGTATCTTAAGCTTCATTTAATGCACTAGACATTATTTCTATCTTCAGACCAATTAGGCCTCTAAGCTCACATGCTCTTTCCACAATTCTGTCATTGTCATGCTTCAAGCTCCTTATCTTTTCAAGAAGAGATATCACCTGAACTTCTTGCTTTCCAACACCACCAACTAAAGGATCAAAAGCTTTAGAAATAGTAGCTAACTATTTTTCAAGATCCTTAACCTTCTTCTCATTTACCTTAGTAATTTTTTCCAAAGACAAACATGAACTATAAATATTTTCACCTTCAGATAGAGCACTTTGAATATTCTTCACAAAGGTGGCTAATAGAGTTTTATCATTATTTATCATTCTTTTCAACCTACTTAACCTTTTGGCATCAAACTCCTTCTGAACTTTAACCATGACTGACTTCTCAAGAGACTCAAAATGAGTACTTACAGAGTTAATGAGCTTCTTTAGTTCACCAGAGGAGGAATCAAATGTATCCTTGACATGAGTAGGAATTATTCTCTCCAATTTTCTAGATGCAAGATTTAAGAGTTCACTATCCTCAATGTGAGACTTCAACAATTCTTCTCTAGCCTTCGCCTGGGAAAATGATACGACCTTCATTTTCTAAAGTGGGGACAAAGTGGATAGGTCAATAGGACCTTCAACCAATTCAAGGTCAAATTCTTCCTTTTTATTTACCAGAAATTTCTTCACTGCCTCTATAGTGTCTCTTGCTTCCACTAGAACTTCCTTTACATCAACTTTCTTTTCCTCAGCTGCAAATTCTTTCTTATCTTGAGGAATCTCAACTTCTCAACTGATACAATTTAAGGAGCTTCAATATTCATAGGTATTTTTGTATTATCCACATCAGGAGGAATCTTAGTATCTTCAACTGTACCTTCTTTTCCTTCTTCTTCTGTCAGACTAGATGAGACATCTTTTTCATGTGTTTCTTTAGAGACAACATCAATTTTCTTACTTAAATTTTTTTTTCTCAAAATTTGTTCAGTTTCTTTTGCAACTTCTTTAGTCTGACCAATAATGAGCTTATTCACTCTTGTCTTGCTCTTGAATTCCTTTTTAGCTTTATTCGGGATTTCCTTCATTTCTGGTGCATAGCACCCTGTCTACTTAGCCTTAGGATTACATTTCAGGTGTTAATGTTATTTTTGCAATTCATGATCATTTAATGAGTGGAATAAGGTAAAATGTGACCTATGTGGAATGTTAGTTTATTTTTTAATTAGTTTTAGGCATTTTATGTATGGTTTTGCTGAAAGTTTTAGTTTTGTCACCTATCCAAATTGCATGTTTGGTTGGTGGCCGGTCCTTTCTTGGATCAGAGGCTTGTAACTTTTATTCAATGATGCATGTGATGTATTTATGTTGGATACCTTTAAGGAATGAGGAATTTAATCTTGGAGAAGCAAAAAGTGAACAAGGAAGCTCTATTTTTTTTGGTTTTTGTGTGAAAATACTCTATTTCAACACTTTTGTACGGCCCGTACAATACTATCATGCCTTGAGACTTATGTGAAAAGTTGGATATTTGTATTAGCTTTCATTTGAATCAGTTCTAAGATCCTTTCATTTGGTTTAGTGTTAGTTTGAAGGGTTTTTCCTCTTACCGCTTGGAAACCCTACCTTTTAAGGGTTTTGGGTGAAAATGTGAATGTTGGAGCCATTCCACTGATGCATCATGGTTAGGAATGATGGAATGGGCTTTTTAGGATTAATTTACTTGTCATTTAGGTTTATATAATAGGGGATGGAGGTTCATGGAGTTTGGGAAAGTTTCTAGCCTAACATCTTCATGTGTTAGGCTAGATTGAATAGCTAAAAGTTAGGACAATAGGTTAAAGGATTAAATGAACAAAGAAACCTGGTAAAATTGTCTATTGGTGACTTTTTTGAGGTGTGGGTGAAGTTATTAGAGTATAGTAAGAAGTATTGGATATACTTCCTTTGTAAAAGTTGCTTATTAGGCTTATTCCTAAGTGGATCGACAGAGTTTTGAAGCCTACAATCCAAAACAACCTAGGTTAGGATTAAAATATGTCAAGGTATGCCTAAATGGGTATCTAAAAAGGTTAGGATATTTCTAAGATCAGGTTTCTTCTGGGTGTTATGTCAAATTTTGTCTCTAGGGAGACTTACAAGGGTAGGTATTGAAAGTCTCATGTGTGGGAGCTTGGTAAAAAAACCAATGGCGGAATAATGCTTGTATAGGTCCCTTAAATATTAATCCACCCTTGTTCTACATTAGGTGGTATCAGATCTTAGGCTCTTGATCGGTTGGGAGAAAGTAGTGCATTGAAGCAAAGAAGATTGTTAGTTTGAGTAAGCAAAATGCCTCCAAAAGGTGGTTTAGTAGTTGCTAGGGAGATTAAGGCCCTAAGGGATTCTCAAGAAGCTGTGTTAGACATGATGGAAACACTAGAAGTTAGAGAAAAGAGAGGTAAGGGTACTGCTTATGAGAGTGACCCTAAAGATGAGAAAGAAGGGGAGAATGAGGACCCCTCTCAATATCCATAAGAGGAGTTGGATCCAGAAGAAAATAAGTTCCTAAGAGTTCTTAAGGCTGCAAAAGGAGATTCTCATGAAGTGAGAATGGAACTACCAATGTATGGTGGTAAAATGAGTGGTGAAGAAGTGATAGTGGATAGATGCCTTGGATAACTATTTTGAATACAAGGAGGTGGAAGAGGAGAAGAAAGTAAAATTTGCTAAAACTAACCTGAAAGGACCAGCTTTGACATGGTGGAATTACATACAAGAAGAGAGGGTAAAGAATGGGAAGCAAAAGATTGGTTCTTGGAATAAAATGGTGGCTAAAGTGAAAAGCCAATTTCTACCAGAAGACTATGAGATTCAAGTGTTTAGAAGATTAAAAAATTTGAGACAAAAGGAGATGGATGTAACAACATATATTGAGGAGTTTCAAAAACTAACCATAAGGTCTAGACATTCTGAGAATGAAAAAGAGAAGGTGGCAAGGTACTTGAACGATCTAAGATACAACATTCAAGATGAGATAAGTCTTACTACGCCAAGGAAAATAGAGGAGTGATTTCAAATGGCCACTAAGGCAGAAGACAAGATCAAAAGAAGACAAGAAAAATAGTCAAGGGGAAGAAGAAAGAAATTTAGAGGCAGAGGTACCTTTAGAGGAAGAGGAGGACAAAGAGACCAAGCAGAATAAAGTGCAAGTCAAGAAACAAATAGTGAATCAAGGGGAAGCTTTAGAGGGAGAAGGCCTAATAGAATAGGCAGATTCAATGGTCAAGGAAGAGTGTATACCACCATCATTGGAAGATTCTATAGCTGCAATCAGTATGGGCACCCTGCATGGAAGTGTCCTGATAAGCAAAGTGCAAGTTGTCATGTAGAGAAAGGAGAAATCAGCTAGTGCAAGAGGACGATGCTGAGAGTGTGAATTCACCATATGTACAAGATACCCCAAAGGTAGGAGAAAATTTGATGATTAGAAGAACCTTACTTAAGGTACCAACCAACAATCAACCCCCTCAAAGAAAGGCTTTGTTCTGGACAACATGTAAGTCTCAAGGAAAAGTGTGCAAGGTGATAGTAGATTCTGGTTCAACTGACAACATAGTGTCATTGGAAATGGTGGAGAAGCTAAAGATGAAAATAAATCCTCACCCTACTCCTTATAAGATCTCATGGCTTAGCAAAGGGCATCAAGTGCTTGTTAATGAGAAAGTTTGGGTGGAGTTTAACATAGGTGCCTACAAGGATAAAATACTTTGTGATGTTCCAATGGACATGTACTATCTACTCCTTGGAAGACCTTGGTAATTTGACAGAAAGGCCAAGCATGATGGATACAAGAATTTTTATGTGATTAAGAAGGATGGAGTGTCATACACTCTCATACCTTTGCAAGAAGATAAAAATGTTGTTCATGAAGGACCAAGTGTGATGATAGTGAATTAAAAGGAGTTCTTGAAAGACTTGGAAGAGGAAAACATTGGTTATGCCATAGTTGGTAAGCCTATTTCAGAGGTAGAAGCAGATGGAAAGGAGGTACCAAAGGAGGTGCAAGTCTTCTTAGAAAGATATGAAGACATAGTGGTGGAGGAGTTGCCAAACTCTTTGCCACCTATCAAAGATGTGAGCCACCACATTGATCTTATACCAGGTGCAAGCCTGCCCAACAAGGCAACATATAAGATGACCCTTGTACAGAATGAGGAGACTAAAAACTAGATACAAGAGCTATTGGATAAGGGACTGATAAGGGGGAGCTTTATCCCTTGTTTTGTGCCTACCGTTTTGTCACCAAAGAAAGGAGGAGAATGGAGAGTTTTCACTGACTCAAGAGAAATAAACAAGATCACTATTAGGTATAGGTTCCCTATACCCTAGATGGAAGACTTGATGGATAGCTTGTTAGGAGCTTGTTACTTCTCTAAAATTGACCTTACGAGTGGGTACCATCAGATTAGGATGAGGGAAGGAGATGAGTGGAAGACTGCCTTCAAGACCAATGAGGGTTTGTATGAATGGCTAGTGATTCCATTTGGACTATCTAATGCCCCAAGTACATTCATGAGGCTAATGAATGAGGTCCTTAAGCATTTCATAGGAACATTTTTGGTAGTATACTTGGATGATATCCTTGTATAAAGTAGAACAAAGGAGGAGCATTTGCAACACTTGAACATGGTGTTGAAGAAGCTAAATGAGGAGAAGTTGATGATCAATCTCAAGAAATGTGAGTTCATGAAGAAGGAGCTTGTCTACCTTGGATTTGTGATTGCAAAATGTTCCTTGAGGATGGATCCTACCAAGGTTGAATCCATACACAGTTGGACAACTCCTAAAGTAGCAGCAAAGGTAAGAAGTTTTCATGGTTTGGCTAGCTTCTATAGGAAGTTCATCAAGAACTTTAGCCATATTTGTGCACCAATTATTGATACAATCAAAGGTGAAAGGAAAATTAAATTTCAATGGACTAAGGAGGCTGATAGAAGTTTTGAATACCTAAAAACTAGAGTGGCTAAGTAACCTATCCTCACACTCCCTGACTTTAACAAAGTTTTTACAATAGAATGCGATGCAAGCGGTTATGAAATAGGTGTTGTTTTGAGCCAGGAAGGGAGGCCAGTTGCATTTTTCAATGAGAAACTCAATGATGCTAAAAGGAAATACTCCACTTATGATCTTGAACTTTATGCTATGGTTCAGTGTCTCAAGAAATGGAGACACTACCTCTTACCCAAGTAATTTTTTGTGTTTACTGACAACCATGCATTGAGCTATTTGAACACCCAAGAAAAATTGAATCAGAGGCACATGAAGTGGATGGAATACTTGCAGGCCTGCACATTTTCAATCAAGCATAAAAGGGGACAAGAAAACAAAGTTGTTGATGCTCTGAATAGCAGAGAAATGCTAATACAAGAAGTTCAACTACAAAGTGTTGGTGTGGATGCTTTAAAAGGTATGTACCATGATGATGAGGACTTCAAAGATATTTTTGTTGTTTGTAATCAATCACAAGGTGTCTTTCACAATGAACACTCTGATTTTTTTTACAAGAAGGTCTATTGTTCAAAGTTGCTCAATTATGTGTGCCTAAGTGCTCCATGAGAGTAAATCTTATCAGGGAAAAGCATAGTGGCAACATGAGTGGACATTTTGGTTATGAAAAAACTTTGGAGCAAGTCAAAAGGTTTTATTTCTAGCCGATAATGCATGTAGATGTTAAAAATTTTGTGGAGAGTTGTGTGGTGTGTCAAAGAGCCAAAGGAACAAGCTCTAATGTAGGTCTTTACCAGCCATTTCCTATTCCTAACCGACCATGGGAGTCAATTAGCATGGATTTTTTTTTGGGTTTGCCTAAGACACAAAGAGGGTATGATAGCATTTATGTTGTTGTAGATAGGTTTAGCAAGATGGCACATTTCATTGCTTGTAGGAGAACAAATGATGCATCTCACATAGCTAATTTATTCTTTAAACAGATTATAAGAATCCATGGTTTTCCTCTAACCATTGTATCAGATAGGAATGCTAAGTTTATATGCCATTTTTGGAGAACCTTATGGAGAAAATTGGGTACAAATATCACTTTCAGCTTTGCCTATCACCCACAAATAGATGGGTAGACTGAGATAGTAAATAGATCACTTGGTAATCTTCTAAGGTGCCTCACAAAGGAACATAACTAGGCATGTGATCTAATCCTTCCATAGGCTGAATATGCTTGCAATGACTCAATCAACTGAAGCACAAGGAAAAGTCCTTTTCAAATTATCTATGGCATGAGCTTAAGGGGTATTTGTGAATTGAGAGATCTAAAAGGAATGGAGACAAGGAGTGCAGATGGAGAATATTTTGCCATTGCTATGAAAGATGTCCATGAGCAGGTCAAAGAGAACTTGAGAAAGAGTGTGAAAAAGTACAAGGTAAAGGAAAATTTGAAGAAAAGAGATGTTCAATTCAAGGTGGGATACTTAGAACTTGCTCACCTTAGGAAAGAAAGGTTACCCAAGGGTAAATATACCAAGCTAATGATGAAGAAGATTGGACCTTGCAAGGTGGTCCACAAGTATGGTCAAAATGCCTATGAGATAGAACTTCCTCCTGGAGTGGCTCTCTCCTATTTTCAATGTTGTTGACCTATATCTTTTTAAGAACACTATGATTTCAGGTGAAGAAGCTGATTCTACTGAAGTTGAAGATGCTGAATGGGTGAAAGACTTACCACCTAGCCAACCTATGAAGCTTGAAGCAATTTTGGACACAAGAGAAGCAAAGAGAACTAGACACAATGTTTACAATGATTATTTGGTCAAGTTGCATGGATTAAAAAATGAGTATGCTACTTGGATGTCAGACGAAGATGTGAAGAAGCATGGAGTCTCTATTCAAGAGCTCATTTCATCAGGAGATTGAAATCCTTTTACATCGATTGTATAGTGTAGAGCACCCTATCTACTTAGCCTTAGGATTACAATTTAGGTGTTAATGTTAGTTTTGCAAGTCATGATAATTTCATGAGTGGAATAAGGTTGAATGTGACCTATGTGGCATGTTAGTTCATTTTGTAATCAGTTTTATGATTTTTATGCATGGATTTGGTGAAAGTTTGCTTTTTGTCACTTGTCCAAATTGCATGTTTGGTTGGTGGACGGTCCTTTCTTGGATCAGAGGTTTGTATTCACTAATGCATATGATGTATTTATGTTAGATACCTTGAAGTAATGAGGAATGCAATCTTTGAGAAAAAAAAAGTGAACAAGGAATCTCTATTTTTTTGGTTTTGTGTGAAAATACTTTGTTTCAGCACTTCTATACGACCCGTACAGTACTATCATGCCTTAAGACTGATGTGAAAAGTTGGATATTGGTCTTAGCTTCCATTTTAATCAGTTATGAGCTCATTTAATCTAGTGTAGTGTTAGTTTGAAGGGTTTTTCCTCTTACCGCTTGGAAACCCTACCTTTCAAGGGTTTTGAATGAAAATGTGAATGTTGGATTCCATCGATGTATCATAGTTAGGAATAATGGAATTGTTTTTTTAGGAGTCATTTACTTGTAATTTAGGTCTATAGAATAGGGGATGGAGGGTCATGGAGTTTGGGCAAGTTTCTACTGTAACATCTTCATGTGTTAGGCTAGATTGAATAGCTAAAAGTTAGGAAAGTAGGTTAAGGGATTGAATGAACAAAGGAACCTAGTAAAATTGTCTATTGGTGATTGGTTTGAGCTGTGGGTGAAGTGATTAGAGTCTGGGAAGAAGTATTGGATATACTTCCTTTGTGAAAGTGGCCTATTAGGCCTATTCCTAAGCGGATCAATAGAGTTTTGAAGAATACACTCTAAAAAATCCTAGGTCAAGATTAAAATATGTCAAGGTAAGCCCAAATGGGTATATAAAAAGGTTAGGATATTTTTGAGATCAGGTTTCTTCTGGGAGTTATGTCAAATTCTGTCTCTAGGGAGACCTAGAAGGATTACAAGGGTAGGTATTGAAAGTCTCATGTGTGGGAGCTTGGTAAAAAAACCAATGGTAGAATCATGGTTGTATAGGTCCCCTAAAGCTTAATCCACCCTTGCTCTACATTAATTTCTTCCATAGACATCACTGGACATAACTCTATAAAAATTCTCTCTCTCATTTTCTCTTCTTCTATTCTAGCATTTACTCTTCTCATTTCCAAAATCTCATACAAGATTTTAAGTAGATGGGGCATTATTTCAATAAGAACCTTGTTGAAAATATTTAAATGATTTATTGTAGCCTCCTCAAGATTTATTTGCTTAGATTTATCAAAGGTTTCATACCACTTACAAAGCGGCTTAAGATTTCCATCTTTGACCAAAGCTTTCTCAACCTCTTCTACTGACATACCAAGTTTATCATTTTTTACCTTCTTCTTTGCTTTGTCTTCTTCACCAGAGGGCTTTATTTTAGTAACCTTTGTTGCTTAGGTGCCCATATGCTTTATTTCTCTCACATCTTCATCAGATTCAGCCTCTTCATATTTTGAGATAACTTCATAGACTCTTGTGCTCTTATTCTTCTTCCTCTTACCAGATGCCTTGGTTTGAGTTTGCACAAGAATTGGCTTCACTATAGGGTTAGATAAGGATGCAGAGCTCCTTGTTGAGCTAGTTTGGGAAGAGGATGTTGTCAGATTAACTAATTCAGTTCTTGTTGGCTCTTTTTCTTCTTCAACTTGTTCTCTCCTTTTTCTAGCTTCTCTTACTACTTCTATGGATATACCCATTCTCTCTGCAAAGATTTCCAATTATTTTCCCACTCTTCTAACTATCACATGTTTTCTTAGTTCATTGTGCACTTGTATATCCTTTTCTGCATAAGTTCCAAACCTCTCCTTTGATGAATCTCAAGTTTTGCTGAACAAATGTTCAACATACATTTCCAAAATGTGTTCTTCAACCTCATATCCCATTGAAACAATCTAGATTGTTCTATGATCAATGGATTCCATCATGTATTGATCAATGTCTACCATAAAAAGAATTATGTCCTTATAATTCTCCACAATAGAAGTAAGAATTTTTTCTCTAGCATGCATCATACTCTAAAAGTTTTTGAAATATCCCCATATTGCAATTTTTCTGGCTCAAGACTATTTCCAATTCCATACAACATCTCTCTAATCTGAATAGCTACAAGTTGACCACCTTTCCAATGTACTTTCCCAACACCCAATCATTCATGAAGTAAAAGAACAAACATGACAGTAGATTTCCATACTTAAAGGAATTTTTCTTGTCTTTCTTGATCTTACCAAGATTCTCCATCAGCTGAATTCTTAGCAACTCACATAGATCATAGTCTGCATTCTCCTTCACCATTTGATACATTGCATAAATGGCTATATCAGATACTGAATTTTCCTAAATTGAGTGATAAATCCTGTAACCAATGATCATCGAGGAAAATCTCACTTCTAGTTCTATGATATTTTTGATTGTCATGGCTCTTCTATCATACTTAAAACCTGTTGCATCAGTAACTATTTGATTCTTTACGGACTTCAAAATAGGCAACCCACCAGAGGAATTTAAACTTGTAACAGCGCTTATGGCCTCCTTTACAATCTTAAAGGGTATATTCAACCACATAAATTCATCATGAACTTGGCTCAAAATATATCGGAACCATTCGTTCTCTTCAAACATGGGAAATTTAACAATCTGCGTAAATTTCTTCTCTTCTAGGGTTTTGGATTTCGGTTTGACACAAAAGTGTTCTCCTATAATGTGATTGTTATACAAATTTCGTAGCTGCGACCTTCCTAACTCTTCAATGTTTGCATGAATATATGCCCTAATTTCTTCAGTATGCAAGACACTGTACAAAATAGAGGAAAATGCACCTAATAGGTCTATATCGACAGATTTGAAAGGATGCCACTTGAACTTTGGATGGGGTCTATCCTTGACTTTGACTACCAATGGAGTAGCCATTTTCACCAATTCATAGATTCACAAGTTTTTCTGATAAATACCTTTATTTTGGATGGAAGTTTGATTGTTGAATCGCCTTCACACTTGTATTTTTGCCAAAGTTCACTTTAGAGCTCTCCAAAATTCTTTTCTTCAAAATGCAAAGTGGCAAATGAAAGATAAACATGAACTTTTATCACTCATACACTTAACCCTTTTTGTTGCAATAAATTCTTATTACCCTAACTCATTCGATTGCCCAATTTCCATGCGTTGTGAAAGATAATTCTTCTGCGGACCTCCAATACTACATAATACTCTCTCCAATAGGTTCAACAACATCTATGGATCATCAATGCACTTACTGTACTTATCCACATCCTGGTGTTAGTTACCGATAGGGGGTTAAGATATTTTCTTGACAGCTCCCCCTAGGCCAAAGGCCTAAAACTATTTCCCAGAGGAATTACCAGAAGTAGGTTCTAGTGCTGGCACATTTTCTTCAACAAAGGGACTTTTCTTCACCCATTTCTTCTACAGTTTCTTCTTGATCACATTTGTAGTAACTTTTCCTTATCCTTTTTCATCCTTCTGCATGTTTCTCCTTTGACTTACTGGACCTTTTCTATTCCAATAGAATCTAGCAATGTGACCAAATTTGTTGCAGTTATAGCACACAACATTTCTCTATCCAGACTAGTTGTTCCACTAATTTTCTGTTGATCTCCATTGGTTAAAAATATGGCCAAATCTATTGCATGTATAACATCTGACATCTCTATGAAAGTTGTTCATCACATTTCTGCATTCATTTGACTTATGACCAAACTTATTGCAATTAAAGCATTGACCTAAGAATGATGGACCACTTGGATTCATCCTGCTTCTACACTGAGAAGCCATATGACCAAAATTATTGCAAGTAAAATAGTAACCATTGAATCTTTGAGCATTAGGTTGTCTCACCAAATTCCTTCCAGCTCTATTTATCTGATTTCCTTGCCTAAATCTCCTTTTTCCAAATCTGGAACTTTCTCCTTCTTCATAACCAAGACGTCGCTTGTCACAATTAGTCCTCTGACTTTTGATTAGTTCATCAAGCTTGGCCGAGATAACTTTGAGCTTCTCTTTGTACTCATTTGTAGTATCAAGTTCATCTCTGAGATCATCAATCTATTTCTCAAGCACTTCCTCATTGTTTTTAGACTGTTCTAATTCATTATCCAAATGGTTGCATTCTTCAGATTTTTCTTTCAAGCACTATGCAAGCTTCTCTTCATTCTTCTTTCTATCTTCAATCTCCTTGGTCATCCTCATCATGGTAGATTCCATCTCATGCTTTAGGACTGTATTATCTCTGGTAATATTTTCACATTCTTCTATATTTTCCTTCAGAGCTTGACTCAGTTGCTCATCTTCAATTCTTTTACTATCATTCTGCTTAATCTGATCACAAAGTTCCTTTCTCTTTTCCCTGGACTTATTGATTTTATCTTTTAAAGACTCAATGAATTTCTCGGCATCCATGAGGTTTGCTTGCAATTTTTGAACTTCATATTTTGACTGATCAAGATCATCTAGGGCCACCAAAAGTTGTTTTTGAAGACTACTTGAATCCATTGAAACACTTTCCAAGATCTCCCCAAGTTGTTAGACTTCTTCCAAGGAACTAGTTCTGATACCAATTGTTGGAATGAAGGAACACTGAGAGGGGGGGGGGGCTGAATCAGTGTTTTGCAATTTTTAACTTTATTAATATGAACCTTCAAGCATTTATAAAATTCAATCAAAAGAAATATGCATGAACATAAAACAAATAACCATAATACCATAACACAAGGATTTTTATGTGGAAACCCTATTAGGGGAAAAACCACGATGGATGGCCAATCCACAATATGATCTGAGTATACTCAAAATGAGGTTTACAATATTGGAATGCACTTGCATTTAGGTACACTGCCTAGAGCTCATTTATGAAAGGAAGACTCACTATCTTACAAAGATAATCAGACTAAATCCATCTGAGAAATTAAACTGAGAAAATAACATCTACATATGCTTGATTACAGTTCCGGTCAGGCTCAACAATCGATCTTCTATCCTTTTGACTGATTTTGTGCTTCTGCTTTGCTCTTCTCAAACTCGCATGACAAAATCCTTAATGCACAAGTGAAACTATGCATACTCACTCTGTAACCCTTCTGATATTCGCAACACACATCGACACACCTTGTTCATATATGAAAATTATATGATCGATCACTTATATATATCCATGACTAAGAGTTTAATCACAACATGTCGGCTTAAATAGAACACAAAAAATATTTACAACTGTCGGCTCAATCCATTGATAATCCTTAATTCATACAAACCAAAGTTGGCTATAGCATAGCAATGATCAACATCAACATGTACGAACACAAAAATACTTAAACAATTACTTCTCAAGTATCCACAACATATTACATTCACCAAGTCAGCTTCTGTACTAATAATTAGAGAATTAATCAACTGAATCTTCTAACTCCCACACGGATCAATACAAGCCACTAAGATTCAATAGAAACAAAGATCATATACCAAACAACATTTCTTGAGATACGCAACACAAAATAATAACAAAAAATCTTCATGTGAATCGATGAACACAAAATTGTTGAATGCAAGTATTATCTCATTAAACTTCACCCTACTGGACAAGAGTTCAACATTCTAAAGACACACTAGAAGTGACCTCACGATGTGGGACCTTGGAAATTGAGGTCAAGTATCCGAAGAAGGCCGAATTCCTCTTGTGAATGCTTCTCCTGTGCCTGCTCAAACATGAACAAACAAGTGATCATTAGTCAAGAAACAAGTAATAATTAAGCATTCCCTATGAAATTCATCTAAGCATAAGAACATGAAAAAAAAATAGAATATCAAATAAACTACTAATGAAATACTAATCTAATGCTCAAACCAGCATCCCATAGGAGGATTAGTGCTCCTTTGATGTGGAAAGAAGCCCTTTCCTAAGCCCTTGATAAGCTTGATGATAAATTTGTGATGAACAAAGTATGAAAAATGGCTATAATCTTGCTAAAATGGACGAGAAAGATTAACTACTATGAACTCAAATGGCTAAAGTGATTATGCTCTTAGTTGTTGGATCCATATTGTGAGAATGATGCCTCTATTTATAGAATCCAAGGATTTTAAAATGAAGAATATTGATGAATGTGGGATTAAATAATAGACCAATAACATTGTGCCACTTGTCAACATGCTAATGAATCTTGGAGGAGATGTACTCACATATGTGTGAGCACATCTTGGGAGATGGGATGTGTAAGAATTATAAATTTCAAGGTGGCTTGTGTAAGAGAATGTGTAAGATTCCATTTAAAGCCAAGTTGGCTTGTGTAATAAGAGGTGTGAGAGGAGGTGTAAGAGCTTTTAATACCAAGGTGGCTCCAGAAAGAGGACAAAAGTTCTTTGTGAGGGAAAAGTCAAATGAGTGGAATATTCCAAGAATATGCCACTTTTTGAATGAGAAATAAGGTAATTAATAAATTAATTAATTAATTTACATGTGCAACTTGACCAAGGTTGACTTAATGTGTAACTTGACCAAGGTTGACTTAATGGGTAACTTGACCGAGGTTGACTTACCCTAGGGTGGAGTTAAAAGCTAGAGGAATGGGGGATTAGTGTTAGGAGCTAATTAATTTAGGATTAATTAACTTAGGTGAAATTAGTTTGATTTATGACATTGGATTTAAATGGTTGGGTGTATTTAAATCAAATGAAAAGATGTTAGAGCATTAGTATTGTAATTAAATAAAACTAATTTATTTAATAAAAGACAAAATATTAGGATTTTAATTAAATAAAATTGGTTTATTTAATTAAAAGAAGAACATTAGGATTTAATTAAATAAAAATTATTTATTTAATTAAAAGAGTGGTGTTAGGATTTAATTAAATAAAATTGATTTATTTAATTAAAAGAGGAACATTAGGATATGATGAAATAATCTGATAACTTAGTGTATTATCTGATTAAGGATGAAATTTAATTAATTAAATAAAGATTATTCAATTAATTGGTTAGTGTGGAAATGATTAAGGAAGAATTGGTGTTAGTCAACCAGGATCAAGTGCATGATATTGATCAAGATATTTTGAGTGTCTACACCTCTTCTAAATTAAGTGCATATGTGTTGGTCTAACCCAACACAATGAAAATCTATCACCACATTAATATAACAACTCACAAAGGAAAAGGGATAGAAAGATAACACAAAATGGAAAGAAGGCGATGCACCAAATTTAAAGCTTGTTCTTTCCTACTTTAGAACAACATAATATGTCAAGGAAATAACTAAAACACCCACTCAGATATGAAGGTAAATGAATTTTACTCAAACATGCAAGATGTAATGGAGATAATAGTTGAATCTCATTAATATAAAAGCTTGAAGTAACTTTTACAATGGGAAAGTGCTAGAGTTGTAGGTCCACAAAAGAAAAATCCCAGAGGGGCCAGAGGAAGGATCCATAAAAATGATATAATATTTGCCTTTATGGTTCAAGAATAATTAAGAGTTGAATTCAAAACCCTAACCCTAAACTAGCTAGGGTTAAAAAAGATGAAATTGATGAGATAAAATGATCCAAATTGCTCCCACTATAGAGCAACATAACTATCCATAAAGGCTCTAACATTTCAAAAAAACCTCGGATTATGACTCACGAGTACAAGGATGGGCGCCTGTGAATTATACAAAAACAATCATGCCAACACACCCTAAGAAAATAATATAGCCTCTACAACACATCAAGGAGTAATGGCGACATCCTATAATTCATACCATTAAAAAGGTGTAAAATATCAGGCCACAGTTGGTTAGATTTGATCTGGTAGATGGGGAATGTTGTTGAGCCATAACTCTTGCAAATCTGCCATGAACAAGAGTCATTGACCATTGGAGTTTGAATGATGGCCACTGGATTGGAGATAGATGGTAGAGATCGAACATTGGACCAAGTTTAAAACATCATCATTGATCTCCACCTTCAAATCAGGGTTGTTGATCTCTGAATGTTGACTGTCGTCTCCCATCACCCATCACAAATTATGCAAACCACTTCATCACCTCGCTTCACAACAGTGATGTGAGGCAAGGGCGTGATGCAACCCTAGTTGTTGGGTGTTCCTTATCTCATCCCAACTCTTCATCACACATCATGGAAAGATATTCACTCACAAAGTGAAAAGAGAAAGTGAGGAGACCCTCCAATGGTGAGAATATTCGCATGAATATTCTCCCATCGACCATCTCATATCAATATAATGTTTAAAAATTCAACTTGTACTTTGGTGATGTGGATACCTCTAGCGATGACTCTTGGATCTTTTCCTTCAAAATCTGAACCGCTGGTCATACATCATGGAAGTGAAAAATAAGAGGCAAAAGATTGCAGTGATACACAATGTAAAAGAAAAGAGTTCATCGCTCATTGGGGAAATGAAATTGATGAGTGCTAAGGTTTGAATGATGGGAGATACAAATACTTAAGGGTGGTAATTAGCACATGACTTAAAAGTTGTTTTAAAATGGGGGTCATGCCTAGGTAATAGAATGATTTACTTTACAACAAGGCAACGGAAAAGGTATGATCGGATTGACAAAATGAAAGATTTTGAAACCATGCCAGTGATCGAAAAGAGTTCACAAACACATCAAGATATCGAAAAAGGACCAAACAACACAAAAGGATGCATACAATTTCGGTAAAACTAAAAGGTTTTGAAATTGTGTGATTGTCCAAAAAGGTTTGAATACTAACCAAAATACCAACAAACCTTAGAATTAGTCAAATTTTAAGAAGGTGCATGGGTACAAGTGATGAAACTAAGTGAGGGGCCGGTAAAATAATGACAACCCAAGACATAAGTTATAACTTAATCAACCGGGAACAGGGCACAACAGGTCAGCACGAAAATAGAACAAAAGTGCAAGGCATGAAATGATTAAGGTTTTGAGAGGGTTTAAGCCCTACATGTAATTTAGAAACCCTAATCAAACACAATTGACGAGCTTCAAAAGATTAAAGACCCATACTCATCAAAATAATCATGGATTTCAACAGGATGCACACATAGGATCTCTCCGATAGGATATAAATGGTGTACATCCAAGGGTGGCATAAAATATTTCAATATTTTGGTGATTTATATTAGATGATTGTGTGCTAATCAAAGAATCTAGGGGCCTTATCAGTCCATTGGGCATAGAGTCATAAAAATGGTAAACCAAATTGGACCTCCCAAGGGTAAAAAAAAACATGTGTAGGTCTGCACTTGGAGGAAAGCATGGAAACTAGGAACACACATTCCCTTAAGGATAATGTAGGGTGTGCAAAATCACTTATGGAAAACAAAAATTTACAATATGTACATGAAAACTCAAAACTTATCAAAAATAAGGTTTGAGATCTGAATCCCATTGAATGAGATTGGGAGAACCTCACCGTACAACTTGGAAAGATTGAATGCATTGGCCTCCTTGCAACTAGTAATAACATATGGACCACTCCAAATGGAATTAAAATTGGAATGTCTTCTAGCTTTAGCTCTGTCTACATCCCACTTTAGCACTAGATCTCCCTCTTGGAGCACTCTATGAACTACCCTTTTGTCAAAATTTATTTTGACCTATGCTTGATGCATTTCTATGATTTGCTTAGACTTGTTCCTTGTCTCTTCTAGTTCCAAGAGCTCATCCAACCTTACTTTCATAGCACCATTTTATTTTAACTCCATCTGATGTGCCAACTCAAGAGAAGACAACTCTAATGATAATGGTAACCTTGCTTCCCTTGCATAAATGAGCATGAAAGGGGAATTGCCAATTTCTCTTTTAGGAATAATTCTATCAGTCCAAAGGGCTATCTTCAACTTGCTATGCTAGACTCTTTGATTTTCCTCAATATTCTTTTTGATAATCTTGATGAGATTTTTATTTGAAGACTCAAGCAAGCAATTACCTTGAGGATAATAATTAGATGAAGTCTTAAAGTAGATGCCATGCTTCATTGGCCAATCAAGGATCTAATCACTAGTAAATGCCTTGGAATTATCTGAAATGATAGTGGAAGGAGTGCCAAATCTAGTAACAATTCCATCAAGGAATTCCAAAACTGAAGCATCAATGGCATCCTTCAAAGCAACTGCCTTTGTCCACCTTGTAAAGTAATAAGTGGCTGTTAAAATCCACTTATGACCAGCACTTGATGGTGGATTTATCATACCAATAAAATCAAAAGTCCACTATGTAAATGGTTGATCAACTTGAATGGGGTGAAGAGGGAGGGCAACCAACCTTTTCTTTCTAGAAAATAAAGCACATTTTTTGCAATTTATCACCCATTTGTGAGCTCATGTCATTGAATAGAGTTGGCCAATAATAACCAACCCTCATAATCTTTGCAGAAATAGTACTTGCAAAAAATGGCCACTTGAAGAGCCATCATGGAATTCATTTAGCAGTCTACTGACTTGATTTGCTTCTATGCATCTTAATAGGACTCCATTGAAATCCTTTATGGAGAGTATGCCATCCACTATGACAGAGGGAATGGAATGTAATCTGAAATATCTTCTTTTGGTCCTATCGAGACCCAAAGGATATCCACCTTCTTGTAAAAAGGTAGTCATATCACACACCTAGTTGCCTTGTATGTTTGCATTTGGTTCTTGTTGTTCCTATAGCACAAGGGAAACCTCTGTAGGAGTCTCAAATGTTGAGACAAGTTGTTCACATAGCCCTTTACCTCTCACTAGCTTGGTGATTTTGATGTCAACATCATACTCCATCACCCTAGTGATCCACCCAACCCTTTTTTCATTAATATCTTTGCTTAATAGGAACTCTTTAATGCTGACATGGGGCACAATTAGTTGTATCTTAATATTACACAACACATGTCTGAATTTTTTCAATGCTCTAATAGTAGCAAGATATTTTTTCAATGTAGCTATATTTGACTTCATAATCTTTAAGCCCTTCACTAAAGAAAGCAATGGGTTGCTCTAGATTTTTTTTATTTAGATGGGTTAGAACAACTGATATACTTTCTTCACCTCCATAAGTATAAATAATTAAATCCCTTTCATAATTAGGATTGACAAGGGTAGGAGTCTGAGCAATTTCTTGTTTGATAGTCTCAAAATTATCTTTACCTTCTTTGGTCCACTTGAAGACCATATTATTCTTAAGCATAGAGGTAAGAGGATTCACCAAAGCATCAAGGTTTGGAATGAATCTCCTCAAAAAATTAATTATGCCTAAGAGACTCTATAATCCTTTCTTATGACTAGGAATCGAGGTGGACAAGATGGATTTTACTCTTGTAGGATCAATGACCAAGCCATCCTTTGAAACAATGTCCTCAAGAAGCCTACCCTAGTAAGTGGAAAATACACATTTATTTGGATTTAGGGAATACCATATTCCATACATTTCTAAAATACTTGCTCAAGGTGATTAAAATGGTATTTTGCATGTTTTCAAAATAGTGTGATATCATCCATGTAGACAAAAACAAACAGTCTAAACACACCTTGAAATTCCATATCCATGGCTCTCTAAAAAGGGGCACCTGCATTGGTTAGACCAAAAGAAATTTTACAATAAGAATAGGTGCCCAACTTTGTAGTAAATATTATCTTAAATGTTGATCAAATTCTTTGACTAGAATTTGGTTGTAGCCTAAGTAATCGTCCAAGAAAGAAAACCTTTCTGACCCACTAACTCTTTGTAAAATATACTCCATGGAGGGGAGGGGATAATGATATTTTAGGGAGGCTTTATTTAGATCTCTAAAATCTACACAAAGTCTTATTTCCCCATTATTTTTTCTGACAAGAACAAGATTTGCTACCCAGGAAGAATGCTTGATGAGAAAAATTATTCTAGCCTCAATCAACTTGGTCAACTCTTTTCTCATCAAAGGTTCAATCCTAGGATTTATTGGCCTTTTGTTTTGCCTTACAGGCTTGGCATCAAGATCTAATTCAATAGTATGTTAGGAAAGGATTGGGTCAAAAAACATTAGGTCTATATAAGTCCAAGCAACTACATCATTGTATCTATTGCAAAGATCTATGAAAACATCATGTTTAGCAATAGAGCATACATTTACCAAGTTTAGAGACTTTCCTTCTAAAATTTCTATTGGCTTGAAGTCACCCTTCTTTGTAGCTAAGTTCATTCTTTTCTCCTCTGACTGATCATCAGGATTGAAAATACCTTCAAGGGTGATAATACCATTTGGTAGCTTGTTTCTACTTAGCTAAACAATCTGATTACCATACCGATTTTGTAGTATGGATTATTTTATTTTAGAATATTTTTCCTCATCTTGTTGAAAATTCATTATTTGTTGGTCACTATCAAAAACTTGTCAATGATCTTGATTATATGGAATAGCTCAGGCCTTACCACAAGTCTGATATGTTGCTCCTTTTTGTTTGCAATATGTTCTGGTATGTCAAACTAAGCACCAACTATTGCAAGTCTATTAGCATGTTTATTCTGATTTCTTGGAGTTGTTTGGATGTTAAAACCATCAAATCCCTCAATTAAATCCCAAACCCTATGCTTGTAGGACTTGAGCAGACTATTCTTGGTTGAGCTTTGAGTTTTGACTTGATGAACAACCAACTCACTGTCACCAAAAAAATGTAATAGTTTGATGTTCCTTTATGCTGCAAGTTGCAAACCTTGGATGAGTGCTTCATACAACCACATTTTTAGTGCAAATAAATTGAATTCTGAAAGAAAATTAGTATTTTTCCCTGCTTGGAGATACCAACATTACACTAGCTCCAACACCATTTTTGTTTCTAGCACAATCAATTTTTTTTTACCATAATTCCCATAGATCTTCTCAAGTTTTTATGAGGTTGGGGATAGTAGCATTCTCTTCATGACTGTAGTAGGTACCAAGACTAGTCTCCTTTATTTAAACTTTGGTAAGTGGGTCAAATTGTAAAGCATTACTCTATTCATGTAATAAATATTTAGGGACCTCCTTAATTTGATTTGTAGGCTCATGAACATAACACTCCTCCTTTTGATCATGCAATGTATAGTTCATGTTTATTGGACTAGGAGTGTAAGGTTCTGAATGATCCTTTTCTATGGGCTTAGATTTTATGGTTTCTTTAGTTCAATATTTAGTTCTAAATAGCATGTGAGACCAATCAGTAGACAAGTATCCACCTATCTTAGTTGTAAAATCCCTAGAAAAGAAAATGGTAAAATGAGTAGGGAGTTCCATGACTGAAACATCTTGCAACACATCACAGCCAAGACATGCATGCAAGGAAAAATTAAAAAAAAAAATTATTCCCACGATATTGACAATAATTCCATCAAATTGTAAAACTTTAATAGCCACTAGTTCATACTTGATACCAAGCATGTCAACAATTCATAACATAACTACTAGCCCCAGAGTCTATCATACAATTATGAACTATATGATTTCCAATAATTAGAGAAAGATAAAAGGGAGGTGGCTTACTAATTTTGTTTGAATTCCCTTCTTCTTTGGGTTGCACTAGGCTAGTTGAGGGAGTAGTCTACTCCCTTTCTTGTACATCACCTGCTTGTTTAAATGTTATTTTAAAGCCTTATGTGGAAAATCCCTTTGTGATGGGATAGATAGAGCCTCCCACATAGTAACATTTAGATTGGCTTTATTCATTTTCTCCACTATGTCAAAAGGAAGATGCTTGGATTTAGAAGGAACCTTTGTAACAAGGTCTACTCTTGTTGCTTATGTGATCTTAGGATGCTCCACCACTTGTTTAGGCCTACTAACAGGCTGATTTGATTGTGGAATCTCTATTGTTCTACCTGTTGGTCTAAAATTTGCACCATGTTGAGGTTGCTAAGACACTTATGCTTTCCCAACCATGAAAGATGCACCACCCTCCATTGCTCTTTTCTTTGATCTTGTATTTTGGGCTATTGTATTAGCACTCGCTTGATTTACACCACAAAAATCCTCTTTACCCCAAATGATAAATGATGAGTCCTCATGTGTATGAATTTGATTGCTATAATTTTTTTGGCCTATGCCAATCTGTTGCTCCAAAGTAGAGGTTTCATTTTGAGCTACTAAAGTTTGCACAAACTCTCCATTCTGATAGGCATTTTGATTATGAGCTTGCTCACAAAGATAACACCACTCCTATTCCTATGCTAGATTATTTTGTACTGGGACCAAAGCCTTAGGATTGATAACATTAGGTGTATGCATGATATTCATGGTATTACTATGATTCCATTGATTTTTTCCTTGATAAGGTGGCCTATTTTACTCATAACCCTAATTTTGAGGTTGATAGGGCCTATTGTTTTGAGTTTGCTACCTATCCAACATTATCAACCTATTGTTCATATTTTAGAGCAAGGTGTACAAATATTCTAGAAGTGGAGTAGAAGTAGAAGATTGGCTCATGGAAGCCACTGGATTAGGAGCCACTGAGATAGGGGCCACCATTGGCTATGAAGGAAGATTTGGAAATAGAGACATTGGTGGCTTAGGAGCTATCTTCCTAGCTTGAATCAAATAATTTTATGCCCTTATGGCAACATCATATGCATCTGGTAAGGTAGAACCACCCATTAATTGAATCATAATAGCTATATCACTGTTAAGAGATCTTAAGAAATATAGGAAAGCATGCTCAGGAGAAGGTTTGACCAAGGCATGTATTCTATTCCATGTTTTATGAAATCTCTAATTAAAATCACTCATGAACTCATGAGGTTCTCTCTAAATAGTGGTTAGCTATTTGACTAAGGACAAATGATCACTCCTATCCTCAAAATGTTTACATAATTTCTCCCCCAACTCATCCCAATTGTGAATGGAGTTGGGTGGTAGACCACTATACCACTGTAGTGCCTTTCCTTTTAGTGAAGTGGTAAGTAATCTGATAGTCATGATGTCTTTTGTCACATTATGAACTGAGCATATATTGGCCACATCTATGATATCTTCTACTAGAGTAGTAAATGTTTCACCAGTAAAATGAGGGATGCTCTTTAGGGCATTGACTGGTATATCATTATTTTGAGCCAAGATTAAGGGGTTGCCATCGGTAAAGGATATAGAGGGTTGATTTATAAGTAAAGCCATGTGGAATAATGTCCTATTTGTATGGGTGATAGGTGTTTTATTATGAAATCATCTACCAATAGGTGGTGTAGATTGAGCTCTATGAGAGGGAATTGAATTTTTATTTCCCATTTCTTCTTCTAGAAGTGGAAAAAGAGAGCTGAATGTATTGGAAATTACCTCTAGAATATGCTCTTGTTTGAATCCTTGGCATGAATGTGCATATCTGATCTTGAAACCTTGAATTCTAGGTAGCAACAGGGTCACCAATTCATATGTAGATTCCTTCCTTGACAGTCGAGTCACAAGGTACTTATTTAAGAGCCTCTTCAAGGCTGGAATGTTGAGAGTAGCACCATTTTCTCGACAAAATGTGAAGTGAAACTTCTTGCTTCTCCCATCAGGCATGTCAAAAATTGTTCTCATAAAACTGCACCCTACTGAACAAGAGTTCAACATTCTAAAGACACAAGGGTATGTGTAGGATCATGATGGGCCAAAAAGTGGTGATATGTAAGTGATATGATGGCCCATGTGGTTGATGACTTTATTTTTACCCAAAATTGATGGAACGAAAAGGGTTTTTAAAGAAGATTCTTAGCTTTCCACCAATATAAATTATGCTTTACTTTGAATTTAATAAATAATTATTATTCATTTTCTATTTGAATTACGACTAAAGTCCTGATTGATAGGATGATTGAAAACATATATAGATTTCAAATGGTATCACCATTTTTGAATCTGAAACACACGTCACACTCTATGTTTCACATACTATAGGATTAAAAAAAATAAAATTGAATTTCATGAAATTTTGACCAAGTTAAGGTGGTCAGACATACGAGTTTTTATATTTTTAAAAGTTGTAATAAAAAAATCATAATTAATTATTTACTTGGAAAAAAAATACAAAAAAATATGCATCACATTGGGACATGAGTCCTCTAATTATAACTAAAATATTATAAAAAAAATTATCATTTTATTGTGTTTAGGGTGGTCAGACAAACACCTACTTCTTATTTTGTCTCAGAAATTTAAGTACTATTGCATTGAAATTTCAAATTTTCACCAAATAGATTTTTATTTATTTTTAAATAAACCTAGTAGTTTAGAAACTACTTCTATAGATTCTATTCTTACATATTTTTGAAATAATATAGATAACATATTCAAATTTTTATGTCAAGTTGCCTAACTCTGATTTTCTGAATTTTCATTTCCACATAAGGGCTTGTTTTTTCATGATGATTTTGCACATACCCACAATGGAAATGACCTCAAGGTGTGGGACCTTGCAAATTGAGGTCCTCTCTAGAGAAGGCTGACTTCCTCTTATAAATTAATTGTAGATGTGTTGGTATAACCCAACACAATGAAAACCTATCACTACTTCTAATCTAACAACTCAAAAAGGAAAAGGGATAGAAAGATAACACAAAATAGAAAGAAGGTGATGCACCGAATTTAGAGTTTGTTCCTTCCTACTTAAAAACAACATAATATGTCAAGGAAACAACTAAAAAACCCACTTATATATGTAGGTAAATGAATTTTACTAAAGCATGCAAGAGGTAATGGTGATAATAGTTGAATTTTAATAATATAAAAGCTTGAAGTAACTTTTACAATGGTAGTGAAAGAGTTGCA
This sequence comes from Sequoiadendron giganteum, assembly GCA_007115665.2. Taxonomy (NCBI): domain Eukaryota; kingdom Viridiplantae; phylum Streptophyta; class Pinopsida; order Cupressales; family Cupressaceae; genus Sequoiadendron; species Sequoiadendron giganteum. Next base: position 324,794,839 of record CM021100.1, read on the forward strand.
GGTCTGCAAAAGAAAAATCCCAGAGGGGCTAGATGAAGGATGCATAATAATGATACAATATTTTCCTTTATGGTTCAAGCATAACCAAGAGTTGAATTCAAAACCCTAACCCTAAACTAACTAGGGTTATATAAGATGAACTCGATCATATAAAATGATCTGAATCACTCCCACTATAGATCAACATAACTAGCCATAAAGGCTTTGACATTTCGAGCAAGCCTTGGATGACGACTCACAAATACGGGGATGGGAACCCACGAATTCTACAACAAAATCCATGTCAACATACCCTAAGAGAAGAAGATAGCCTCCACAACACATCAAGGGGTAATGGAAACATCTTGCAATCAATATAACATTGAAAAGGCATAAAAAATTGGGCCACAGTCAATCAGATTTGATTTGGTAGCTTAGAAATGACGTTGAGCCATAACTCTTAAAAATCTGCCCCAAACAAGAGTCATTGACCATTGGAGTTTGAATTTTGGCCACTGGATAGGAGATAGACAACTAAGATCAAACATTGGGCCAAGTTTAAAACTTCATCATTGATCTCCACCTTCAAATCAAGGTCATTGATCTTTGAATGCTAGCTATAGTATCTCATTGCCCATCACACATTGCACAAACCAATTCACTGCCTTACTTCATAACAATAATGTGAAGCAAGGGCAAGATGCAACACTAGCCATTGGATGTTCCTTGTCTCATTGCAACCCTTCATCACACATCACAAAAAGGAATTCACTGACAAAGTGAAAAGTGCGATGTGAGGAGACCCTTTGATGGCGAGAATATTCGTAGGAATATTCTCCCATCATCCATCACATATCATCGTAATGTTTCAAAATTCAACCTATACTTTAGCAATGTTGAGACCTCCAGTGATGACTGTTGCATCTTTTCCTTCAAAATATGAACAGTTGGTCGTGCATCATGGAAGTGAAAAACAAGGGCCAAAAGATTGCAATGATATGTGATGCAAAAGAAAAGAGTTGATCACTCATCATAGAAATAAAACTAATGAACATTAAGGTTTCAATGATGGGGGATACAAATACTTAAGCGGCGATAATTAGCACATGCTTTAAAAGTTTTGTTAAAATGGGGGTTGCGCCTAGGTAATAGAATGATTTACTTTATAACAAGGCAAAGGCAAAGGTACAACCAGATCGAAAAAATGAAAGGTTTGGAAACCATGATGGTGATTGAAAAGAGTTCGCGAACACATCAAGATACCAACAAAGGACCAAACAACACCAAAGGAAGCATACACTGTCAGTAAAACTAAAAGGTTTCGAAATTGTGTCGGTGGCCGAAAAGCTTTGAAAACTAACCAAAATACTGAAAAACCTTAGACTTAGTCAAATTTTAAGAATGTGCATGGGTATAAGTGGTGAAATTGAGTGAGGGGCCAGTAAAAGAATGACCACCCAAGACATAAGTTATAACTTAATTGATTGTGAATTGAGCACAATAGGTCAATGCAAAAATATAAAAAAAGTGTAAGGCATGAAACAATTAAGGTTTTGAGAGGGTTTAAGCCCTGCATGCAATTTAGAAACCCTAATCAAACACAATTGAAGAGCTTCAAAAAATTAAAGACCCATACTCATCAAAATAATCATGGATTTCAACATGATGCACACATAGGATCTCTCTAATTTTGGATATAAATGGTTTGCATCCAAGGGTGGCATAAAATATTTGAATAGTAAGATCTTCATTTGGATAACGGGATGCATTAGTATGCTTTGGAACAAGCTCTTGGAAAGTTTCAATGGGTGTAGATGGTGTGGTGGAAGATGAATATTTAATGGAATCCTTCAATGGGGTGGATGGAAGGATGGAGGATTCATGAAGTTCATGGGAGTGGATTTTGGTGATACTAGGAGTAGGAGAAGTGGATTGGATTTGGGTGTCTTCAATGGGTAGGGTGGCTCTTGGAGTAGAAGGTTGAGATTTAATGGATTTGGTGGGTTTGATGGTTTCAACAATCTGGATTGTGTTAGAAGTGGTAATCAGAGTGATAGGTGTAGGATGGAGAAGGTCCTCATCACCAATGATTGTACATGATAGAGTGGGGTGGCATGGCTCTATGACTTCAAGATGTGGATTTGGGGATGTCTTTTTTGTCATGAGTCATTGGATGACATCTAGAATGAGATACTTGTGTACTGTAGGCTTATATGGGTTGGTGGGAATAAACGAATGATTGTGAATGGGTGGAGGATTAGGATTATGGATTGGTGGATTAAGATTAAATGGATGGATTCGATTGGATGGAGGACTAAAAATAGGTGGAGGATTAGCCTTGGTGGGGGTATCAAGATTAGATGGAGGATTAGGATATGATGGAGTGAAAGATGGAGTGACATAGGAGGATATGGATGGTGGATTAGGATCATGGAGTGGAGGATTAGGATTATAGATTGGGAGGGGATTTGGAGAATAATGAGATGATGGACTAGGATTATATGGAGGAAAAAGGTATGATGGAGTGAAAGATGGAGTGACATAGGAGGATATGGATGGTGGATTAGGATAGGAGAACATGGGTGGTGGTTTAGGATAGAAATATGTGGATGGTGGATTGACATTAGAGAAAGTGGATGGGGAATTATGGTAGGAAGATTGGGATGGTGGATTAAGATTGGAGGATGTGGATGGTGGATGAGGATCATGCATCGGAGGATAATGAGATGGAGGGGTTAGAATAGAGGTGAAGGTGAAAGTATTGTGTGAATATGAAGGGTGAGATATGGCTAGGGGATAAGATGTAACTATGGATATGGAATGAGAGGGATATGTGGGGGATAGATAAGATGGAGATGTGGATGATAGATAATATGTATGTGTGGATGGGGAAGATAATGGATATCCGTTGTCAATGGTAGCATACAAATTTCTATTAGGTGTGCATGAAGGCATGATGGGATATCTTAGATGAGTGATTAGATTTTGGATGATGCTTAGGGGGAGATGGATAATAATGATAGCATCAAGGGGATCTATATCATACTCATCTTGATCAAGAAGAATTTCTTTATCATCATTAACATAATTAGGATCTCCTTTCATGATTATTTTTGGTTGTGTGGGAGGAGGATAAGGATTCATGATGTTGGATTGGGTGGATATGGATTGAAAAGATGGAAATATATGGTTAGAAGAAAATAAGAGATGATGAAAAGATAAATAGAATGGATTAGAAGAATATGGAAGAAGGGGTCTTAAGATTTGTTTCGATATCACAAGATCCTAGATGTGGATGGATTAAAGCTCAAATTGGGATGTAGATTAAGCTCAGATTGGGATTCGATTTAAGCTCATAGTAGGATTATATTTAAGGTCATATTAGGATGGGATTTAAGCTCAGATTAGGATGATTGGAACATATGATGAGAGAGACTTCTAAGTTCAAGGAGGTAGCTAAATTGATGGGATGATTGTTGGATGGATGAAGCATAGGTTTTTTTGACTCATTCCTCAAAGTGGATGATGTTGTAGACTAGATTGATAGTGATTGATAAGATGAAAGTGATCATTTGGAGATGGATATGAAGAGGAATAATGATTGGATTATGATTTTGGATTGAGGAAGATATAGGCTAACCATGATAGGATGGATTGACTCTTTGGATTTTGGATGTGAAGCAAAATCACCTTTGTAGGTAGCGGAAACACCAATCAGAGTAATGGATTAGCCTATGAGGGAATGACTTGGATAGTGTACATATAGAAGACAGTAGGATTTCCCAATAAGAGTGTAGATTCTCCCAAGTAGGATGACTAGGTGTATGGATGGATAGTGTATATTCCTATGAATAAAGGGTAAATGCTAATCAAGGATGATGATTGTATAGAAAAAGAAGGTGGATTCATCCAAGAAGAGAGTGAAATCACCTCTAGGAGACACAAGATTTCCTATCTAAGGTGATGGTATAGACAAGGAAGCATAATCACCTAAAAATTTGGTGGAATTGCCTATCTAAGGTGACAATACGACTAGAGGGATATGGATGAACAAGCGGAATCACCTTTGTGAAAAGACGAATCATCTATTAGATGAGTGTGGTGTACGAATGACATATCAAATTCACCATTTTAGGGAGCAAACTCACCTATCTCTGAAGATGTATGGAGGTAGGGTGAAATTTCCTATCTAGGATGCGGGATCACCCAAGGGATGAATGGGCTAGATGAGTGGATTCACCTCTAAAAGAAGTAGATTCACATATTAGGGGATGATTGACTGAATGAACTAGATAATGACATGAAATTTCCCCTTGGAGGGAAGGTTTTCCCATCCATAGCGTGGATTCACCTCTGTAAAGAGGTAGATTCTCCCTTGTGGAACATAGGGACTATGGCAAAGGACAAACGTCAACAAGCAGTAAACAATGGGTAAAGATGAACTATGGACTGAAGACACTCACTGGTATCACACAAGAAGACACGTCAAGCACATGAACAACCCTAGAATTACTAGTAAAGGTTACAAACTTGATGTAGGCCCACCACCTTGAGAGATTAATACTCCATGATAATTAGGTGTGAACACCCTTTCTTGTGAAGTCATCTAGGTAGAGATCCAATAGCACAGGGTCATCAATAGATGCCACGAGCTCACCTTCTCTCTCTCAAGAACTATCGTAGTTCACCATGAGGATTTTTATCTCAACCTAAGGGAGTACATGGTGAGTAGATTTGGGGTGTCATCTATAATTCCTGCACTACACTAAGGCATGACTAAAACACATGTCTTAATATAGGCTAAACAAGTAAGTAGGGGAGTCCTCGATACACCATGAAGGTGTGTGAGGCATGTTCATGAACACCAACCCATCACAAGCATGGATCAAGAGCCCCCACAAGGTACTAGAAACTTGGACCAACCCTGCACATCTTAATTAGGAATCACCCTATTATCGACGTTTCACTAGACACGATGTGACAGGATTGAGGTACAAATTTAGTTCTCACCCCTTTATATACCCCATCGATTCGTGTGGTTGAGATCATCCCCTTGGTGATGAAAACTTGTGCAAGTTCCCTAAAGGGAAGGAAGTGTTAGGCATTTTTGATCCCCAGGCTTGTATACAACGCAAGGGGAGAGCATACACACAAAACTAACACCTCCTAGGCAGAATGGACTGGAATTGAGTTAGATACAATTTTTGATGGGTAAAAGCACAAAGTTGTGTCACACTTTCAGCCAACATATCAGCACAACTGAATTTAAGTATTTCTAACTAAAAATCATTTTTGGTCAAACATATGACCTAGTAAGATTCATTCTAGCTAAGTTAGATACTTCCACAATTTATTCAACTAAAATTGTTGGTTAAAAATATATGGAGCACCACTTTGAGTCTAATTTACCAAAAAAAAAAAAAAGTCAAAGTTTTAATAACTCCTCTTCATGTAAATAACATTTAAAAAAAAATGTAAAAATACTCTTTTGTAGATCCATAAGTGTAGTTTTCAAAAATATATTTATTTTAATAGTTTAATTATTATTTGTATTTATATTTATATTTATACTAAAAGTAGGTTATCAGTAAAAAATATTAGGTTGATTACCATGCCAAGGAAAAATACTAAAACTTATTAAAAAAAATTGAAAAAAATATGATGCACTAGATAAAAGAATCTATTTCAAGATGGTATAATTTTTTTTTCCATTTTCGATAAATATTTAATATGAATGTTGACATCCGATGGAAATAGTTGTTTTTTATTCACGCACATTTTAATATTTATATAAAAATATATATTTATCAAAATTGGAAAAAAATATATCCATGCACTAAAGTTTCAAATTATAAATACACACAAAAAAATTGAAAGAAAAAAAAAATTACTATAAAAAGTTTAACGTCCCATGCAACTTCATTTTTCAGCATTTTATCAACAACTAAATTATAGTGTTAATTTATGAAAAACTAGTTTAAAATATTATTTTAATTTATTATAAAAAATACAAACATAAAATATACTAAAAAATACATATTTTACTAGTTTACATCATTTAAAAATTCAAAACATATATGCCACTTTTTAGTGATTCAAGTTTAAAAGTTGGATCAGCATTGGCCGTTTCCTTTATAAAGTGTGACACAACTTTGTGCTTTTACCCTGATCCCTAGGCTCACCGTACAGTGCAAGGGGAGAGCATACATCAATAACTAACTCCATCCATGAAAAACAAGTGTTAATTGACCCTTTAGAAAATAAAAATGTGCCTAGATTAGTTTGGGAAATAACTACACTAAAATCTTTGACCACTCATCCTATAGGAAATATGTTAGTAGTTTAATCCACCAGTGTTTCAAAAATGAGAGAAAGTTTCACAAAAGGATGATTAGATATAAAAGAAAATTATGAAATAAGATGATGGTTAGCCCATGGGGGTGGAACACCTAACCCAACAAAAAGTGTGGTGCAGGGGGATGGTCTGATCCCTGTTTAAGGGTGGTTAGGGGGCGAAGCTCGTAGATCAAAATTTTTTGAAAAGGAAAATTATAAAGTGCTACAATTATTTTTTCAAAAATGAATTTTTATACCTTATCTAGACCACACAAATTTTCCCCTATAGATCATGGATTCACCCTTGTAGGTCACAAATTTGACCTTGTATGCTTCTAGCGCATTTGCCTTTGAGGTTTGCACATTCACCTATTAGTATAGGTCAAGTAAGATGTTCTTTGAATCACCCACGTAGCTATCAAGTTCACCTATGAAGGTCACAAATTCACCTTTGTGGGGTTTCTGGCGCATTTGCCTATCGGGTAGCAGGTTCTCCTATCTAGGTGTAGGTTCGCCTATCTAGGTGTAGGTTTCCTTGTCTAGGTGCAAGCTAACCTGTTTGGGTGCAAGTTCACCTATCTAGTTGCAGGTTCACCTATCTGGGTGCAGGTTGACCTGTCTAGGTGTAGGTTCACCTATCTAGGTGCAAGTTTACCTGTCTAGAGGTTTCAAAAAGGGCTTTGCGGGTTTTCCCCTGGGTCTTTGCGCATTTGCCTATGCAATTGTAGGTTCGCCTATCTACCTACACATTCACTTTTGTGTAGCTAAGAACTTGAAGGTGAAGTGCATTTGCCAATGTATGAGGCAGATTCACTTATATAGCTAATGCATTGGCATGCTGGGAGGATTCGCCTCTGTGCTCAGAAAGTGTCTGAACATGCAAAATTCAACAACAAAAAATGTTAAGGACTCATGATGTGGGTCCCACCAGGCATGCCAAAAATGTGATGCAGTGTTTTTACCCTATCTAAAATGTAAGAAATAAACTCAAGCAAAAGATAAAAACCAAAGACAACACTCAAGATTGGGCTTAAAGTTGAAATCTAAACAATGAAAAGAAATAAACACAAATTTTTACCTTGTTTAGATTTGATAGAGTTGTTTTCCCTTTTAGATACGATTGGATGTGTGCTTTACGTCGATTTTGGCAACATAACGACTTGATTTTGATTATTTTGGATGCAAGATGGTGGTGTGAGCTTGAGAGATTGTGAGAGAGCTTCAATGTAGTTAGAATAATGGGTTGAGAATGCAAAAATGGCTAAGAGTTAGTCATTTATTAAGGGAGGAAGGAAATAGATGGTGGAGATTGAAAGAGGACAAGAGATCAAGGGTTGAGATCAAGATTTCACCAAAAGAATTAAAAATTCATTTTTAATGTTCATAGGAAGGATAAAAGCAATTAAAAATTCCTTAAGAACATGGGGATAATAAAAAGGAATTTAATATTTCTTGGAGAAAAGGAAAAGGAATTAAAAATTCCCTTAAATCCTCATGGGGAGAAGGAAAAGGAATTTTAAATTCCTTGGGGGATGGGAGAGGAATTAAAAATTCCTCCAAGTACCTTGGGAAAAAAAAAGGAATTTAAAATTCCATTTGGGGATGTGGGAAGATTATATTAAAAATTCTATCGGGCATTGACCATGGGTTAGACTAGGCTAATTAAAATGAATGATTAAGATGTGCAAGTGAGGGATTAGTGGGGGGATTAGGTTAATGGAGGGAGATTTAATTGCACTTGTCTCTACTATGAATCAAACGTGATAATTTAATATTATATATATAATATTAAATTAAAAATAAACAACTTGTAATAAATAATCATTTAATATATAACAATTTTTTATTAATAATAAGAAAATAAACATTGCAACATGTAATATCTAACTTTTACTTATTTTTAGTATATATTATATTTATTTTATTTATAATATATATAATGATATGTAATATAACATTTATTAAATATATTATTTATTTAAAAGTTAGTGATTAAAATTAGGTAAATATATTTATGGATGGTGTTATGATTATAGCTGGGGTTAGAGATAGGTCTAAGATTAGGATAATGGTTTAGAATTTATTATTAAGGTTAGAATTAGGGTTAGGGTTAAGGTTAAGGATAGGATTAAAGTTAGAGCATCAGTTAGGGTTAAGTTTAGATCATGAAAATAAAGAACTAATGATACTAAAACACTATAATTAACAAAATTTACATTTATTTTTATTCACATTAATAAAAATTATATTTAATTTTTATCAAATCTAAAAGAATAATAATTACAATACTATAAAGACAAGTTTTAAAGAGGCTTGTTAGCTAGTATTGAAGATAGCAATAACAAAAAATCAATCACTATAAAGCTCGACCCTCTTTTGCGAGTGTTGTAGTCAGGGGATTAATGTTAACAATGAAATCTCCATGATGTCATATTTCTCTACTTCTGTTTGATGGATATGTCCATTTTTCTCTTATCTTTAAATAGTGTAAACATATTATAATCTATAGAGTCGTATTAATTTCATAGTGTCATATTTGAGGATCAAGGAGATAAAAAAAGGCACAAGATGATGTCAAAACCCCATGAAAAGATTGATCATTGAGCAATCATAAATAGGAGAAAACAAGAAGATCCAGATCCACAAGGTGTGGAAATTAGGATCAAGATCCACACGAAGTGGAAAGGACTGAGGTGTGAACTCAATTAGGTTCAACTAACAAGGACACCTAACTAGGCTTAAGTAAGCCATGAGAGCAAGATGACACGAGTACACCAACACCGCCCTTAAGCCTAGCTTAGGTGGGAATAATAAAGATGAGTCCCGACTACAAGGCCATTTTAGGTTCCCATGCACAAAACTAAACTCTCAGAAATGGAGAAAGATAGAAAACCCAATGGGAAAAAACTATCCTCCAAAAAGAGAGAAAGTGAAAGATGTACAAGTGAAAGAAAAATAGGAAGACTCAAGACCCCCCAAGAATTACTTCTATCACAAAAGTACAATAATATTTTCTCATAGGAGAAAACAATAGAAGGTCTTTGAGACCCCCCCATACTACATATTCTACTGTAGTGAGGCTGAATAGTCGACAAAAGATGCAGATGTATATCTAAGAATGCCAAACAATGTTTCTTCCCTTAGGAAGAAATGAAACAACTTGAAGATGCAAGATATCTCCCCATTCCAGATAGGAATATAGAGGAAGATGTATGAATAATCTTGATCCAAGGATGATCGTGCCCATTGTGATGTCTTTGAAGTATGCTCATGTGTTCCCATGTCGATGCCGAAGGATGTCATAATCAAATCAGGTGCATGCCTAATAGATGAAGATGATGAAAATTCAGAACCTTGTGGAGACAGATGTCGAGCATGAATATCCAAAGATACCAATGGTGATGTAGCTTCATCGAAACTGTCATCAAATAGAAGACTGATGTCCTTAATGTGTGCTTCCAAGTTAGCAATGCAAGACTCTACAAATAGACAAGAAATGCCAAGTTATATTGTGTCCCGATCAGCAATGCTACAAAGACTAATGTGATCTTGCTACAAAGAAGTACTCGAAGCTTTCGAAGAAACAACTATGAAATCTAATGAAGCAACAATAAGGGGTGGAATGATTATTTCCACTTTGTCAACATGACATTCTTCATGATGTGGGATATCATTGGTGATCATTGTAGGATCATGTGGGAATGGAGAAACATTTTAGTCTCCATACATCTCACAGAGTTTGATCCATAAAGCATGTGGACCCTCAATATCCATGATGACAATCAAAGTGTCATATGGTATATATAATCTAATTAATCCAACAATATGATCATTTTTATTAACCCATTTATCCTTTTGAAATTGATTACCAGGTTTAGAGATAAGTCCATACAAATGAGGTAGAAGATTGTGATACCTAAGATGTTTTAGGATGCCTTCACACCAAGACTTATAGTTTCCGTTGTTTAGGTTGATTATAGAAGAATGAGTTTTGTATCCCATGATAAGAAATGTGTCAACAACTCCCTATGATTATCTCTTTTCCCCCCTCAATTTAACAATTTATAGAAGGAGTTCTTTGTAACTAAGCCCAAAAAATAACACAAATTGGCACTTTATAATGATAGTGTGTGAGTGGACCCATTGGATTCACGACGAAAAATTATGCACTTTAGCAAAGAACAGTACTCAATTTTGAGTTGCCTACAAAAACTTATGAGCATATCAATTTTACCCTAGTTACAAAATTCATCTCCTACATGCAAAAATAAAACAAACTTGTTTTTGAAATTTACTTTGTGCCAGAAAGTGAGAAATAGTTAGAGAAAATTAAAGCCCCGTGGCTTCTCCCATATCACACCGCAAAGAAGAAGAGTGAGGGGATTGGCGAGTCAAATCGTAGCCTGAACACCACAAATCATGCCTTCCACAAAAAATGAATAGCACCTCCTCCTTGTCTGCCAAATTTTGCAATGACCAAATGCCTCCCTCAATCGCAGCCTGAAAGTGTCAGAGGTCTGTGAAGAGGCGACTGCAAATGAAAGAGGGAAAATCGTGCCCTCTTCATCTCTCCTTCCACCCTCAAGAATCTCAGACGGCTTGCTTCGCTTGCCCTGCTGTGCATTGGCAGATACCAGCAGAGGTGCGTCTCTTTCCAAACAGCCCTGCAGCCTGAGAGTGGTGTGAGGGAGATGGGAGCAACAGGAGTTGAGTGAATAGAGGTTTTGGCACTTCTACACACTATCGCCCCTTGCCAGTCGATGGGCGTTTCTTCAAATGGTTGTGGCCTGTAATGTCGCGCCCTCCAATGGATAAAGCGATCTGCATAATAAAACACCTTTATGGCCTGCAGACAACTGATCGACCTGCAAAAACAAAGAATATCGTCAGAGAGTAGGATGGGAAGACCAATTACAGCTTGTAAGGTGCAACACCTCCCTCAATCGCTCATGCGGAAAGCTCAGCTATGAACCAACAATTAGCATAGAATATCCAACTGTGCGCCTATAGAAATTGCCCCTGAATCGTATCTCTTAAGGAAAGTCAAAGCTGCAATTAAATTGCAGAGGTAGCAATAACCATTCGTGCTTCAGAAATGCCAGTCTGTAGAGGGCACAAGATATTTATGCATCCCCCTCTCAAACCCATCCTACGCTAATAGCAAGAGAGTTAATGTAATCAAACTAAATACACAAATTTGTTCAACTATGGCTTGCTCTACCTCCTTCCAGCTCTGATACCATGTCAGATTTGAGGATCAAGGAGATAAAAAATAGGCACAAGATGATGTCAAAACTTCATGAAAAGATTGATCATTGAGCAATCATAAATAGGAGAAAACAAGAAGATCCAGATCCACAAGATGTGGAAATTCGTATCAAGATCCACACAAAGTGGAAAGCACTGAGGTGTGAACTCAACTAGGTTCAACTAACAAGGACACCTAACTAGGCTTAAGTAAGCCATGAGAGCAAGATGACTCGAGTACTCCAACAATAGTATAAATACTATATGTAGCATTGAAGGTAACATCAACATACAAGAATCATGGTAGTTGAGCCTGAATGACCAGAGCGATCAATCACTCTAATGTTGTTGATATTTTGCAAGTGCCATAGTCATCAGATTATTTTTCTCACTAGGATCTCCTTTGTATCAATTTATCCACGTCCTTTTGATGAATTATTTTTCATCAATTTAAGTTTTATGAATAAGACAATTAGTTAATCTAATGTAAAGTTGAGACAGATCAAGTATCGAAACATTCAAATTTGGAAATAATAGAAATAAATATATTTAGTTGATTGTCGTGGTCAATAAATAGTTGATTAGTATTTTTATTATAATTTTTTAATTATATTAATGTTCTTAATGTGGAGCTTTGAAGAATGATATGGACAAAAAATCATCTTTTATTGTTGGAATTAGTATCTCCTTACCTACTAGAATAGACTCTCATTAGAGTTCATCATTATGTTTGGTTACAATTTGTCAATATTTATCTTATTCTTCGCTATGCCTTGGTTTTCCTTTAATTTGATTTTGAAAGTGTGAAGGAAAAACGGGTCTATATGTTTCATTTTTTTTATGATTCATAAAGGATTTTTTAGAGTTATTTTCAAAAATCATAATATTTAGACAAAAGATGTCAATAAAGAGTATCAGAATATTGAAAATATCTATTTTAAGGTGGTCTTTTGGTTTCTTGAGGTCTCAACTAAGGATGTTTTTTCAATTATGCTTCTAAATGATATGTGATAAAAAACTTAATACCTTAGATTTTACCTATCCAATTCTTAAACCTATTTAAAATGTGTTATAAGTAGATGAAATAAGACCTACCTTACATAATTTGAATTCTATAATTCTATTCTCTTTGAATCCCACTTTACAAATTCTTGATTGTATTTCTTTTGAGTTGGGGTCCTTCCACATTTAATATGAAATTAAAGTATTATGTGGTTTAAGTTCTTACATCATATGTAAGAATGAAGAGCATAAAAATAATTCCCCCAAAATAATCAATAATATTAAAAAAATAGTAGAACATTTTATAATTTTTAATAAAATATTGATGACACAAATACAATGAAATCATTGTTTGCATGGATAATGTAGTTCTTAATGAATGAATGTAAGTGATTAAATAAATCTTTATCATTAATAAATTCCTAATATGGGTGAAAAAGGAGGAAAAATATATTTTCATTCTCACAAAACAATCCGTATTCATGAGTTTAAAAATATTTTGACCTCCTTAAAGACTAGGTGGACATTCAAATACACCGAAGATTAAAAAAAAAAACATAAATTTAGAGGGCTTAATTGAAGTTTTTCTAACTTATTTTTTCAGTCATTCAAAAAGATAAAAGACCATTCTATATTGTGTTAACCATCTATTCAGATAGGAAAGATAAAACATCTATTCAGATAGGAAAGATAAAATTCATAAATAAGATTGAGATTGCAAAAGAAAGTAAAGATAATGGAAAAAGAAATTATCATTGAAGATTAGGCAAAATTATTCTAAGGAATTTTGTTAACAATAAGTTTATTTTGAATTATTTTAAACATTTTGTAGCATTAATAAAAAAAAATTTTGTTGGTTTTTGACTTGAAATGTTAGGAAGTGTAATGAATTTTCTTTGGGAGTATATGGAACTCTAGGATATATATAAAGATTCATAAATATGATAAAAATAGATGGAAATAATGAGTGTTTCTCTTTCTATTGTTTCCCTAGAATTTGATATGTACATGGAGAGTAACAACATTAGATTCTACTATGATTGAACACTAATTTATGAATATTAACTAAAGTATTGCTCTAATTATATTTTGATATAAGAATGTTGTATTAATCAAGTTTTTGGTTTTATGTCATGGACTTGTATATGTTTTTTTATTGATTGGGTTCTTTCTAGACTACTTTACATTTTTGTGGAGGTACTTGGTATGGTCTATTTGACATACCTTATATTGTAGCCTACCTTTTTTAATAATGTATCATCAATATTATAATTTTTGAATCATAATTTAGAGTCACTTTTTATGTGTGAGAAGAAAGATGGTAAAAATTGAATTAGGTCAATCTAGAATTTTGATGTATTAATTCCATAAATTACAAAATTGATCTTGATCATCATGGATGTAACCTTTTGAATATATTTAAAATGAAAAATTGTAGATTTTATTTTTCCATCAACTATTGATGTTTGAGGATGTGCAATGACTAGCACTATTTAAATATATCTTCAATAGTCACTATATTTGAGAAGTTTTATTCTCCTAGGTTGAACACCTTGACTAGTTTGGTTTTACAATTATGAAATAACCAAAATATCACTCCTTGATCATGAAAATGGCATAAGATGATTTGATGTGGATTATTTTCCTCTTAATTCTTGAAACCAAAGTGTTACTAGAACATTGTCTTCTTGATTTATTTGAATTTCAAAAATTAATTACTTGTGATTTAAAACACATTATATGTCTCTAAATACAAAACATAATAGCTAGTCATGTGTAACATGTATCAAGTGGGATTCTCACAAGTATGAAATAAGTAGGGGTCCACATAATTTTTAATTTTAATAGTTAATTATACATGACCTGAAATCACTCACATGACATGATCAATATGAAACATAGAAATATTACCATAAAAATTATATATATATAATGTGTTAAATATAATAAGTAAAGACAAATATAAATCAAGATGAGAAAATATATGAGAGATCAAAAATTAAATCTAACTTTACATAAAGTCGGATAATTTATTATTATATAATTATCCATTCAATAAAAAGGAAATCTAAACTAGATGAGAATTGGATGGGTCTGCAAATTTCATAGAGAATTATATAAAAGTGTAACAAGTCATATAAAAATTGAGTTAACTTGTCAAATCTCATATTTGATTTACAAAATCAAGTCATTCTACCAAAATACATCGATAATCACATTGCTAGTCCTTAGATTAATATTGTTGATGGAATCTCCCTTAAGTCATATTTTTCCCACATCTTTTTGACAAATATGTCTATTATGATATTTCTATCAAGATTCAACCGTGTAGTTTTTCGAGTCAAAATCATTGACCCATATTTCTTGTGTAGTGGTTCACAAGAACCCATCTATCATGATAATGAATGGTCCACTTAGCACTCGTTGCATCTAGGTGATTCTCACAGGGGTGAAGCATTGGACCTTCCCGGCTTAACACTTGTTGCATCTAGGTGACGCTCACAAGGGTGAAGCATTGTGCCTTCCTAGATTAGCACTCGTTGCATCTAGGTGATGCTCACAAGGGTGAAGCATTGGGCCTTCTCAGGAAGGCCCAATGCTTCACCCCTATGAGCTTCACCTAGATGTTGGGAAGGCCCAATGCTTCACCCTTGTGAGCATCACCTAGATGCAATGAGTGCTAAGCCAGGAAGGCCCAATGCTTCACCCCTGTGAGCATCACCTAAATGCAACAAGTGCTAAGTGGACCATTCATATCACGAGAGATGGGTTCTTGTGAACCACTACACATTAAACATGGGCCAATGAGTTTGACTTGAAAAACTGCACGATAGAATCTTGATAGCAATATCATAATTTCACATGTTGTGAAAAATACCTCTACTTATCAAGTATGCCTATTTTATTTATGTCCTTGAGCTAAGACTATGTATATTATCTTATCTAGACATAGCTAAAAACTGCAGGTCAAATTATTTAATGATGTTATAAATGTTCACTATTCGTCTAAGGGAGCAATTAGTGAATATCTAAATGTGTTATTAGTGTGTGGGCGAATCAGAATAGGTTGTGTGTATGTAGGTAGCAACTTTATAGTGGGTCCGATGTGTCTAGGTAGCAAGGCTTATAATTTCCAAGGAACATAGCTGATATAATAAAAAAATGAAAGCATTCTAGCATAACACCCCATAGTCATATTATTTGCACCCAATCAAGGCTAATTAAGACCATTTGCTTGCACCCAATCAAAGCTAATTAACTAATCATTTGCAGCTAATCAAATCTTATATCTGATTCCAACGAAAGAAAAAGTAATGTTGTGGAATTCCTGAAGTGAAAGATACGTGTACATACATTTTTCCCTACGCAATAAACTGAGACCACATATTCTATTCCATAGAGCCCTTATCGGCTTCACGGCATCACACTGAATGTGGTATTACTCAATCATATTATAAATAAGCGTGCTGGTTGGTGTTGAAGGCAGTAATAGTAGATATCTAACATGCTGCAGTAACGTGCTCAAGGATCGATCAACTCAGTGGACCAGTTGAGAGGTCCAAACTGAAAGTTCTCAATAGTACTACACCCAGAGGGGAAAATACTCTTCTCCATTTGGCTGCTAGCGTGGGAAATCTTAAATTCATTGAACAGCTCCTGCAACTCAATCTTGAACTTCTGAACGAAACCGATCCCGAAGTGAAGCCTCTTCTTGTGAATGCTACAAATGCTGAAAAGGATACTGCGCTGCATTTGGCTGCTCAGGGAGGTTTCTCTGATGTCGTGAAGGTTCTACTCCAACAACCCGAAAGTGGTGTGGATGTCCGCAACAACCTTAATGAAACGGTTCTCTTCAAAGCCTACGAAAGCGGCGATTTAGAAACGGTGAACGCACTATTTGACGCATGTCAGTCGAGCCTACTCGAAACGACGGTGGACAAAAGAACCTGTTTAACTGTTGCAGTAAACAGAGGAGATTCAGGTCATTGCCTTTAGAACTTAGACTTTCTTTGCCTATTCATTTACAATAGCATCTTTAGATATAAAATATTTTATTACTGCTACAGTGGGACTTTGCATCTCCTAAGTTAATGGTTCTAGTTGTAATACCAATATAACCATATAACCGGCCGGGCTTAGGTGTCACACACTAAGCTCTGACCCAGTCAAAAGTTTTTATTTTTCCCTTTTTTCATTTGCTCATCCGCCTGTTTATGTCGCACCGTTTATAACTGTCACAGCAAACTTTGTGACAAACTTTCTTTTCAAAACAATTTTTCATCTCCAGTTGTTTTCTTCTTTGTGACACCTCCCCTTGCTTGGAACGCATAACAAAGAAGTGTTAGTTTATTGAGTTTTAATAATATTTTTTTATAATGAAAAGGTAAAAATTGTATGCAGTGGAGATGATATTTTTGAAGGTAAAATTTTATTTCTATAAATTGTGATATATTATTTTTATTTTATTTTTTTATATTTTATATTTAATATTGATTTTGATTTTGATTTTATATTTATTTAAAAGTATAAAATATAAGTTTATAAAATAATGTTTTTATTTTAAATTTAAATATTATATAAATTCTAAAATTAAATATTAAATAAATTTTAAATTTTAAAATTATTATATATTATTTTTAAGATAAATTATATTAATTTAATATAATATATTAAATTTATATATATATATATATATATGTGTGTGAAAAATTAATTTTGAGATTATAATATGTTATTTTATATATTTTTTAAATTTAATTTTAATTTTAATTATAATCTTAGTTCTAATTTAGGGTTAGGATTAGAATTAAAGATATAACTAACATATATATATATTAAAAATCTAAATAAAATACATTAAAATTAAAAATATATTTTTAGAGGTGTCTATAAGATTTATATGTGACAAATTTATTTATTAAATAGTTAATTGAATGACTTATTGCATATTTTAATATTGAATACACAACTTTGTTGGAAGACCTCTTTTATGAAATGTTCCTTCCCATTCTTTGATCTATCTATTTTTTGTTTTTTCATGTCACTGTCATGATTAAGTTTAAACTTTTTTAATGTTGTTGTCAAAAGTCTTATTTCATATTAGTTATAGTTGATAAGCGGATGTGGTTGTAGCTTCCTCATTAGTAGGAGTACTACATGGAGAGGGTTGGGAGGGTAGGATCGACATATAAAAGGAATTCACTTTCATAGTGGGAGAGAAATATACAAACTAATATTGGAATCAATAGATAGAGCAAATGATGAAATGAATATCTTTATATTTTAAACAATATTCATTTATTTTTTTAATTTTGATTTTTCTCAATGTATTAAATTTAAATATTTTAAAATATTTATGTTAGATTTTTAACTATAATATATTTATTATAAATATATTATTAATATTTAGATTCAATTTCAAACATAATTATATCATAATGTTTTTCAATTTGTTATAATGTAATATTTTATTTTTAAGGATTTATTACTTTATTTTTTTAAATCAAATTTTATATAAGACAAATCTATTCACATTTATAAAAAAATAATTCTCTTTGCCAAATTTCATCTAAATTTAATTATTGTTGAACATGAACAAAAACTCAAACCTAACCTTACGACATAAGTTTTAATATTAGAAACTATAGTTGTTAAACATAAAAAGGAACAATGGATGAGAATTGTTTTTATTGCTCTTTTATCATTGTAGATTATACAAGATAAAATTTAATTAAAAGTATCACTCAATATTCTTAGAAGAATATGAATTAGGTTTTTGGACTTGTATTTAACATGTTACAATAATATGAGTCTAAACACTAAATCAAGTTAATCAAATTGTAGTTTTTTATATACATTAAACCTAATTTTAGTAGATGAATTTGTTTTAATTTCTTTATATGATGGTGAATTTTCTTTGTGGGATTTATCTTATACATGCTAGAGTTTTATTCTTATGATTATCTTTGCATATTATAGTCTCAAATTTAATATATGTCATTGTATACCTCTTCTTTTATAGATAGTTGTGATTTGGATTCACCTTTGTTGTGTTTCATTGTTCATGTTTTTTTATTAGAGTTTGGAATTCCATTGTTTACTATCTATTTAATATATATACCCTCCATCATAATTTTGCTTCATTGTTAGATCATTTTTCATAATTCTCATGGACCCTTACCTTTATGTAAAGTATTCATTTTTGTATTAATAATTTTGATGTGTTCTTATGTAACTTATTGCATCCAATACTTCCATCCTTTATGCTCTCATGTATTTCTATCTTTTGAATGGGTGTGTATTTATTATAATTGTAAGTGTGAATAAGGTGTAAAAGAATAAAAAACTTCTTAATACGATAATATATCAAAGATAAATCAAATTGAAATAATTCAAAGTAATAATCTACTGAAAGCGTCATATTGTTCTCCATCTCCAAATATTTATTAAATCACTATGACTCTCAGATCGTGAGTGCACTATGATTGTTAAAATGACAATCTGAAGAACGAGATGGATGCTAATGCAATGATATGGAGCTAAATGTGAGAATACTAAATGATAAATAAACTAAATTAGCATGGATTGAGATGAAACAAATAAATGCAGCTACAGGAGGCAACCATGATATGAAAACTTGATGCTTGATGCTTGAATTCCTACAGAGTAAGAGTGCATAAGTTAGATTATCTGGATCCTTTTCTTGGTTGAATGAGGCTTTATTTATAGAATTTCCTGGCTGTAGAAATGCACAGGAAAGGCATTGAGAGGCTTGGATTCAATCTAGAGAATTCAAAGGTGAAAGATGGAGGAGATTGAGAGAATTTTGGTGATTGTCTCTACCCATGAAAACACTAGGCAAGAGAATATGAAAGATTGATGGAAGAGGATTGAGAGAAGATTTTGGAATTTGTCTCCAAAACTTCCCGTGAAGTTTCAATCAATTAATTTAGACATGATTTAGACATAGGATATCTAATTCATTTTTGAGGAAATATAGATGGAATATTTTTTATGCTTTTATTCAAATATTTTGATTTATTTAAATTAGCAAAAGAGGGATAAATAATTTAATAAAATGAACTATAGAAGTTGTTTATTAAATTAAATAGAAGAATATGGCAATTAATCAATAAAGCATTTAATCTTTATTTAATTAATTTAAGATTGACGTGATAGAATAAAATAGGGAATTGATAATTAAATCAAACAAAGTATTTAATTTTGTTTATTTAATTAAGATGAAATGATATAAGAATTAGAAGATTTCAAATGTGACTGTGAGAGTGAACTATATAAATAAATATTTCTATTTATTTAAACAGTAGAGGAATTTAGGATAATTAATCAAATAATTTGTATTTAATTAATCAGATGCTCCAGAGCAATTTTAGGTGTATACATTTTGCCCCTCTTCGAAGTGATGTGTTTACGCGTTGCTTTGAAGAAAATTTTGCTGTTACTGCTAGGATTGATGATATAAAAAATAATTTTGTATGCCCCAGACATGCCCCAGACATTGATTTTCAGACGATCGTAGATAATATGCCCCCTCAGGAGATAAATTAATGATCTGATGATTTTTTAGAATTTTTCAAAAAAAAAATGATTTTCTGATGATTTGATGATGATACGATGAAGAAATAAATTTATCTCCCGACAAAATATTGAAGAAATGTAGCCTCCAGATGAATTTTCATTAATTTCATGGATAAAATTAATCAAAAGATTATAAAACCCACCAAAAATACCTTTTCAAAATTTATAAATAGTCCAAAAGGTTAATTTTCAAATCATTTGTACTATTTGAGTTTAAAAACCTTTGTGATAGAGACTTTTGAGCAACCTGGAGCAAGATGCCTATCCCCTACCACACTCACCGATTCGAGCGCATTCGATGTCACCGACGACCGGCCGCGTATGGACCTCTGGTATGTACCCCTTGACCTCCTCGTAATTCATGCATTTTTTTTTATGCATTTATTGCTTTCCACATTTTTTAGTTTGTTTTAGTGCTTTCAAGTCGTGCTGTAGCGCTTACACTCCGGTGTAGTGCTTCCAGTAGGTAGATTAGCGCTTGCGTTAAAAACTCTAGCGCTTCCATAGGGTAATGTAGCGCTTTCATTGATGTAGCGCTTAGAAGTTAAACTTTAGCACTTTGATGCCGAATTTTAGCGCTTAAAGACTTCTAGCACTTTGATTCAGTTTTCTAGTGCTTTCATGGTCTGTTCTAGCACTTCTGGTAAAGCGACGCTTTGACGGACTATTATAGCACTTAGATGCAGAAATGTAGCGCTTAGGGACCTTTAGCGCTTCAGATGCCTGATTTAGTGCTTTCGAGTGTTGATGTAGCGCTTTGGAATGATAAAATAATGCTTTTGGGTTTTAGCACTTCCATGTCAGAATTAATTTTTTTTAATTTTTAAACTTTGATTTTGTCAATTCTGATCATGTCCAGTCTTCAGATTGGTATGTGTTGGGAATTAAGGTGTCTCAACCTTGTAAATTCCTAGCATGTATTTATTTGTTTTTTAATTAATTTTTTGCAAATAATGTATTTAAGTTGCACATCCTATTTTGTCATTTAGTGTGAGTGGACACGGTGAGTTGTCACTCCACTTGGAAGATGACTAGGATGGTCAACTTGGTCTAGGAGATTCTAGGCCTCCCACTTTGTGGTAGGAGTTTTCTGCCAAGTGTTGGCACTTTGGAGAATGTGTAAGGTAATCATGACTAAAATGGTTATGATGGATTCCTATGACATGTAAGAGCTAAGTAAGGAAGATTCTATGACAAGTGAAGACATGTAATACATGCATGCAAGAGCATCTTTGACTAAGGCCTATTTGGGTGCCCAAGGAGCATCTATGACATGTTGTAAGAGAATATGCTATTTATAACATGTGTATGATAGATTCTCTTATAGTTGTCATAACAGTTATTTCTGCCAGATTCTATGATGGTGTAAGAACCGTAAGAGCATCCGTCATTGCCCAAACTTAGAAATGGGCGACCCACTTATGGAATGCATGTTGGGACAAGTGTTAGGACTTATGACACACTTGGAAATGTGTTCCAAGGTGAGGGTTTTGGGCCATGCACCCATGTTGGACGCCTATCTCAAGAAGATGCCATTTTGGCCTTGTAAGAGTCTATATAAGCAGTGCTTTGGATGGGAGATATATAGGTTTGACAAGTACTGTTATGCTGTCAAATTGTCTCCAGATACATGTTTTGAAGACTCCGTGATAGCTTGCATTGCAAGTGTGTTGTAAACAACAAGTGTTTTGATAATACATTGTGCAGGTTTTGGAGTGTGGGGTTTTTTAATGAAAGGTTTTCCCCACGGTAAATCTTTGTGTCACTTCTATCTTCTATCTATCTTTCTGTATGCATGTGATTGCAGCAACATCTAAGTTAACATATGTTTAACATTCTGTAATTGTAAGGGTTAAAACAAATTTGCACTCTCCTCTCCTCATAGATTAGTGTAGGAAACTGTAATTCCGCACACCTCGTTTCCTTTCAATTGGTATCAGAGCTTGATCACCTTTGGTCCTAGTTGTTGGGTAAATGGTTTTTTGAGCTAATCTTAGGTTGAGTGGGAGTATTGTGCAGAGTATTCAATAACCTTATTGCAGGAAAGACATGGCAAGTTCTTCATATAGCAAGATGGAGGTGGAGAGATTCATCGACATGAATTTTGAGCTTTGGAAGCTCAAGATGGAGGACATGCTAGTTGATAGAGATGTTTGGGAAGATGTCTCAAACAATACTAAACCAACAGCTATGTCTCAAACTATCTGGGATCTCAAGGATCAGAAAGCTAAGGGAATCATAAGACTCTGTCTAGCTGATTCTATCCTCCTGAATGTTCTTGATGAGAAGACTGCAAACTCCTTGTGGACAAGGCTTGGGTCTGTGTATCAAGCCAAGTCCTTGGTTAATAAACTATTTCTTAGAAAGAAGTTGTACTCTCTAAGAATGGACGATGGTGGATCCATTGCTGATCATCTTAATGGATTTAACATGCTTATTGCATAGTTGACATCCATTAGAGTAAAAATGGAGGAAGAGGATCGATGTATGACCCTGTTTCATTCCTTTCCGGACTCATGGGACCATCTTGTGATGGCCATTGGAAGTACCACATCCACATTCAAAATGGATGAAGTGGTATCTTCGCTATTATCTGAAGAGTTGTGAAGAAAGACATCTGATACGACCAAATAAGCCCTTGCTGTTCGTGGAAGACCCAAAGACCGATGGAAGAAGGACAAGAAAACTGAGAAGGGTAGATCTAAATCCCATGGGAGATCCAAGACTCCTAGAAAGACCAAGGCTACTTGTTGGAACTGTGACAAACCTGGGCACTTCAGAAGAGATTGCAAAGAGGCAAAGAAGAAGAAAGCACTAGATTCAGATTCTGATAGAACCTAAGATGATGGAGATGTTTTCATCGCAGCCCTGGCCACCCATGCATCAGATGATGTGTGGCTGATTGACTCTGGTGCTTCTTTCCACATGACCTCTCATTGAAGCTGGTTCTCAAAGTATGAGGAGTTCAATGGTGGAAAGGTGTACCTGGGTGATGACTCTCACTTGAAGATCATTGGTCGAGGAAGAGTCTCTATCTGATTCCCTGATGGATGAGTGAAGGGGATCAATGGGGTAATGCACATCCCAGACTTGGCACAAAACCTGCTCTTTGTAAGTATGTTGAATGATGCAGGTGTGCAGGCTGTCTTTTCGAAAGATGGATGCAAGATGACTAGAGGAGCTATGGTGCTCGCAAGGGGTACTCAGAGAGGTACTCTGTTTCAGCTGGAAGCATGCACTCCATAATGCAATAGTTCTTTTGTCTCAAGGAAGAGAGCTGCAGTCACTTCATCCCCACCATCTGAATGAGCAGTGAAGAAATATGTTGTAACAGGTTCTAATGGTAGTGCATCTTGTGCACCCAAGGGTGCAAACACTTTGGAAGGAAAACTTCTTGCTGAAAAGACAATGTTGTGGCATATGAGATTTGGCCACATTGGTGAGAAGGGTCTTAGAACCCTGAAGAACAAGAACCTCGTTGAGGGGTTAAATGATTGTAATCTCGAATTTGACTTTTGTGAGAATTGTGTTTATGGAAAACAGAACCATGTTCACTTTTATTATAGTTCTCACAAGACTTTTGGTGTGTTGGATCTACTTCATTCTAATGTATTTGGTCCTGTTAATGTTCCTTCTCTCTCCAAATTTGTATACTTTGTATCTTTCAAGATGATTACAGTAGAAGGACATGGATTTATTTCCTTAGAAGCAATTCTGAAGTCTTTAGTCAGTTCAAGGAATTTAAAGCTCTCGTTGACAATCAGACTAGTAAAAAGATTAAATGTGTGAGAACTGATAATAGTGGTGAGTTTTATTTAGTAGAGTTCGAGAAGTTCTGTAAAGAGTGAGGGATTGAAAGGCATAAGAAAACTCCTTACACCCCATAGCAAAATGGAGTTGCTGAAAGAATGAACAGGACCCTAATGGAGAAGGCTAGGAGTATGCTTAGTGGAGCAAGCCTCGAACAAAGGTTTTGGGCAGAAGCTGTAGCCACTACTTGCTATTTGGTTAATAGATCTCCTACATCAGCTCTTGTTGGTAAGACACCCATGGAGGTGTGGTCTGGTAAGAAGCCTTCCATTAGACATATTCGTGTTTTTGGTTGTGAAGCTTATGCACATGTGCGTAAGGAGAAAAGGTCTAAATTGGAAAACAAGGTAGTTAAATGTATCTTCATCGGCTATAGTGTTGGTGTGAAAGGGTACAATCTTTGGGATCCTGTGGTTGGTAAGGTGTTGTATAGAAGAAATGTTATTTTTAGAGAGCTAACACCTTCTCCTGTTATACTATAGCCAGATGAAACAGAAAAGAAAGAAGATGTGGTTCAGTTACCTTCTACCCCTGAGAAGACTGAATAGAGAAACCTAGTTGGATTTGATGATGAGGAGAGCTCTAGAAGCTCTAAAAGTTTGGAAGAAGAGGAAGAACCTCAACCTCAGCCCTTGAGGAGATCCACGAGAGAAAGAAAGCAGCTAGAGAGGTTTGGATCTTCTATGTTAGATTCCAGTTGTGCTTTTGCCTTGATTACTAACATTGATGAGCCTAGAACTGTGAAAGAGGCTATGGATATGAAAGATGTAGATTCATGGATTGAGGCCATGGAGGATGAGATGGATTCATTGGAGAAAAATAAAACATGGGACCTGGTACCATTGCCTAAAGGATGAAAATCTATTGGATGTAAATGGGTGTTCAAGAAGAAGTTCTTTGCAGATGGCAATGTTGAGAAGTACAAGGCTAGATTGGTTGCAAAGGGGTATACACAGGTGGAGGGAATTGATTATGGTGAAATATTCTCTCCTATTGCAAAGCTGACATCCATTCGATTTCTGTTATCCCTTGCAACATCTTATGATTTAGAGGTAGAACAGATGGATGTGAAGACAACTTTCCTTCATGGTGACTTGGAGGAAGAGATTTACATGTCACAGCCTGAGCACTACATTGAGAAAGGTAAAGAATCTTTGGTTTGCAAGTTAAAGAAGTCTTTATATGGTTTGAAGCAATCTCCTAGGATGTGGTACTTGAAGTTTGATGCCTTTGTGTTGTCGATTGGATTTCTAAGATCAAAATAAGATCATTGTGTGTATTACAAAGTTGACAATGATCATCTTCTCATTATTGCACTATATGTTGATGATATGTTGTTGATTGGGAAGGGTATGAGTATGATTTCTAATTTGAAGTCCTAGTTGTCAGCATAGTTTGATATGAAAAATCTAGGGGCAACCAGGTATACGTTGGGAATGGAAATCAGTAGAGACAAGGCTAACAAAAAACTTTGGTTAAGTCAGAGGAAGTATGTGAAGACCATGTTGGATAGGTTCAACATGGAAGATTGCAGATCATTATGTGTTCCTATTTCTTTGGGAACAAATTTATCTATAGATAATTGTCCAAAATCTCCTAGTGAGGTGGAGGACATGAGCAGAGTACCCTATGCTAGTGCAGTTGGCAGTTTGATGTATGTTATGGTCTGTACTAGACCAGGCATTGCCCAAGCAGTGGGAGTCCTGAGTCGGTTTATGGCTAACCCTGGATGGGTACATTGGGATGCAGTTAAGCGAGTGTTCAGATACTTAAGGGGTACTTGTGAGTATTCCATTTGCTATTATGGAAATTCCTATGGAGCTCCGCATTCAGTTTGTATTTGTGGGTTTGTGGATTTAGATTGGGTAGGTGACATTAAGAGCAGAAGATCCACCAGTGCATATGTGTTCACTATGTTTGGTGGTGCTATCAGTTGGATGAGTAAGCAGCAACCTATGGTCGCTTTGTCCATGACAAAAGTTGAGTATATGGCAGCTACTCATCCTTGTAAGGAAGCCATTTGGCTTAGAAGACTGTGTTCAGATGTTGGTGTTGATGCTAGACAGATTACAATTTGGTGTGACAGTCAGAGTGCTATTTGCCTTGTGAAGAATCCAACTTTCCATGCTAGAACAAAGCACATTGATGTGCAGTTTCACTTCGTGCGAGATATGGTAGAGGATGGGAAGGTAAATTTGGAGAAGGTAGATACAATGAAAACTGTTGCAGATGCATTGACGAAACCAGTGGGCACAAAGAAGTTTAGATGGTGTTCGGAGTCTATGGGCCTCTTGGCCTATAGCAGTTAAATCCTATTATTTCCTTTGGCTCTTACAAGGTGTTCAAAAAGTGGAAGAATGTTGGGAATTAAGGTGTCTCAACCTTGTAAATTCATAGCATGTATTTATTTGTTTTGTATTTAAGTTGCACATCCTATTTTGTCATTTAGTGTGAGTGGACACGGTGAGTTGTCACCCCACTTGGAAGATGACTAGGATGGTCAACTTGGTCTAGGAGATTCTAGGCGTCCCACTTTGTGGTAGGAGTTTTCTGCCAAGTGTTGACACTTTGGAGAATGTGTAAGGTAATCATGACTGAAACGGTTATGACGGATTCCTATGACATGTAAGAGCTAAGTAAGGAAGATTATATGATAGGTGAAGACATGCAAGACATGCATGCAAGAGCATCTTTGACTAGGGCCTATTTGGGCGCCCAAGGAGCATCTATGACATGTTGTAAGAGAATATGCTATTTATAGCATGTGTATGATAGATTCTCTTACAACTGTCATAACAGTTATTTTTGGCAGATTCTATGATGGTGTAAGAACCATAAGAGCATCCGTCATTGCCCAAACTTAGAAATGGGTGACCCAATTATGGAATGCATGTTGGGACAAGTGTCAGGACTTATGACACACTTGGACATGTGTCCCAAGGTGTGGGTTTTGGGCCATGCACCCATGTTGGATGCCTATCTCAAGAAGATGCCATTTTGGCCTTGTAAGAGTCTATATACGCAGTGCTTTGGATGGGATATATATAGGTTTGACAGGTATTGTTATGTTGCCAGATTGTGTCTAGATACGAGTGTTGAAGACTCCATGATAGCTTGCATTGCAAGTGTGTTATAAACAACAAGTGTTTTGATAATACATTGTGCAGGTTTTGGAGTGTGGGGTTTTTTACCGAAAGGTTTTCCCCACGGTAAATCTTTGTGTCACTTCTATCTTCTGTCTATCTTTCTGTATGCATGTGATTGCAGCAACATCTAAGTTAACATATGTTTAAAATTCTGTAATTGTAAGGGTTAAAATGAATTTGCACTCTCCTCTCCTCATAGATTAGTGTAGGAAACTATAGTTCCACACACCTAGTTTCCTTTCAGTATGATCGACAATCCAAATTCTTGATGTTGATGTTTGATGATTTAAATAAGATATTCTCTCATGATAGGCGAGAAGATATCCTATTTGTGATGATCCTCATGATAGGCAAGGAAATGATTCAGTATCTGATAAATCTCATGATAGGCGAGATTAGATATTGTTTGATGAACCTCATGATAGGTGAGGTTTGTTTGATGATCGCCCATGAATTTTGATCAAAAATTCATACTAATAACTTGGAATAGACTTGATAGTAGAATGACTTTTGATTGCTTGACATAGTTCACTGATTGTGGATATTTCATTATGATGATAGGAGGATTTGGGCACTCTCTAGATGCAAGAGAGGTTTCCATGGACCACTGATTTGATTCCTCATTTGACACCAGATGAGCTTCAGGTCATAGGCCAATGCGGCCTGACCAGTTTGATTGACATGCCCTAGATTAAGATTAATCGGGGTCTATTGACTGCTTTGGTAGAGAGGTGGCATAGTGACCACAACACCTTTCACTTACCTATTGGCGAGATGACGGTCACACCTGAGGATGTGTGGCATATTTTACGCATTCCGTTCATGGGGGAGATTGTCACTTATGATTCCCATGGGACCAACAATAGAGATGCTCTCCGTAGAGTATTTCAGGATCAGGACATTGAGGGTTTGAGTGTTCGATGGTGGAGGATTGCGGATTCGTACACGACACTACCAACAATGCTAGCTGGATTCATCGGAGGTTTCGTTTGCCGTGATCGCAAGTCAAAGGGATTCCTTGTTGGCTGGGGTAGGACACTAGAGAGCATGATGGTACATGGTACCAGATATGCGTGGGGGATGTGCATGTTGACGCATCTTTACCATGATCTTCATTCAATTGTGTACCTAGGTGCACATAGTTTATCCGCAGGGACAACCTTGTTACAGGTGTGGGGATGGGAGCATTTTGCTATTGCTTGACCATTTCCATTGGCAGATAGACCAGCTGGCAGACCTTATGTGTTTAGATATAGAGGTCAGTTTTCACAGGCCCAAAAGGGCAAGTTAGAGCACTGGAGGCGGGTCTTTGATGACACAAAGATAGTTACTTGGTGTCCATACCTCGACTATGAGCAGTGGGACGAGGATGATACAGTGTTGGGGTTCCTTTGCGATTCCATGTATCTCATTGGTTGGACACCATTTCTTCTAGAGAGATTTCTACTGCGCCGAGTGTACAGACAGTATGGCATTGTTTAGTGCATTCCACAGGGAGTAGCCCATTATGCACGATGATGGATGGATATTCTTGATTGGGGTCCCACTCTGTCATATGATGCTATAGTAGAGGGATACATGACATTACAACCATCACCCTAAGACATGTAGAGAGATATTTTAGAGGCAACTGTGATAGAGGAGTACGCAACATTCCTGGCCTTGGTTCCTCATCCTTGCATTACCATTCCTGATGAGCCAACACCATTACCTGTAGAGGAGGATGTGGTAGACGATGAGGGTGGTGTTTCAGCGGAGAGTAGTACAAAGAGCAGTAGTGGAGACAACAACAACAACGATGACAACGATGGTGGCAGTGGTGGGGACAGAGGAGTAGGGCCAGCCATCAGTAGTGCTCCATCCTCTAGTAGGCCTCGCAAGAGGTGAGCCGTGACAGTGCCAGTAGTGGATCAGCAAAGACAAATAGCAGGTTTGTAGGCATAGGTTCAAACATTGTAGGGACAATTGGTACAGGCTCGGGGTGTACTTATTCAGACCCAGAATCAGATGCAGGCTCAAGTGCAGGCTCATGCTCAAGCTTTAGCACAGGTGTAGGGATAGTTAGCCATTGTACAAACACAGGTTGGCACACTGACAGCTGAGCGAGATAGTGCATGGCAGATTGCCGAGAGGGAATAAGAGAGGGCATAGACCTTAAAGAGAGTGGATGATGGCACCTCAGTGGGAGATTATATGAGAGAGGTTCTGCGGGTTGGCTGAGAGGCAAACTTTTATAGGGGCTGATATCATGACGCAGTTCCTACTGAGCATAGAGTGAGTTATGCCGCATCAAGATCTGGGCAGACGCATACGTGGACAGTGAGTGAGGGAGTGACATAGCCTCCACGCAGAGATCCCAGAGATCCTAGTCCTTCTGGGGGTGGTGGTGGTATAGGTCCTATTAGGCCCACTCATTCTGGCAGTAGTAGATCATAGAGGCTATTGTGATCCTTGTTGATGTATATTATGATGTACCTCTTTGTTGATGATGTATTTTTATTCCTAACTTCATTGTATACTTGACATTTGTGATATATATTTGAGATGCAGTCGATGTGATATGATGATGGCTTATGATTTCTATGTGATGGATGCCTTTATTATGTGATTAATGTGATGATTTTATTCTAAATGTGATGATGTATATGAATGATTTTTTATTTCAATGTAATGATGTAATGATAAATACATGAGTAGAATATATGATATATGGATATATGATGTGATGTATGGATTTCTAAATGATGATCTATATGAATGCTTTTAAAATGTGATTAAAATGTATGAATGGATGGATAAATGCTTTATTTTTATTTTTAAATGTGATGATGATAAAAGATGATCTTATGATGGATGGTAAATAATGTATGCATATGATGTTGGATAGATGATAATGTAATGAATGTTTTATGGTAAAAATGAACCTGATGTACTGATGGTAGAATTTAATTCATAATTGATATGATGTATGATGAAATGTATGAATGATGAAATGATGATGCAATGATGATGCGATGATGATTCCTACATGTTTTTGATGATTTTTGGATTTAATGTCAAGTATACTCAGTCTTATTTGTAGATTAGATACTCATTGATTGGAATCCTTTATGCACCAAATACTCTGCAGATAATGAATGATGATGAATGCAATCTAATTTTAACATGCAACTATATGCAAAACAATTGTCACTTTAACAATACTTTTGTGCCTTTTTGTCATCATAGAGCTTTATTGGATGTTGAAAGTGAGTACAAGCGTCAATGACACGTGTTTAAACCAATGACGACCTGAGTACTTCTTTCATGATTTTTGATATTGCAAGTGAACACAAGCATCTAGGTATAATTGAACCGAGATGACCTGAGCATTCATTGCATAAACAAACAGTGATTAATAATTTTAGTGTTATAATTTTGAATGTTATCGGTGATACATTTTTGTATAGCACATCCCTGAGAATTCACATAGTAATATGATTAATCTGATAGACAAAAGACAATAAAAATATCATTCTTTTTCCTTGTGTCTCTATTTTAATACATCCTTGAGTCACCCCAAAGAAAATGATAAATAATTAAATCAACAACACAATTTTTCCATCTGTTAGTTAGAGTGTTTTGAATCATTATTCAGATTTTTAGATCATCCATCTTGATTTTGCGATGTTTTTGGATTTTTGCGATATTAACCAAAAAGACCTAATCTACTAACCTATCCTAGGGGTCTTGAAAGCTGATCAAAGATTAGCCTTGCCTATGTTGTACACACAGAGACCACATAGTTCGACTGACACAGACTTATGTCGTTTTTGGATTTCGCTTTTCTAGACTATCTTTTTGACTTTTTTTGTTTTTTTTGTTTTTGGATTTTTGAGACTGACTTTTTGACATGTTTTTGGATTTTTGATACGATGTGGATTGTTGATGCCATTCTGATGATGAGCGATGTTGCGCTTTGATCTTTGTTTTTGTTTTCCTACCACTGTTGTTTGCCCTTTGGTGAAATCAATGTTTTTGTTGCCCCTAGTGATATCTAGATGTTTCCCCCAAGCTTTGGAGTTAGAATTGACTATTTGAAATGATTTTGATATGGATGCAATGATGGCAAGATTACTGACATGATATGGAATGGTACTGACTGCCAAACTAATGATCCTGATATGTATCAAAATAGATGGGGTAGCTGATCATAGAATTACATACGATGCCTGTTTCTAGATTTTTACCATATGCTTTGATTACACTCTTGTTTTGTTTATTTTTCTCATTTTTCTCTTTTCTTCTTTCATTTTCTTTTTCTTTCTTTTTTTATTTTTCTATATTTTTTATTTCTATTTTTGTATTTTTGTGTTGCCAAGATGCCTGTTTGCCAGGTTTTCATCAAGGAAACTATTTCTAGAAGTTTGACCCGTGCATTAGGAGATTCAAGTGTAGAACCTTCTAAGATGGATATTGTTGATAGGTTCATCAAATAGATCCCCTTCTGACATTGATAGCTGATATGCTCATGATCCATACACTGATATGATGACAAAGGGACCAAGCCAGTTAGGCTCAAATTTTCCTTTCTTCTCCCTATCCTACTGATTTCTAGGGTTTTCCTTTAGTACCAAGTCACCAACTTGAAAGACCCTTGGTTTTACCCTGTGGTTGTAAGTTCATGAAATTCTTTGTTGATAAGCCATTAGATGATTAACAGCTTGTTGACGACATTCATCCAACAATTCCAGTTCCTGCAGTCTAGATACCCTATAGTCTTCATCTGAAATGATTCCTTTGAGGGATACCCGAAGGGATGGAATCTCAAATTCAATCGACAAGATGGCTTCTGATCCATATACCAAGGCATATGGTGTAGCTCCTATGGGTGTTCTGATACTTGTTCTGTAAGCCCATAATGTAGGATTGAGTTGAACATGCCAATCATGTCCAACATCATTAACCATCTTTTTTAGAATTTTGAGTATTGTTTTGTTCGGGGCCTCTGCTTGGCCATTTCCTTGAGGATAATATGGTGTTGAAAAATGATGTTGGATATGAAACTTCTTGCATAGCTCCTGGACATCTTGATTTTTGAAAGGTTGTCCATTATCAGTGATAATGGATTGAGGAATTCCATACCGACAGATTATGTAATTTAAGATGAAAGAGGAGATCTGCTTGCTAGTGATAGTTGTAAGAGGCACTACTTATATCCATTTTGTAAAGTACTTCATAGCTGTGATAATGAACTTGTGCCCATTAGATGAAGATGGATTTATTTTTCCTACCAGATCAAGGCCCCATTGATAGAAAGGCCATGTTGATGTAAAGAGATGCAGTTCTTGTGCTGGTGCATGAATCAGATTGTTGTGAATTTGACACTTTTGACATTTCTTAAGTGGTAAGATTATTTTTCCATGCAGGGCCAATAATATCCCAAATGGTGGAGTTTCTTGGATAGAGTTATCCCACTTGAATGAGTGCCACAAATACCCTAGTGAACTTCGCGTAGGGCCATCTCAGATTCTTCATGTTCTAGACATCGGAGTAAGGTACCATCAAGACCTCGTCGATAACGTATGTCAACGATTAAGGTATGTCGGGCAGATTGGTGAATGAAATTACGTTTTTGGTTTCAGGAAAGATTGGGTGGAAGGATATTGTCTTTGAGGTAGGCATAGGTTTCTTCATAGATAGAGGTTTCAATGGTTTCTATGTGGCATATGGTAGTGGATTCCAGATTATTGTGAGAAGGAGATGATACTTGTTCTACCATAAACTCATAACAAACACATTTCTATGGCAATTGTAGTAATGAAGCGATTGTGGCCATAACATCTGCAACTTTGTTTTCAGCCCTTGGTATTTGATCAAACTTGATACCGACGAAGAACTATTTGAGATCATCTATTTGTTGCTTGTAGGGCATCAACTTTGCATCTTTTGTCTAATATTCATCATTCACTTGGAAAATGACTAGTTGAGAATCCCCATTTACCTGTAAGTCTGTGATCTTCCATTGAATTGCTATTTTAACCCCAATGATCAATGCTTCATATTCTGCCACATTATTTGTACATTGAAACACCAGTCTGTATGATTTCAGAATGGTGTGTCCTTGGGGTGAGATGAATAAAATCCCTACTCTAGATCCTCGCTATGTGTATGATCCATCAAAATATAATATCCATTGTTGAGGCATCACTGTCAGAATGTCTGCATCTGGAAACTCCATTGTCATTGGTCTATCATTTGGAAGAGGAGCCTCAACTAATTGTTCAGCGATTGCTTGAACTTTGATTGCTTTTATTTCCACATATTGGATGTCAAACTCACTTAATAGCATGACCCACTTTTCCAGTCTACCCATTAAGGCAGCTTTACTGAGTAGATATTTTAAAGGGTCGATTTTTGCTATTAACTTGATTGTATGGGTCAGCATATAATGGTGCAGCTGTTGAGTAGCAAACACCACCGTTAAACAAGACTTTTCTATGAAGGTGTAATTTACCTCATAGCCATTTAATGTTCTGCTGATATAATAGATGGCGTGTTCTTTTCCTTCATTATCTTCTTGTGCTAAAAGTACCCCCAAAGAGATATCTATCATGGCAATATACAATATCAAAGGTCTTCCTTCTGTTGGTGGCATGCGAATGGGTGGTGATATTAGATATTGTTTTATTTGATTGAACATTTCTTCACACCCATTATCCCATTTGAAAACAACATTTTTATGTAATAAACGATTGAATGGATGGCTTTTATCTGCTAGCTGGGAGATGAACCTTCTGATTGATTGGAGCCTTCCCTGTAGTGATATGAGTTGACTGATATTCTTAGGAGGTGGCATCTCCATGATTGTTTTGACTTTCACTGGATCTACTTCAATGCCCTTTTCTGAGACAATGTACCCCAACAGCTTTGTTGATGTGACCTCGAAGACACACTTCTTAGGGTTTAACCTAACATTAAATTTCTCTAATCTTGTGAAGATTTTGTCCAGGATATGCAAATGTTCTTCCCTAGTACAATATTTTTCCAAGATGTCATCCATGTAATCCTCCATGAAGGTGTGCATCATATCATGAAAGATTGTTGTCATCGCTCTTTGATAGGTGGATCATACGTTTTTTAGACCAAATGGCATGACGTTCCAGCAGAAGGTCCCCCATGGACATGTAAAGGCCATCTTTTCCTGATCTTCTAGAGCTATTTTTATTTGATTGTACCCAAAGAAACTGTCCATGATTGATAACATGGCATGTCCTGTTGTCAAGACCACTATGATATCTATGTTCAACAAGGGGAAGTCATCCTTTGGGCATGCTTTGTTCAGGTCCCTAAAATTTGTACATATCCTGATTCAATTGTTTGGCTTTGAAACAGGTACAATGTTCGATATCCACTCAACATAGTCTATAGACCGTATGAACCCTGCATCCAACAATTTCTTTAGCTCTATCTTTACCATTAATGCAATATGGGGATGCATTTTTCTCAATTTTTGTTTGACAGGCTTCATTCCCGCGGGTAAAGAAAAATGATGCATGAGAAAATCTTGATCCAAGCCTGGCATATCGAAATATGACCAAGCAAAATTGATGCTTTTCTCTTTAAAGAAATTTATGAAGTCTGGTCTCTCTTGATCTATCATGGATTCTGCTAGATGTAGGACTTTTGCTTTTTCTTCAGTACCGATGTTGATAGCCTATGTTGGTTCTACCAGAACTGATGAACACTCATGATAATGATCCGGAAGGGTGTCAAACCTCCCATCTTTCGGTGCCTCGGAAAGGTTTTCACCATTAGATGCATTTTTTATTTTTATTTTTAGATCTAACGGTGCCATAGAATGGTTTTCACCATTTGATTGATTTTCCCTATTTTCACTTTTGCAACTGGAAGATTTGACACCCTCCTATCGAGTCGCATTGTTATGAGTATTACAAATAGAACTTGTACCAGGTTCGTGATGGCATAGGAAATTCACGATGGCATCATCGTTTGCAAATTGTGGCACATTCAAAGGTTTGATGGATTCCCAGTCAATAAGTTCCAGCTGAATTAAAGGCATGAAGTCATCAAAGTGACTTAGGTTGATGGAAGTAAGGGTTAGGACAACATTTTTGTCATAGTTGTGAGTTGGGATATCGAGGTCAATGATGTTACCTTCTTCAAGATCATCTAGTTCACTTAAAGTCTGTTTGTCCCCACTTGAGTCATCGATATTTAGTGATCCTGCTACGAATGGTCTAGTCCCAAAGCCTTGTCCCTCTTCACGTGTAGGTGCATATTGTTGGATTATATCAACTTGTATATCGGTGTAAGATATATCGGAACACAGATCCCACTCATATTCATTTGAATCCGTTTCAGAGATTTCTCTGATCTGAAGGATTCATTCAACAACTTTCTTTGTCATCTCCTATTTTTGTTCCTCAGAGTACCCTAGTCCTATCTTTTCTTTTGAATGGAGAGTGAGGGGTTGAATAGGCTCTGTGATTCCATCCTTCCTTAATCCAATAGGTCCTTGTCCTTCACAACCCATTTTTCTAGGATAGCTTTCCCTTTTCCATATTTGTCAGTGTTAATATTGACCTATTTGATATTGATATTTGATGTTGAGGGTTCTTCATCCTTGTATAGCCAATCCAGGATTTCTTTGTTGTCTGTTTCATCCTCTATGGTGCCGAATTTGATGAACCTTTCTTCAAGAACTATGGTAGGTAATGATTTTTGAGGTTTGATCATAGATGGGAGACCATATGTCTTAGGAGATGGCATTAATTGTCAAAGGTTAAGTGATTTCTCCATAGAATATTGCCCCATTCCCTTATCTGTCAGCTACACATCCTCTTGAAATTTTTGTGATAATGAAGTTTGTGGGTATGGATTGTCTGTTGATTGAGTTTTAATAGGACCGTTTTCTTGTTCTTTACTCCTTCTCTACCCACTTGGTGGTGATACTTGGACGTTTTTCTTCGTTGGACAATTTTGCACTGGATGCTTCCCTGTTGTGAGGTACAAAGGTATCTTGAGAAGCCCTAAGTGCGTCACAATGTTGAGGATGATTATAATCAGCAGATACAGTCACCTCCTATCCATTTACTAGGAACTTTAAACACTGATGATAAGTAGAAGGCACAACCTGCATTTCATGGATCCATGGTCGTCCTAAGAGTATGTTGTATGTTAACTCTCTTTCCAATACTTGACATGCCATGTGTTTCATCATTGGCCCCACTTGAATGGGTAACACTATGAAACCTTTAGATGACCTTTCTTCCTCATCATATGCTTTTATAGTCATTTTCCTTTGGGTATCTATGGCATCATCAGAATACCCTAGTGTATAGATTAACTTGAGAGTGCAAATGTTCAGACCAGCTCCCCCATCTATTAAGACTCTCTTGACATGATGATTATGGATCAAAACTTGAATATGGAGTGTGGTATTATGGGGATGGTTTAATGAGACATCATCCTATTCAGAGAATGATAGACAATGAGAGGTAGTCAAATGTCCCACCATAGCTTGGAATTGGCATACATCTAGATTCTTTGATATTGTAGTGGCAACCAGCACTTGTTCTAGAACCTCTTTATGTGATGGTGATATTCTTAGGAGTTCTAGTATTGATATTTGGTTGGGAATGTTCTGAAGTTGATCGACAATGTTATAATGAGATGGAGGTGGATATGTAGTTGTAGACCCAACTCCTTTTAACACTACTCTGGATTGCCCCCTAGTCATTACATTTGCTTGCTGGTAGTCCTGATGGTCTCTGATTTTTAAGACATTGATTTGATTTTTAGAACTTTGTATGCTTGAGAGAAAATCCAGAGGGGTAGTGTCATTGGTTTTGTTTTCGTTAATGCTATGTCCAATTGTATGATTATTCCCGACTTCAGAAAGACAAAGAATCATTGTATCATTGACATGATTTATGTTCTTACCTTTGTTGTTTGTTGAGGATGATGCACCTTTGTCATAGTTTGGCAAAGGATCTTTGAAGGCTGAATGATCATTATTATTTTGGGGTCCTTCCACATACACTTTATTGTTGTCAATCAAATCTTGCACTGCATGTTTTAACTCCATACAATCGTTAGTTTTGTGGCCCTTGTTGTTATGGAAGTTGCTGTAATCTGAGTCATTCCACCATGATGGTTTAACCTTTGGGTCCCAAAATCTTGCCTCTCACGTTGTGATAAGACCTCTAGCGACTAAATCTTTCATTGTTGATTCCATTGTTTGGCCTAGAGGTGTGAACCGACGACGGTTCGATGGTTTTTGATAGGACTGTGATTTTGTGGTCTCGTTGTTTTGTATGACATTGGACTTGACAATTTGATCATTACTTTGATTCTTTGAAGTAGAAGCTGTCAACTTAAAAGCCAGTTTGACATTTTGAGAATCATTTGTTGTTTCATTGGTAGTTGTATTTTGGTTCTTTTGCCAAAATTTTGGTTTTTCATTGCTTGAGTATTGATTGGAGGAGTTATTTGTGTTATTTGATTTATCGTTGAAATTTTTAATAACCCTTCTTTTGACTAACACTTTTTCAATTTTAAGACCATTCTCTACAACCTTTTCAAATGTAGAAGGACATTGCAATTCAAGTCTATAACTCATTTCCTCCGTCAAGTTGTCAATGAACAAGTCCATCTTTTATTCCTCAGGAATGGATCGAGGATATCTAGCGAATAATCGTTGCCATCTTTGTAGAAATGATAAGAACATCTCCCCTTTGTTTTGCTTTAGGTTATAAAGATCCTTTACTGTAACATCATGTTGGATGTTAAAAGAATATTGGGAGATGAACCTATTGATAAGTTCCTCAAAAGTTCTGATACCTGGTTCTAATTTCGAGAACCACTCCATACACGATCCTCCTAAGCTTCGGGGAAAAAGCCTCATTAGGTATGTTTCCTCTTGTGTGAATTCTAGGCTCATTGTTTTGAATTCTCTGATGTGATCTATCGGATCCGTTCTTCCATTGTATTTATCATACTTTGGGAATTCACAATGCTGAGGAAAGGGAACCATGTCCACTATCGAGTGAACAGGGTATGGACAAATGTCTTGTAAGGCATACCTTTTGTTACTTCCCTTTGTCATATCCTATATTTGTTGTTGTAATATTTGCATTTGGAATGTTAAAGCAACAACCGGATCTATTACTGGCGTATGGGATGGTATTTCAGTTTCGTTTGTTGTTGGTGGTTCTTTTAGACGATTGACATCAAAGTCCTTGGGAAGCTTTGCACCCAATTCAACCAACATTAAGAGGTACTTCTCCATATCTTGTTCTAAGATCTTTTCCATAAACTTATGGAATTTGGGATCTTGTTGGGAAGCTTCTATGTCTTCTAGAGTAATTTCGCTCTTATCATTTTGGTTTAGATTGTTCCAGGGATTTTCTTTCGCCATTGAATTTGATTTTGCAAGTTCCTCTTCTAAGAATCGCTATTGTTGTGACCTAGTGAAGATTGGCATACAAATTTTTTCCCTTTCTTCTGAAATGCTGATCTACTATGCTAGAAAAATGTCAATATGAATTTTTTAACAAAGTCGAATAAGATTGATCTTATTGATAAGACTATGTTAAAAATAGGATTACAAACACTTTGTTTCGTGATAAAGGATGATAATATCCTGGTGATGAAACTTCAGTGTAGCAATCATATTTTGAATTTGATTTGACACTTCTGATTTTGCAAGATTTTGTTTCAGTTGAGAAGATTGGAACTTGTACAAACCTTTCTGACTTTGGCTTCTAGATAGTGATTCTGATGAAAAGGAACTTGTGTCTTTGCAAAAGCCGTGGATAAATGACAGACTGACTGATTGGTAAGGTTTTTGAACTCTTTGTTTTGAAAGCGCTAAAATAGAGTACAAAAGCACTATTTCCCAAAAGCACTAGAACAGAGTCCCGAAGCACTGAAACAGGCGACATAAATGCTATCTTGACAAAAGCGCTAAAACATAGTTCGAAAGCACTACATAAATTGATGGAAGCACTATCTTGACAGAAACGTTGAAATAGTGCCCAAAAGTGCTGGAAAATATGATGAAAGCGCTGTTTCGACAGAAGCTCTAAAATAAAAACTGTAAGTGCTAAAATAGTGCCCGAAAGTGCTATTTCATAGAAGCACTAAAACAGTGATCCGAAGTGCTGAAACAGTTTTTCCAGAGTACTAAAAACAAGACTTTTAAGACTCTATTATAAAATTTGATCTAGCCTTGTGGCATACTGTATCATGGGTTTTGGAAAATAAGACTCATGAATGCATTGACCATGGTTGTGATATTGTGTGAGGGCTCTCCTTTGGAAGAAGGCTTGTGAGTACAGTGGTTCTACAACAAAATCGTTTGTGTACCCTCTAGCAAAGTCGTGATACCTATGAATGAAGGTTCTATGGTGTAACAAAATATCTCGATTCAGATATAGGAAACTCATTTTTCTCAAGATATCTTGGGGACTGAGTGATTTCTTGGGTTTGGTGATTTTGATTTTCATCTTCACAAACGTGGTGGACTTCCACTTTTGAATCATAAATTTTCAGACCTGTTTTGGACTTGTTGCTTTCAGGATGATCTTAAATCTGATTTTAATGAATTTGTGAAAACACAACAAGCAATTGTGAATAATTGCCTTAAACTGAATAGATTGTGTATGCTCAAGAACCATGAATGGTCCTTATTGATTTTCACGGGTTATTTTGACAATTGTACATATATCAAACAGACTCACACTTAAGGACAAATAGGTCATTGTTATACTCAACATCCCACATCTTGCAATTACGTTGACTCACACAGCCTTGTCACCCCCTAGAGGGTGCCTGTGTTTTTGTCATTTCGAGGTGCGTACTCAGATTGGGATTCCTTGGATTTCTCCTCCTCTAAGCAAATGGTCCTTAGCAATTATATGGTGAGTGTCTTGGGGGTAGATTCTTCCCTCCCCTTGCACTGTGAGTATGACAACATCTGGTTACTGACTCGGCTGGATACTACTCTATGGTTTGTAGATAGGGCTTCCATGTGGTGCGACAATTGATAAATTCCCTCAGAAGACCTCCCAATCTTTAGAACAGAGATTTTGGGGATGTTTATCTTATTCACTACCGTCAAGTTGGACTTTCATCAACAACTTGCATTTTTATTATAGTGGGTTGGAATCCTTGGCTTTAGGCGTTCCCACTTAGGTCATTCCCGTAGGGTGAGTACTTTTTCCCACTACAGAAGGCCTTCTAAAGGATTTAAATAAAGCATAAAGAGCATGAAGTAAAAGTGAATCTGGCATGTTGGTCACCCAGTAAAGGGGAGAGCATAAGCCTAATCACCACAGACACAACATATAAGTTTGTTCTATTTTAAAGCCCAAAAATAAATTTTCTAATCTATGTGAAGGTGTTGCTTCACAAAAATCATGATGTTCTTTTTAACTTCTACTGTAAGAATGTGATGACTATCCTAGGATTGATAGATTTGCTTTTAAGAAAAACAAGAAAGTGACTATCCTAGGATTGATATATATATATCTTTTTTTGGGAACTTTGAAGTGACTATCCTAGGATTGATAAATTTTAGAAAACCTGAAGTGACTATCCTAGGATTGATAATTTTTAATCCAACTGTGAAAAAAAATTAAAATCTATCCGCGGCCGCGTCGGATCTAAACAATTTTTACAAAAGCGCTGGAATATTGCACCGAAGCACTAAAACAGTTACCTGATGCGCTAAAACCCAAAAACGTCGAAACAAGACATCAAAGCGCCAAAATTTTCCATGGAAGTGCTAAATCACTCGATGCGCTAAAATAGTGACAGGAAGTGCTAAAGTTGAAAGCGCTGAAAGAACGACCAGAAGCGCTAAAACTTTTAATGGAAGTGCTAAAAGAAAACACGCCATGAACCTGCATGACACTTTCTAGAAAAATTGATAATTTTGATAAAATTGGGGTTAATGCCCCATGGTGGGCACCAAATTGTAAGTGTGAATAATGTGTAAAGGAATAAAACACTTCTTAATA
Source organism: Sequoiadendron giganteum (assembly GCA_007115665.2). Classification (NCBI taxonomy): domain Eukaryota; kingdom Viridiplantae; phylum Streptophyta; class Pinopsida; order Cupressales; family Cupressaceae; genus Sequoiadendron; species Sequoiadendron giganteum. The sequence continues at coordinate 324,835,985 of CM021100.1, forward strand.
CGAAATTATATCAAAGATAAATCAAATAGAACTAATTCAAAGTAATAATCTACTGAAAGCATCATATTGTTCTCTATCTTCAAAGATTTATTAAATCACTATGGCTCTCAGATCTTGAGTGCACTATGATTGTTAAAGTGACAATCTGAAGAACGAGATGGATGCCAATTTCAATGATATGGAGCTAAATGTGAGAATACTAGATGATAAATAAACTAAATTAGCATGGATTGACATGAAACAAATAAATGCAGCTACAAGAGGCAACCATGATATGAAAACTTGATGCTTGATGCTTGAATTCCTGTAGAGTAAGAGTGCATAAGTTAGATTATCTGGATCCTTTTCTTGGTTGAATGAGGCTTTATTTATAGAATTTCCTAACTGTAGAAATGCATAGGAAAGGCATTGAGAGGCTTGGATTCAATCTGGAGGATTGAATGGTGAAAGATGGAGGAGATTGAGAGAATTTTGGTGATTGTCTCTATCCATGAAAACACTAGGCAAGAGAATAGGAAAGATTGATGGAGGAGGATTGAGAGAAGATTTTGGAATTTGTCTCCAATTTGTCTCCAAAACTTCCCGTGAAGTTTCAATCAATTAATTTAGACATGATTTAGACATAGGATATCTAATTCATTTTTGAGGAAATATAGATGGAATATTCTTTATGCTTTTATTCAAATATTTTGATTTATTTAAATTAGCAAAAGAGGGATAAATAATTTAATAAAATGAACTATAGAAGGTGTTTATTAAATTAAACAGAAGAATATGGCAATTAATCAATAAAGCGTTTAATCTTTATTTAATTAATTTAAGATTGACGTGATAGAATAAAATAGGGAATTGATAATTAAATTAAACAAAGTATTTAATTTTGTTTATTTAATTAAGATGAAATGATATAAGAATTAGAAGATTTTAAATGTGAATGTGAGCATGAACTATATAAATAAATATTTCTATTTATTTAAACAGTAGAGGAATTTAGGATAATTAATCAAATAATTTGTATTTAATTAATCAGATGCTCTAGACCAATTTTAGGTGTATACAATAATAATATTATTTTATCATGTATGCGATTTTCCTTCTTCATAGAATTATCTCATAGCTATGAGATTCACTTTGATTATACATCTTTTTACTAGTGATAGTAATTCTCACATACACTTTTATGTTTTAACTTTCAATGCAATTCTTTAGTCCATAGTGATGAGATCATGTCTCTTCTTCCTATATATCATGATAGCCAAATTTTTATACCTCTAGACCATCTACCTTTTAAGATATGTTTTATGAGTAGTCTACTAATTTTTCTTCAAGTGATATTGTTATAGCTAGAGAGCATATTCTTTTTACCCCTCATGATTTTTCTTGTCTTATATAAATGAATTTTCTTCTATTTATCTCAATTTATACATATTTCTTTCAAGATCCTAATGTTGTTCTTGTTGATTTTGGAACACCTATCTATGATTTGACTATGCTATCAGTATATGTTTTATGATGTTTCTACTCCTACCACTAGTGATGTATCTACATGATCATGTTCTTCTTTATTCTTATGATGTAACTAATGACTTGTTTAAATTCTTTATGGACCTATTGATGTTAATGATATTTTTATATGTGATGATAATCAATTTCATATTTTTATATCATACTGTTTGTTATTCATTGATTTATCCCTAAGTTATAGTAATTCATGCAACATAATGCTACTCCAAATAATTATGATGTTCTCTCCTATTTTTTTGGATTATGCAATGAGAATCCCCATGATGCTTATTTATTTAATTATGATCTTTGACATGATTCTTTATTGCATGATGTTGTGAATTATGCTCTATTCTCAACAAATGAATGTTAACGATACAGTCATGTTGAAAATGTTATTTCACCTCATGTTGGTGATCTATGCATTTAATTATTTAATGATGATAGATATGGTTATAATATAGGTTTATGTTAGTGTAAAAATAGCTATTACCAAAATAGTTAGCTTTAATCCTATCTAGGAGGTTCCTATTCACACTAGTATTAAGCACATTTATAGATACATATAAATTTTTATCTCACCTCATGTGGACTCACCAAGTTCCCAACACTTGTCCATAGAGTCCTACATTTGTTTCACTCATACTTTCTCACTTCCTTATCCTTTTCTTTATATGCAAGGATATATTTTATATTTTATAGGTTGCATGTTACATAGGATATTTTCATCTTGCATATTTTTTTTCTATGCAAGTGTTGTTTGATTTTGAAAGAGACTTTTTCTAGTTAAACATAATCTCAAAGCCTCCTTGAAAATTACTTCTTAAATTGGTTGGAATTTGAAAAGGTAATCCAACCTTCACATGAGGTTGTAAAACTACTCCTATAAGGAAGTTCACATAGAATAACCTACCTATCGTAGTCCCATAGATTCCTTAAAGGGATTTTATAGAAAGGAATCATTACACATATTTTTATACTAGATATCACAATTTGAACTAGGATGCAGATGTTTGTTATCTACCACATAAAATTTACACCTTAAAGGATAATTTTTTTCCTAGTCAAGATTGACCTCAATACACTAGAGGTAGATATTCCAATACAATGAACATATTAACAATGTTATTTTCTAAACTTTAGTTAGTTTATTCTATGCATTTTAAGCATTTATATTCTAACATCAAATTATGAGATAATCACAATTATCTTCTATATTTAAATACATTCTTTAGTCTCATTTTTTATCACTTTTAGAAACAATCACACTGTAGTTGAATCAAGTGAGCTATTGTGACCCTTCCTTTATAGAAAAATGAACCTTCCTTTAATTTCCTTTGATTAACTTGATTTAGTGTTTAGACTCATTGTTGTAACACTGTTAAATACAAGCCCAAATACCTAATTCATATTCTTCTAAGAATATTGAGTGATAATTTTAATTAAATTTTATCTTGTATAACCTACAATGATAAAAGAGCAATAAAATAATTAAATTTAGATGAAATTTGGCAAGGAGAATAAAAAAAAAAAAGGTGAATAGATTTGTCTTATATAAAATTTATTTTAGCAAAAAATAAAGTAATAAATCCATAAAAATAAAATATTACATTATAATAAATTGAAAAAAATTATGATATAATTATGTTTGAAATTGAATCTAAATATTAATAATATATAAATAATAAATATATTATCATTAAAACATTTTTAAATGTTTAAATTTAATACATTAAAAAAAAATCAAAATTAAAAAATAAATGAATATTGTTTAAAATACAAAATATGCAATAAATCACTCAATTAACTATTTTATATAGATTTTAAAAAATAAATATATGTTAGTTATATCTTTAATTCTAACTCTAACCTTAAGTTAAAACTAAGATTATAATTATAATTAAAATTAAGATTAAAAATATATAAAAAATAACATATCACAATCTCAAAATTTATTTTTTCACTTAAAAAATAAATATATTAAAATAATATAATTTATCTTAAAAATAATATATAATAATTTTAGAATTTAAAATTTATTTAATATTTAATTTTAAAATTTATATAATATTTAAATTTAAAATAAAAACATTATTTCATAAACTTATATTTTTATACTTTTAGATAAATATAAAATGAAAATAACTAGCAATCACACCTTGGTGTGCAATGGGTATGCCGAAGATGTGTGGAAGGTCAATTAATAAAAAAGTTTGTATAAATTATAGGAAAAAATCCTTTATCCAAGGAGAAAAGGAAAAAAAAGGTCTGAATGCTATTAAAAGAAAAAACACCCTAAAAATTGAAAATCCTAAAATCTTTAAAAGTTTGTATAATTTTTTTCCCATTCAAGTTATAACCTATTAACAATTATTACAGAGCCCTTACCATGTAGTATAACACAAAATATTGAATTTTAATTAATTAATAAATATGATTACAATAATCATATTTATATTATAAAGATAAAAAAAATCAATTATACGTCTAAAAATGAATTTGAAATTTTATCTAACATACTTTTATTAAAGAAAATATTCTCTATTGCTACAAGGCTTTGTTCAACATAGCCACCCATCTAACAAAATCCTTTTCTTGGACAACAGTACTATGACTGCATATTCTCAAGTGATTTTGTTTTTGTTTGCAAATTTTTATAATGATTGTCTTCTCCATAAAACATTTCTTAAAGGTCAAAGTATTATACTGAAAAATAGTTCTCAACTAATAGAATATATAAAGCTTGCTTGATAGGTACAAGCAAGAGAAGGTGGACAAGCATATGATAAGACCATCTGCAATAAAAAAATTAGGGTGCATTGTATGTATTCTCAACTATCCGGATGTGAACATATACAACCTTAAGGAACAGGCTTTTGGAGAAACTGTGTACAAGATTTTAACAGCTTTTACAAAAGCCTTCCTCTGTGGGCTTAAAAAAGCTTTAGATTTTTGAAGTACAGTTTATATACATATATGAATGAAGGAATGAATTTTAATGATGTCGATGAGATCAAGCGATCTAGGGGACCAAGAATATGTAAGTACTGATTTTTGTTACAGCCACTTTGACAAAGCAGCAAGCTCGGCCTCATATGTCTGACTCTAATTATTTTTTTACTGGAATGCTCATCAACACACCCTCTCCTATACCAGTTGGTGGAAATAGCAAGCTGCCACATTGAACAAAATGGAACCAATGTAAGCCTGTGATTCATAAGCTTCCACAGTTACACTACTGAGATTACAAGGCTAAAACAGTAGGCAAAAACATAATTTTTGTGTAAGAAGAAAAATTCCTATATTAAACTCACCGTATGTATATGAGTGAACATTGAACCTAATCACCCCATAGTCCATGAATTGGACTAGAAAAAACCATTTGATTTATTAAGCCTATATTCAAAATTTTACTCTTTCCTCCCAATTGCACTTCAAAGTTCAATTTATTCAAATACCCCAAAGAGCCATCCTTGCCCATATGAGTATGAGTACAACAGCAGCTAAAACTGCAATTGGCATCCATTTTAGTGCCACCTTCTGCAAATATAAGACCAGAATATGAAGATTATGTCTCCAAAGAATGAATATGTGACTTTCACCCAGAGCCTATTTTTGGATTGTGAAAACAGATGTATTTTTTCCCTTTACTTCAGTTATTGTTAAAAAAAGGTTTAAACAAAGCTTAAAAAGATATATTTAGAAATGGGTTTTAAATCAAATCCAGATCAAACAGTTGAAATTTTGAAAAGAAATGATTTTGAAGATTGCTACCTGAAGTATATCTGAGCCCTGAATTGCCGACTCTATATCAATGGAGCCTCTAGTAGACACAAGATTTGTTTCTGCCAAGTTACACAGATCAATCAATACATTTCACTTCATAAAAAAAATCCATAGAAAATGGTCGATGGCTTGGAAATATAGCAGAAAAATATTACTTACCTTCATTCTTTTTTTCATCACCAACAATATCACTGAATTCCTTCGTCATAATCTGTTGAACTTGAATTTGATCACTGTTGTTCATCTTTGACAGGTTTCTCTGTGTCCTGGTATCCAAATAAAGCTTTCTAATTCTTTGGATGATTGAATCTGTTCCAGTTCCAGAGTCATCATGTAAGTACTTAGTCAGAGATTTATTTCAAGAAAGAGTTATGGAACAAAGATTGCCTCCCGACAATAGAAAAGCATAAAACCACCAGGGAACCTAAACATATGTCAGAAAAACAATAGAACCAACACAAACAAAAGTAGAATTTTATATGACCTGAAGATTTAAATAGTTTACCAAGCTTGTTGAATTTGACTACTAAACATATGGGTTATAGGGACAGTCTTGAGGTAAGTGAATGCTAAGCTTAAGCTACCAAAAATAAATTTATTTTTTTCTTTTAAATTCTATACTCCAATCCATATATCCTTAGGGTCTCTGGTGGAGGCAAATTATCAAAAAATAATAATAATCTACTTTATTATCTTCTTCCAAATTTTTGATTGAAACTCCATTAGGTTTCTTGAAAATATTCAGGTTATAGGATCAAACTAATTCAGTTTTCAGAATTAGCACAAGAACAAGAGATTTTGTTTTTCTTTTCTGGATTATGATAAGATTAGTTACCTGGATGTCAGCTAAGAATTCCATAAACACTATTTGCATTCATTATTTGAACAAGATATGGATTTGTTAATTGAAGGTGGACTTCAGGGCGCTCTGCCACTGATGTATCAACTTTTCATGGGTTCAAGATTTGTTAGTTTGGGTATTGGATTTTCAGCATTTACTAAGCCTACACTAGCCTGAGCTTATTTCAACTGACTTTGGACCAGCTAGGGCTCCAGCCTGGGAACCTTGGACAATAGGGCACTCAACTAAGATCCATGCATATTACCAATCAATTGCTCTATATCCTATTGTATGGAATTTGATTTTCCATAGGTTGACATTGCAAAAACATGGTATTCTATTGCTTCTTTGACTGACCAAATATGAAATATTGCAGCACCAGTTTCCCTAAAAAAAGATAAAGAGTGGGAATGTTACTCACCGAATTTGATAAAAGCATATGGTTTTGATGCGGTTTCTATTTGTGAGCGATAGAGCTTCACAAATTCTCTTTGCAAAGTCCTCCAAATAATGGAAAGCAAGCTTCCTTGGATATAATTGATCACACAAGGTAATATAGCACACACCTTCCTCAATAATATAGTGGTTGTCAATGAATTAAGGCAAAAAATTTTAAACAGACCATAAAATGAAACTGAAAGTACACCATATTCAATAAAATACCTGTCAGCAATTAACCAAGGCAAACATTTATTTACAGTCCATAAAATGAACTAATCTTAATGTAGGAGAGTGGTTGTATATTCTTTGCTGCATACTCCTGGAAGCTTATAGATAGACAATAGTTGGTTTGATTTTCATGCTTACAGATTTCATTGTACAATGCAATTCAAATGTGTAGGCTACATTATTATATCTATTCATATAGACAAAACACATTTGTTAATAGAAATAATAGCTGATATTGCTATTTGCAGCTTAGTATGAAATGATTGTAAATGAAGTTTGAAGTTGAAAAATGTAATTGATAAAATATTACTAACCTGCAGTTATTTTAAGTATTAGCATTTATTGTGGAGGTTGAATTTGATAATGCTAATAAGCGTGCTTCTTCTTGCTTTCGGCGTGCTACATAAGGGTTTTGTTGCATACATGCATATCGTTCAAATGTGAATGCTAGTTTGATGCGCAAGCTTGCAAGTTGACACACCCTTGAAATTGCTGTGAATGTTAGGCCTTGGTGGTTGACATTGCTAATGTCGATTGTTGCCTTTTCAAGTGTTAGGCCTTGTGATTTGTGTATTGTTAAGGCCCATGCCATTTTGAGTGGTATTTGTCGACGTCGACCATGACTCAAAGGTGAAATAGGTACATTCTTTGGATTATTGTGGTCCCAAGCAGGCCCTATGTAATTGTTGAATTGAACAACAACAAATAATGGTAGTGAAGGTGGATTCTCTGCATCCTTGTAGAGTATTGCTTTGACTTCACCAAGTGCACCATTAACAAGTCCTGTTTCCACCCATAAATTTGAACATAACATTACTTTTTGTTGAACACATAATAGAAGCTTAGATTGAAGTTGTTCTTCATCTGGATTTGTACTCGGTGGTCCCTTAAGTTGCTTTGCAATTGATAATGCAACAGGTTTTTCCAAAGACAATAACATTTGTTGGTTATGTAGTGAGACCATTTCATTTGTTGCAAAGAGATGTATTGAGGATAAGAAACTATTTTGCTTTGTAGATGTCAATGTTGAGCTGGAGCGTGACATTAGGACTTTCCAATCTTCAATTGTAGGTTCTGCATTTCTTAAATTGGAGAGTAGAGTACAAAATGAAATTTGTGTTGGATCTTCACCGATTCGACGGAATTTTTTTGTAAGAGTGATAACTTTTGTGAAGCTGTACCATAGAGTGCCTCCATAAGATGTTGAGGCATACATATGGATGTCTTTGACTAGTGGAAGCTATCCAAGATCTCCAAAGAGCATGATTGAGCATCCTCCAAATGGTATTTGGTTATTGCTGGGGAATGCTTCACGTAACCTCTTGTCAATGCTTTGTAGCAACTTGGGTCCAATGAAACTCATTTCATCTATTAGTATGTACCGAATGAAGTACATTTTTTATAGAAAGTTGTAGGTGCTGGGCTATGAGACTCAATGTTTGTTGAAATTCGGGAAAGCATTTCATGATATATTTTTTATTTAGTTTCTGATTTTGCTACATATTTTGCAATGTATTTGAGGACAACATGGATAGAGAGAACAGGTTGGTAGTGTACATTGCCCCTCCAGATACAAAGTATAGAAGGGTTGTATAGGTTTAAGCAATCGTCATTGCATGAAGGGGTGAATGTCGGTTGGCCATTGTCATCTATTGCAAGACTTGATTGATCTTGCATGCTCCAAGGGGCTTTGTAGCGACATTGAACAGTTGTGCCTTTTCTCCTAAGGCATGTTTGTACGGTACACTTTGTATGACGTTGTACACAATTTACCAATTATGTGTAGTCAGTTAAAGGGTGTACAGGTATAATCAATCTTGTATCCATTAAACATGGATCATCAGCAAGAGTTCGGTGGATTAGTTGGTTTCTTAAAGGAAGCAGTTTGGGATTCCATGCAGAGACATATCTATTGATGTATTCAACTACAGTTTCTACTGATTGAAGATTATTCCATTGTATTTTTTCAATATTTGGTGCATCTTTTAGCCATAGAAAACCATGGGTATGTGCAGAGCCCTTGTGTTGCCATTCGTACCTGGTGAAAACTTATTATTAGGAATTGTTTTGAAGGTATGCAATATAAATTGATGAAATTATGTAGATTATACTTGTACCAATAGTCTGTTGCACCAAGTAGCTTTTCCAAGACCTCTTCACGAAATGCAGTAAATCTATGGTGCATGTATTGTGCTGTAAGGTGTGGGATTTGAACTATATTTTGTATCCTCCATTTGTATGCTATTTGTGGATTTGTAGGTGCATTAGATGGCATTATTCTTTGCAAGTTTGGCCATTTTGTATCAGCTGCATTGAGTGTGAAGAATAGTGTTGGACAACCAATTTGTATGATCACATCTGAAAGCTCTGCTCTAGAACGGTTCCAAAATTGGCATGTTCCACGAATTGACATTCCAAAGCATATGAGTTGTTCTGCAAGCTTGTCATGAGGCAAGTCCTTCAATCTTTCACGAAGATTGAGAATAGTTGTTGGTAGGTTTGGGTGGATATTTTTATTAACAAAAATAGATGTTGTTTGTTGGCTATGATGGCACATTAGGATATTCAGTATGAAGTATCTGAAATGAGGGTGTTGGCCAAACCTATTATCATAATACCTAAGTAAGTGGAGAGCATATTCATGTAATTTGACTTCTTTGATGCGTTGTTATTTGAAAGCGGCAATGCCTTTAGGAAACAAGGTGGGGAAGGCCATTACAAATAATCCTTCTGTGTTGTATTCATTGATGGGAGATGGAGAGATGGGTGGCCAATCTATAGACAAGGGTGGCGGGTCTTCACCTAGTTGCAATAAAGATCACAATTCTTCTACCTCTCTGCATGCTGGTGGAAGGCTAGCAACAAATGAAGTATTGGCTTGCATGTTTACCTCTGCATCTTCATTGTTTACATCAAGTGTATGCATCATTGTTGAAGGTGCGGAACTTGCAATAGTGTTTGTTTCATTTAGCAGGTCTATAATGTTAGTGGAATCACTTGGTAGGAAGGATAATGTAGCATCATCTAATTGTATACTTTTGTAGTATGGATCGTTTAGGATTTTATATTGCAAGGCCTCGTATACATGTCCTCTACTTACATAAAAGCTATAGTCTTTTCCCTGATGTTTTTTCTGTTAACTAATAAGATATCTAATTCATCTATACGCCTTGGTAAGTGGATTGCAATAGTAGAAACATCTTGAGGAAAAAAACTAGTGTGGCCACAATATTTTAGCTACCCCCCTTTTGCATAGGTTACTTGAAGGATTGGGCTAATTCTTGCTATTAGCATTTCTTCAACTTGGGTTAGTTTTTTTAAACATTGGGGTTGGTCACCTGGGTCCATGTTATTCCATTTGGAAAAACAGTGGCCATTTTTTTTCAGATGCGCACCTGTAACAAGTAGGTAGTCCATTTATTTCCCTTGTTTTAATGCAAGGGTATTTTTCCATGCAGACTAAATAGGTTGGCATATTTGCAAGTTTATCTATTTTTGAGTGGAAGTTATCTCTTGCAGTATAAAAAATTGGAGTAAAATTTGGTTGTGGATGGATATGAGAGAATGGATTTGTTTGAATTGAATTATGTATTTCAATTGCAGTTGGATGAATCTGGGTGGGATTAGTAGACCATGGGCGTGTATTTGTGGAGATGCCATCTATTAGATTATGTTGATTTTCTCATCTTCTTTTATTGATCTCCTCTTTTCTTGCATGGTAACGTAATCGGTGGAGCTCATTTTGTCGAGCTTGTTTTTCTTGCAACCTTTTGTTTTCTAACTCCATTGAGAAGTTCCTGTGAAGACAAATAGTTCATATAATTTTTATGTAATATAAAATAAATAACCATTGCTTGCATGAGTAATGTAAAAATGAGGTGTAAATCCTATGATCTTAGTTGGGAAAAAAAAAATATTGTATTTTTATGTTTGAAGTAATTGTTAGTAAATATGAAGGTCTATTTTTTAGTATTTTAAATAGACTAAATATACAACTTAGATGGACACTTAATGTAAGTGAATGCACAATGAAAATTTTGATAATAAAAAGAATTTAATATGAGAATTGGTAAATATTAACAGCTAAGTAAAATGTTTTAAAAATACATTAAACAACATGATACATTTGAAACAAAGCTTTGAGCATAAGTTATATTGAAATTGTTACAAGACATGTCACATATAATCTAAGGTAAATTGAAAACCAAGTTGTTTGAGCAATAAAGAGTGCAATTCTTCAAATTTTGTATAGATTAAGCATGTATCATGTGTAAATTGAATTATGTATATATGTTCAGTAATTGTTTATTGTGCTTACAAAAAGTGGATAATTGCACACCACATAATGGGTATACTTTTAAAGAGTAGTGTAGAAAATCTAAGCTCGCTTAATAGCTGTAATAACAATGCTTTGTGATTCTTGACCACCAAAAGTATTTGTTTGGATGGACAATGCTAGTAGGAATTCATTGTTGACAATTGTGTCTAAAATTTGGGTAGCACCATCGGGCTCTGCTAGTAGGAGCTGAAAATCTTCTACGCAAACTCCAAACAACGTTGTTGCTGGTTCTTCAAAAGCGGTGACATTAAGAAGCTGACCTGTATTGTCTTGCAAGTCCATCTTGAGCATGTAGTTGAAATCACATGTATTAATCTCTATAGAACACTTTGGGCACTTAAAAGAACTTGGGGTAATCTGGACAATTCTTTTTTTACACTTTTTTCTTTCCACAATGCGAGGGCAAGACACGTAGTAGAAATTGTCTAAGTGGAGCTTTGTGATAGTAGCCTTTGCACAAACATTATGTTTGTTTGGAGACCTTGGATTCTCATTATTTGAAATTGGAATCGGGTTTTCAAATTTCTTAGGTGATATAGTGCTTTTAGAGAGGGAAAGAGAAGGAAGTGCAGTTCCTTTAGTGGCATACCATGATTGCAATTTTGATGCTTCAACCAACTTAGGATTGATTAAAATGGTTGTAGGGAAAATGGTATCAATTGATTTTCTAGACCATGAGGTTATCTGACCACTTTTGATCAAAACAATTGGTGGGTTGGGTTGTAGGGGAAGGTTAGCTAGTTGTTTCCCAATGATTTGGCAATGGCTACCCCAAAGTGTGATATCAATGGTATGTTCTGACATGTCCATAATTGCAGCTGTACATTTTATTGTTTCAGTGCCATCCCTTTTTTGAATGTTTGATGCTAGAGAGATAGATAGAAGAACACCAATGACATCTACAAGGGAATTTATAGGTAAGGACATTAATGATTGAATGGTTTTGATATGGTAGTTTTGCGTTGGAATTGTGGAGTCTATGCAGCTTAATGGAGTAATGCTTGAGGAGTTGTGGAAGAAAATTTCATATGGGTTTGGGCCGCTACTATATTTAGTGTTTCTTACTCTGATGTGACCATTTGAGATGACATAAGTATTATTTGACTCAAACACATGGTAGAACCTATCTACTTGTTCATTAAAACAAGTAACATGTATTTCAAAGCCTTCTTTATCTACAAAATCAAACCCGAATACTTTCCCATCATTATTTTCATTTTTGTATGCATGAATTGGGCTTTTACTGAAGGCACGACCCTATATGGACCAAAGTTTATGGTTTGGGACCGTTAAGCTTGCAATGGGATTTGGTTTGATTGCAAAGACAGTGTGTTTTTTTGTTGATGATGTAGGTGCATCATGGGAGTTGTTTGGAGTTTGACTATTACCTAATGGCTCATGAGAGTTGGTAGAGAGCATACAAGTTGTAGCTTGATTAATTGCAGTCGGTGCTCCAATGATTGAGACATTGTTTCTAATTATTTCCAAGCTATGAATTACGATAGCCCTGCAATGAAAAGGATGACTTCAAAGTGAATGCATTGTACATGCATAAACAAGAGGAACTGAAACAAATAAGGTGATTATGGACGTACGTGATTTTTTGAAATTTTTTGCAAATGTATTCTTTGAGGTGGATAATAGAGCCTTTGACTAAAGCTTCCTCCAATACAAATTCGTTGAACTATGTCGGTAGCAAAGCAGGATATATGTGTGTCCCATCTGAGAGTTGAATACGATACTTGGTAAGTGTAGTTTTTGTTTGTTGAATGGGCTCGATAGATGCAATTTGCAAAAAGGGGTTTACATTAGGAATGCCTAAAAGGATGTCAGCAATTGCATTTGCAGTTAAGGTAGACATGACATTGTTGGAAGACATTGGAAGTGGTTGACCTACAAACAAAGTGAGATTAAGGAATTTAGGTATTGAATAAGCGTAAACGTCATAATTTAGAAATGAAATCTGTTGAATACGACCTTTTCGTATGAGTGAAATTGAAATAGTATATTCATTACATGGCCTAAGTTTCAAGTGTTTGTTGTATTGTTTTGTTTCGTATTAGGGTTGCCTAAATAACTTGCATGTTTTTGAACTATTTGTATAAATGGGAAAATTAGGATGTTTGATTTAACGCTTGTTGAAATTAAAAAGCAAAAAAATGAAGTCAACTAAGATGCAATTGTAAATTTGAAGACAATAAAAGTATGTAATGCTAAGTATTTATATATTGAAGAACCTACGTTTGAAGTGAAAATTTTCACAAAAATGATGGAAATAACCCACTTGTTTAAAATTTCTTAAACAACATATACAATCTTAGATCTTCTTGGCATACAATTATCCTAAAACTGTAACAAACAATTACTATCTATTAATTCCAAAACATAGTAAAATAGTCAGATTTAGTTTCAATGATTGAAAGATACATACATTCATATTGGTTCGCAATGATGCAATTGTGAGAGACAAATACAATGGACAAAGTAATGGTCATATGTCAAAAAAATCACATTTTAAATTTGCTTGTATGGAGGTGATAGTATGACATTGACAATAGTTTATGTTTATGAATGAGCATTGTATTTGACTTGCAAAGCAATGAGATTCACAGTGAATAGGGAATAGTTTAAAGAATAGTGTGTAGTTAAATAAACATCTTTACACCTCAACAGATGCAATTAACCTATTGTTATTGTAAAAGGATAAATAGATAGAATTTACCTCTTTTCAAATAGGTTGTAGATAGTAATTAAAGCTTTGGTGGTCTTCAAAAATACCCCTGGTAATTTGAATGTGTATTCTCCACCTCCAATCCATAACTATACACGGTTTTAAAAAAAGTAAGCTTATAAAATAAATTGTAATTTTTATAAATAATAAAATTATGATGTTTTTATGTTTGCATAAGAATCTGAAAGTTACTACTTGCAATAAAAAAAGTACATTAGATTGCTCATATTTGTAAGTTAAGCATTTTTAAAGATTTGGAGTATTATTTTTTAAGTTTCTGAATTTACTTCCACCTCTTTTTTAGTCATGCATTTAAATAAACAAAAAAGAATTTAATGATGACTATAAGTCATAAAATCTTTTTTTTATTAACATACTTATTCCCAAAAACCCCATCCACATTTGTGCCCCTATCCCTAGAACATGGAGGCAATAGGGGGCATCCCCTCGCTATCCCCTATCTTCTAGAGAAATCTGGCACAAATGCCCTCTCTTAATTTTTTTAAAAAGAATCTAATTTTAAAAAAAGTGTGTTGGGGGCCACAAGACCTTCATCCCTTGTGAAAACCTAAACACACCTTATGTGTAACCCACTGACCCATTTGCATTGCCACTCACAATTTCTAAATCAGTTTTGCATTGATCTAATTATGTTCTAAACTTTGAATCATCCAAAAAACATTTGAATTGTTGGGTTGTATTTTCTGATTTGTTTAGTTCTACCAAGTAATAAATTGAGCAGCAGTATTTGAAGAACTTACAACTAAATGGATGCTTACAAGCGGATGCTTACAAGAGCATTGTATTTGACTTGCAAAGCAATGAGAGTCACAGTGAATAGGGAAAAGTTAAAAGAATAGTGTGTAGTTAAATATGAATGACAATGAGCTTAATTTGTATGAGGGCAACATTGTGGAAAAAGTGGGAGGCAAAAGTGGAAGGAGACTTATTCTTAGCTTATCACCTTCCTGATTCAATCTTTGGTGAAACTGTTTTTCATGGGTCAAATTGAACTTGGTTTGTTTGAGGTAAAGTGTGTATATTACAGTTGGGTAATGAACTGGAATATATATTTTTTAGTGGAAAAGATGGAAATATTGGGATATTGAGGAAAATTCCATGTTAACAGTAATAAGACATCAAATTCATAGACTAGGCTAATACCTGTATGACTTTAGATCAAAAGTTGAAACAAGAAACACAGAATAAACATCTTTACAACTCAACAGATGCAATTAACCTATTGTTATTGTAAAAGGATAAATAGATAGAATTTACCTCTTTTTAAATAGGTTGTAGATAAAATTAAAGCTTTGATGGTCTTCAAAAATACCCCTAGTAATTTGAATGCGTATTCTCCACCTCCAATCTGCAATTATACAGGGTTGTAAAAAAAGTAAGCTTATAAAATAAATTGTAATATTTAGAAATAATAAAATTATGGTGTTTTTATGTTTGCATAAGAATCTGAAAGTTACCACTTGCAATAAACAAAGTATATTAGACTATTTAGTATTTAGTTGAAGCTGAGTAAGAAACTCAAAATGTAAATCTCACATTTGTAAGCCACTACTTTTTTATGCATGGGAGCTATGTTCTTTGGTCTAGTCCATATGCTGTCTAATGGATTTCCAGAAATGTCAATGACAGTTGGTCGCCTTACAGTTTTCTACAAGCAAAGAGAACTCCTATTTTGTTCAGCTTGGGCTTATGCATTACCAACATGGATAGTGAAGATTCCACTGTCTTTTCTAAAAGCATTGATTTGGGTTTCTATTACGTACTATGTTATTGGCTTTGCACCGGAAGCTGAGAGGTAACTTATAAAATAAATTGTAATTTTTAGAAATAATAAAATTATGATGTTTTTATGTTTGCATAAGAATCTGAAAGTTACTACTTGCAATAAACAAAGTATATTAGACTATTTAGTATTTAGTTGAAGTTGAGTAAGAAACTCAAAATGTAAATCTCACATTTGTAAGCCACTATTTTTTTTTACATGGCAGCTATGTTCTTTGGTCTAGTCCATATGCTGTCTAATGGATTTCCAAAAATGTCAATGACAGTTGGCCGCCTTCTAGTTCTCTACAAGCAAAGAGACCTCCTATTCTGTCCAGCTTGGGCTTATGCATTACCAACATGGATAGTGAAGATTCCAGTATCTTATCTAAAAGCATTGATTTGGGTTTCTATTACGTACTATGTTATTGGATTTGCACTAGAAGCTGAGATGTAACTCTTGTAATTCTGTATTTTCACCATAAACATTCCATCTATAGTTTAGAGATGTAGACATAATAATTAGATCTCCATATTACTTAAGCTTATCCCACATCTTCTCTTGCATAATGTCATGTCTGCTTAGAACATTGGTTTTATATTTTTGCTGACATAAGATGAGTGGTTAGATTGTAGACTGTTCTAATGCATCTGATCTGCAATTGGTCAAGCTATGTCTGGTAAAAATTTAAGTGCAAATATTTTTGAAGTGATTATGTGCGTGATTCAATTAGCAAGGTACTGAATATAAAGGAATATTTTGCTAGATTTGATGTTTGCCTCATATATATGTTATCAGTGACATTCCCATGGGAGATTCCAATGATCATAGACTAAATAGACTACTACA
Source organism: Sequoiadendron giganteum (assembly GCA_007115665.2). Classification (NCBI taxonomy): domain Eukaryota; kingdom Viridiplantae; phylum Streptophyta; class Pinopsida; order Cupressales; family Cupressaceae; genus Sequoiadendron; species Sequoiadendron giganteum. The sequence goes on from CM021100.1 coordinate 324,852,486, forward strand.
TTATTCAAAATCAGACATCTTATAATTATATGCTATTGGACATGATCACATATCATAAAATATATAACTACAACTACTAATGCTGAACTCTAGAATATACTAGGCTGAAATACCTGTATTTACAGTTATGTATGCTGAAATGGCTACCTATGTCATTGTAAATTGTATGTATACATCTCATCCCAACAAAAATACCAAATAATGCTCACCAGTAATGTGCAGTACTGAAAATAATAAAGAATGTGTTGGACATTTCAATAATACCATCAACATATGAACACAATTTTTTTCATGGAATAACCTAACTTGGAGAAGCTGAATATGGAAAAATTATAGATGAGCAGTAGTATTTGAACAGTTTACAACTAAATGGATGCTTACAAGCGGATGCTTACAAAAGTATGTACATGTAATATATATGATAGTGAATTTACAAAGAAGATATCTTTACAGATAATTGACGAAGAATATACATTGTTATTTTACAATGTATGTACATATATTTACAAAGAAGATATATTTACACAAAAGTGATGAGGAATATACATTGTGATTTTACAATGTATGTACATATGAGTTATATACATAGATGAGCAGCAGTATACAAGAGCATACTTCAAATTCATTGGATATCATTTAGGAAAAGTAAAAATTGCTCAATGATTACGCGGGATGAGGCCATCTTGTAGTGTTCATCATAGTACATTTCTTTTAAAAAAGTGAAAAACCTGCCTACTTTTGAACATGTTTTATGAAATTCTTTTGCAACAATCTCCATTTGTTGGACTTCTTCTTCAACAA